>JAQQAC010014596.1:1767415-1900821 GCA_029783875.1 Phataginus tricuspis | reverse complement strand
CGCCCCTCGCCCGGCTCGCCCCGCGCTGGGGCTGGCGGGGCCTCGGCGGGCGGGCGCGCGCGGCCATGGTCGGGGCCCCCTGACGGGCCGCGGCCGCCTCCATGAAGCGGAAGAGCGAGCGGCGGCCGAGCTGGGCCGCCGCACCCGCCCGCTCGCGGCGCTGCTCGGCGTCTCCGCCGGGCGTGAAGAAGAGCCGCAGGTCCGCGTCGCGGGAGCTGCGCCGCCGGGACCGGCTGGACGACCTGCACCTGGACGTCACCGGTGAGCCGGCGAGCGGGCGCGCGGCGGGCCCCCCCTGGGCGCCCCGCCGACCACACCCCCTCGGGCGCCGGCCCCGGGGCGCCCCCACCGGCCCCGCGCCCGCCGCGCGCCCCGACTTCATCCGCCCCGCGCTCCTCCCCCAGCCCCCGGGGCCGAGGTCACCTTCTGCGTGGCGGGCGCCGCTCGGCGCCTCCGGCTTTGCTCAAGTTCGGGCCGGTTCCCTCCCGGCGCCGCCGGCTCGCTGGGCTCCCGCGGGAGGCCGACGCTGCGAGTCGCCCGGAGGATTCCCCGCGCGCCTGGGCAATGAGGCCCGCCTGGCGCGGCGCCCCGGGCGCCCCGGAGCCCGGCCCGGGTCCCAGCGCGCCAACCACCCCGACCGACGGCCCCGAGGGGTCAGAAGCCGCGGTCACCGCGGCTGGTGGACAGCAGCCCCGTGGTAGCCGCGGGGTCAGGCTGATCGTACCCTTCCTGAGGGCGCGGAAATGCGCTCCGAAGGCCTCTGGCCCGGCCGGGTTGACGGCGAGGCGTTCGCAGGCATGGTGAGAGGGGGTGACCGCGGAGGCCTCTGTCCAGGGTGTGGACGGGGCGCGCCGTCTGTCTGCAGGGGCCGGGAATGCGTGGACCTGGCCGTGTGGGCTTATAGCTCTCTCCTCTGCCGTAGCCTTCGTAAGCCAGGGACGCTGGCCTGTCAGACAGTGACTTAGGAAGTGTTCGGAAATTGTTTTCTAGGTTGATGGACAGTTGGAAACGGAGGTCTGTTGTAGCTGAAGCTCAGAGTAGAGCGGAAGGTCTCCCAGCGGAAGGTGGACGGCCCTGGGGAGGCCGGAAGGAGGAGGACGGGCCGCCTCGAGTACCTGCCTGGCGGGCACCTGCCTAGGCCCGCGGTGGTGCGGTGGGCGGTGAAGCCAGCGCGCCGAGGCCGAGACCTGGGTCTTCCCAGGTGTGCACTCGGGGAGATGGCCCCGCCGACGAGGGCGTGGGGGCACCTACACATGGCTTACTGCGTTGTTATTTGTACTCCTTCCGAGGAGCTTTGTTTAATAGCATAATTTTAGGGCAGGTAACGCACTTACATGGTACAGAACTCTTCAGTTCTCAGGCACAGGGGAGGGTACTGTGAGAAGTTGGTCTCAGCCACAGATGTCCTTCCCCAGAGGCAACTTAGGGCCCTAGGTTCTTGGGATTACTTTCAGAAAAGAAACTAAGCGTGCATATTCATTAATTTACTACATATTCTGTACCTTAGCCGCAGGGTAGCGGACAGCATATAGCTCTGCACATAGTTTTTGCTCGATAATTCCTAGTACATGCAAAACAGCCTCATTTGACATGCAAAACTTGACTCATTTAATTACTGCTTAGGCCAGAGTGGATATGGTGATAAAGGATAAAACCATAAAAAAGTGTATGTGGATTTAAATGCATATTTGTTTTATAACTTGTTTAGACAACTCCCTATTGATGAACACATTCAGGTTTCTCCAACCAAGAAAGGAAGTCATTGACAACAAAGTCATTGAATAAATAAATCTTTCTCCTCCCTTGTGGAGAAAAAAATGCACTGTGGCTGGCTTTCCTGAGGTGTGACCAATGAATTAACTTATGGAAATATCAGCAACCAGAATACTGAGGACCGAGTGCATTACATGAAATCAAAATGCTGTGATGTAGATTACAAGCGCAGGGAATGGAGCGGTCCAGCCTCGGTGTAAGGTCACTCCAGGAGTAAGTCTGCTTTCCCTGGGATTTCTCCAGGTGTCCCTTAGTGACAGTTGGGGCTTCCTGGAAAAATGTGACTAAGTCAGCCTGATTCTGAATGATATACAAGACAAAGTGATTTTGGCTGTCAGGTGTGAATTGCTTTTTACTGGGCTTGTGGGGGAGGCTGGAGGCCTCATCCTCTGAGGCAAATGGCACCCGGGCTGGTCCTTTTGAGCGTGTTTGCTCTCAGTCATTGTTTTCTTAACTTAAAAAGCAGTGAATGCATACTTGTAAAGTTGAATGTTACCAGAGGAGATATATAGATATAGTTGATCTCCCTCCCCAGTAATATTTTCTTTCCCTTCAGTTTTCTTTGTGTTCACTGTGCTACGAACTGTGCCCGACCAGAAAGAGCAGTCCTCTTTTTAATGGCTGCCACGGTATCGCATTTGTATGTCTGAAACGTCATGTATTTAATGGTAGTAAGTACACGGTTATGTGGGGGCTTGCCGGTCCCTCCTGCGGCAGCCGCCGTGGCAACGGTGTACCAGTCTGCCTGCGTGTGTGTAGAGTGTATATCTGGGGAATAAACTAGAAATGAAGAGAGAGGCCTGACCAAAGTAAACAGGTTTATCCATTCAGCTGTAGGCTTTTTTAGTGATCATGAATAATGCTGCTGTGAACATTCATGTACAGGAGCACCTCAGAGATACTGTGGGTTGGGTTCCAGCCCACTGCAATAGGGCGAGTCAAATGAATTTTTTGGTTTCCCGGTGCAAAGTTATGTTTATATTGTATGTAGTCTGTGAGGTGTGCAGTAGCATTATGTCTAAAAAAAATGCACATACCTCCATTAAAAATACTTATTGCTAAAAATGTCAACCACCATCTGAGTTTTCAGCAAGCCGTGATCACTGACCACAGATCACCATAACAAATATAATAATAATGGAAAAGTTTGAAATGTTGTGAGAATTACCAGGTTGCAATCCAGGGACACAAAGTGACAAACGCTGTTGGAAAATGGCCCCGGTAGCCTTGCTTGCTGCAGTGTTGCCACAAGCCTTCGATTTATAAAAAATTTTTTATCTGTGAAGCACAGTAAGGCAAAATGCACGTAAACGTGTGCCTGTACAAGTTGTTGTGTGGACATGTGTTTTCAGTTCCTTTTGGGATATACCCAGGAGTGGCCCTGCTGGGTCACGTGTGACTCCATAGTTAACCTTGTGAGACACTGCCAGGCTTCCGGGAGGGACTGCACTGCCAGCATTCCCACGAGCAATGTGCCAGTTAATCTACACCCTCCCTAATACTTGTTATGACTGCGAAGATTCTTTCCCCAGGAGTTTGGTTTGTAAAAATGAATGCACATTATCACTTCTGCCTTGTCTGCTCTTAAATACATTACTGATTTTCTTTAGTCTCAACATTTTTATTGCAACCTGTTTTATTTGTAAGTTGAATTACCGTAGATCCCAGGATATTTCATGTGGGTACATTTAACGTGGGATGCTTAATGCCTAGTTTCATCCCATGTATTATGTGGCCACTATTATTTAATAGTGTCTGGCCAGCCACCCCACTACACTGGGCATTTCCTTTTAGGCGGAGCAGACTGATGGGGGTTTTGTTCCCACCTGTCCCCATCAACCTCCCCTTGGTTGATGATTCGTTCAGCTCTGGCCATGTGCAGTGACATGCATTTTTTCCTGAGCTGTATTCCTGCAGTTCAAGAAAGTTGGTAAATACAGTGTGAAGTGTGTATATTAATGCCAGAGAGATACTGAGCAAAGATATGGTTGGAATGAGTTGTAACCAGTCAAGGAAACTGGGGGAGGAAGGGAGGAAGGAGGGCTTCAGTTGGATTTGGAACTATGTAACTCTCCGGGTGGGAGAAAATACCAAGGGGAAAAATACTGGACACAGTCAGGTTTTTTGTTTTCCTGGTGAACCTCCTCGCTGCCAGAGGTCTGAATCTTTTTGATCTGTATATTCCTGTCCCTTAAATAGGGCCCCCCATAAGTGATGGTGGACATAATAGAGAGGACAGTCTCTTGTCCTCTCTATTAATATACGAAACAAGTTTTAAAGACTGTAACACCACTGTGTCATCTCTGTGTTTGCTAACGTACTGGATTTAATAGTTGGTACAGAACTCACTTTATTTTGTAATTTTTAAAGATTTCTGACTAATGAAGAAAATTAGTAAGAACTACTGGTCAAAAAAGATTCTTGCTGGTTTGCCTTAAATTACAAATTTCTTTTTTTCACTGTCTTCCATGATACTCTACTCTATATTATAACAGTAAACAATTGAAGAGCCTCTTGTCAAGGTTGGGACTATCATTTAAAAGCATAAATTAATGGTGTATTAGACACCAAATAAAATGAAACCGATTTAGCACTGTAACCCCCCTTTTTCTAAAAATTCACTCTAGACATCATTAGATGTGGAAAATTTATTCATTAATTCAGTAAGTATTTATTGAATGCTTACTGTGTAAAACAGTCACACATGCATTGCTTGCAGTGATAGAAGTATATTTTTCTTGATGGAAAAGGAATGCTGCTACCTGGGGCACTGATTCAAGGAGGAAATAAATTCATTTTTCATCAAGAGTTTTATGTAATAGGTTACTTCGTTTTGATAACAGAAACTCATCAAAGTCTGTAGTGTTTTATTTTTCTTGGCCTCTCTGAAGAGGCCAATACCAGATGTAAATGTGTGGCCGAATTGATGCAGTTGCATTTTGGGAAAGCCAGGACTACCTGACTTTTATTCTTTCTGGCAGATAATGCTACTTTGAGGAGTTGTACATAAATGATTTACTGAACATCTACTAGTTAGTCCTGTGGCACTTAGGCTGGTAGACTATGGCGTAGTTGACGCTCCCTAAGTAGTAGCTGTACAGTTGAATTTGGAGAGATAAATAATTGCTTAGTCAATTGAACAGTGGTTGACTACACAAGTCAAGTCCTCCAGAGCTCATGCTCCCTTCCACACTGGCCATCATCACTGCCCGGATTTTCCAGATAGTTCATTCATTGAACAAATGTGTAATGAATACCTACTCTGCTAGGCTTTTTTTTTCTTTCTCAAGTGCTAAAAATAGGCCACTGGAGATGGAGATGGTCTCTACTCTCGTGAGTTTATGTTTTATGTGTTAATTGAGAAAAAACTTGGAGGGTCTGAGAGATAACTAGTTTTGGGTGGCGCCATACTGTGGTTGAAATCCTTGTAGAAGAGAAATTTTGTAAACAGCTAACCCTAGTGGTCAGGCATGAGGCCACCGGGAAAGCTTGTGTCTGCCCGCACAGGGATTGAACACAGCTGGATTATCAATCACCTTTTGGAACCTATTCTCTCATCTGTTTAAAAGGTCCACAGGCTGTGGCAAGATGAAACGAAGGGGATGCTCATGCAGGGCCCTGCGTGGGGCCTCATTGACAGACTGGCTCCATCCCTGGTTCCCAGAAAGCAGGCGTGCCAGCAGTGGGCGAGGCTGGGGATGCAAGGGCAGCCTGAGACAGTCTTGGTGCTTGGAAACAGAAGCAAACATTTCCCCCAAATGTGTGCTTGCACAAAAGGTCCAGTGAATCAGCACAGTGAAAATGCGTGTGTTTCTCTGTCTGCTTCTCAGAGGGATCTTCAGGGCAGAAATGCTCCAGATGAGACTGGCTTGGTATCTGTGTCGGAGGGGTGGAGGAGGTTGGCGCTGTGTTGATCATCTTTCTGCCTTTGGAAAAATGTTATGGTTTCTCTTTAAAGATTCCTTGTAAGAGGAAGAATAAACCAAAGCTGTTCCTTTATTTTCGAGGCTATTGTTATGTATTTTCATTATACTGAAGAGTTTGTATGTTGCCTTACATTAAATTGCAGCTACGCTTATGCGGGGGTCTTGTAAAGATGCAAAGGCCTCATGGGAGAGCCTCAGGTAGAAGGTTATAGAAAATAAAGCAAATATATTAAATTCTTTACTGATAGAATATAAATATTTCAGAGTGGTTAATTTAAAGTATGACTGTGCCCTGGAACATCCATTTGAAAAGAATATTTCACAGATCCAGAAGATTAGATACTGGTGGTGCTTATTATTGGTGGACAGAGCGTTTTTTTGTTTTTGTTCTTTTTTGGGTAAACCAAATTAACTTTCAAAAGACTCTCCTTCGTGTGTGGCAGAGAGAGACCCAATTTATTTGGAAGGGGTGGTAAGAAATTGTATCTTTGAATCTTTTTTATTTTTATTACAGTGGAAAAAATTACTTTAAAAGCCAGTTTTTTTTCCTTCCCATCCTAGCTACAGAATATTTTTAATCTCAGGAAGCTCTTTAAGATCCTTCACATTTAAATGACTTCTGCATAGTTTTTGGTACGTTGAAATGAAAAGCAGAGTAGACTGGTTGATCTGAACATTGCAAAGCTGTTCCTCAATTAGGATGGGCACCATTGAGGGTGAGGTAAGTAGGTGCAGGGGTTGTTCTAGGCAAAACGTGGAGAGATTGATTGTATTAGAGACAGAATCTGGTTTAGCAGGAGCCGACCAGTTTTCAAATTCTGCTTTCCATTATTTGGTTCCCCCATTCTGAGGTTAGTCCCTTAATGTCTGCAAGTGCCGACTTCCATCTTAGGCAGGGATTACCTTAGACAATATTTGCCAAAATAAAGTTGGTTCTGACTTCCTAAATACACGGATATGTAACTGGAATGTGTACATCTCATCTGGATTCTCCAGTGTATATGAAAGTTTTACGCCCTCTCTCTCTCTCTCTTTTTTCTATAGCTTTTCATGGATACTCTGCTGCAACAAAGGTATTCAGATCATTGACTCTGCTTTGCAGTTCTTTCTGATAATTTTAAAGCTGTAGATTTAATCTGTTAGTTGTGATTCCTGGTTCCGTCCCTTCCTGTTTGCTTGTCTTAAATTTAGTTGTAGAGACAGACTCAAGTTTTCTATAATGTAGAATATCTTTCATATGTTTACGACAAGTTGAAATCTGTCTCTATATGAAAAGTTTTGTTGGTTTCTGTGTATTGGTAATGCTGAAAGTATTCCTGTGATACCTGATCGGGACAATTATGAGTGCTGTGTTTTGGATGGTGGATACTTTTAGTAATGCTACACTTCACTTGTCTGAATTGAATTTCCTTTTATAGGCACCTGCTGAGAGGATATTTAGAATAAGTTGTTACAACTACAACAATTTTTCCTGATTTCCACCCCCCCCCCAGGTTACCATGGTTTTTAGGCTTTTTTTTTTTTTTTCTTAATGGACAGGTTTATATCTTATTTACTGTTTGGCAAGAGGGAAATCTCATGAAAGGCCAACTTGAAATTTGGGAAGAAGCTTTTTCATATTCTATTTAAAAAAAATTAAAGCATACTGATTCTCTTTGATTTCTAAGTTCCTCAAATAAGGCTGATTATTGAAAGAACAAATCTGAATGGCCCCATATGAAAATACATATTTATTTATTTCCAATAAAAAAAAATTCTGACTTTATTCTTTGGGTCTTTTGTTCAGCTCCTGTAGTTCTTACTATCATTTATATTCTAAAGGAGCTTTATTTATAAGGAGTTCCCTTAGGGGGCTTTATTCACCAGGCGGTTCCAAGATGGGGTCTCCCTGTCTGTGTGTCTGAAAAGCTAAGGAAGCTGGGCTGGGTAACTGCACTCCGATTGTGTTCGGTCCCATACCGACTTTATTTCTCGGGTGGTTTTCATTTCTGCCATTAAGCTTTGATGGCACTGTACTTTCACAGAAGCAAAACATCTTGTTCCCGATGCCGATGGTGTCTGTTGTTCTTTCAAGCTCTAATTTGAAAGTAAAATTACTTTCTTGGCACTGCTCTGCAGTTTATGGCATTGATCTTCTCATACCCAATCCATAATACTCTAAGGTCATTACATACCCTGAATTTTTTTTTTTTTAATATTTTATTTTATTTTAGTATCATTAACCTACAATTACATAAGCAATACCGTGATGATTGAACTCCCCCCATCACCAGGTCCCCCCCACCAACCCCACCACAGTCACTGTCCATCAGCGTAGTGAGATGAGAATCACTACTTGTCTTCTCTGAGCTGACATACCCTGAATTTTGCAAAGCCCTCTCTATTCTAGGGTGATCTCGGCAGACTCATTCTCTGCACTTTGTGCGTTTATACTCATTTGTATTTGCATGAATTGTTAGAGAATTAATTAGTGTGTCCATTCAGTAAATTTTTATCGATTGACTACTTTGAGCAAGAGATCGCGCTAGGCTTTTTTGAGGAAGGGAGGGGGCGTGAAGATTCACAGCAGCATGCTACTTCTCCCGAAAGACCGAGAAGGAGTAGACTATTACATCACTGCAGGGAAGGCAGGTAATGAAGGAGTCAGTCGTTAGGTAGTTGTACTCTTCTTTGTTTAAAACAGTGTCAGTTTGAGAGAATTTTATGACAGAAATGTCACACGATAATTCTTACACAAAGTGAATTATTTTTGTGTCTTCTGGTGTCCTCGTGTGTGTGTGTTTGTGTGAACCTTTAAAAGAAACAAGGGGAAGAAGCCTCATTTTGGTATATAACTAACTATATATGTATGTACTTAATAATGTAACAAGAACCCTATCTCTACTGAAACAGAGCCAAAGCAAAAAGTCTACATTCCATTTAATTCCATATCTAATTTGAATCTCAAAATACCTAAGAAGATGTAATTTAAATGCAGATACCTTTTTATTCTTAAGAATACCTGATTTACTGGTAAGAAGCCAGTTACAGAGCACCCTGTAAGCTGAGTGTTGCTTCTTAAATTGAAGGCACTAAAGATGAAGATTGCTAAATATTTTAAGAAGTGTATTTGGTGTGTATGACTTGAACTGAAAAGCATTCTGATTTTCACATTCTTTTATAGGTGCTGAGGAAGAATTGCTTTGACATGAATATATAACAGAATTAACTTAAGGTTTTACATTTTTGGAAGCTGTTCTCAATCTGCTTTTGGCATTTTTTATTGTAATACTGTCATTAGATAGCTTGTTGGAAGTGCCTAATAGATGAAACTGAAGATCTTAACATGCATTTCTTTCATTTTTGACAGCAAACTGTCAGAAAAGCTTAGAGTTTAGCAAACACAACTGAGGTCGGGATTTTAACTCACTGTTCATATAGTCTAATTTTAAACTATTGTGCCTGAAAGGGCTTGAAGCACAGACTCACTCGGGATAAGTTTGAGTGCACTGTATATAGTCCCATCCCTGCCATGGATTCTGCAAGAGCTGCTGGAGATTCGGACTTGACCCTGCTGTCTGGGAAGTGACACCAGCCTACGGAGCTGCGTGATCCAGATCTGTCTATCTCTGTATGTATCTGCGTCACATGGAGGAGCTTATCTGTGGCTGTCGTGGGCACTCCAAGTTGCATGCCTCTGAATAGGATCCTTCATTGTGTGTGAAAAGATTATCTTTCCCCTCCAGAGCCAGCAGGAACTGGTCCTGGTCACAGTACACGGGTCGGACCGCCCCTGTGCCCCTAGTGTAGTGGCAGTTGGGGGTTGGTGATTGCTGGGATTGGCAGTGGACTCCACCCCAGAATAGGGCAGATATCTTCACGGCCCCAGGGCCTGTCCCGCGGGCTCAAGCGTTCCACCAGTAACAGGCATTGAAGAAGTGGTAATTAACCTGAGTTAAATAACAGCTTTGCTCCAAGATGAAAAAAAACACTTTAATGACAGCTCTCTTACCCCGGAGGCAGGAAAAGGAAGGTAAACCTTAATGCATCCTTTATCTGTTAGGACCCTATTTTGATCAAATACGTTTTTAGAGGTTAAATTTGTGGATTCAGAAGATAACCATTTCCAAGCAAAGGGCAAAAGGGATTTTTTTCCTTAATGTTGACACTTTTGGAAATTTCCAAATGTGGGTTGTTCTGAACGCTAAACAATAAAACTTGGGCTTTTAAAAAAAAAATCAAAGCTTTGGATTAAGGGACCCTACTTTAAACTAATTTCAGAAAAGTAATTCTAATAAACTTATGAACAGGATTACTAAGTTTTTTTTGTGTCCTTATTGCCCCACTTAATGTAACCCTAGTCCGTTCTGTTCTGTTGTAATTATATTGTCTTCGAAATATTTTACTGAGAATAAGAAGGCATGCAGGCCCCCACAGGGAAACCTGAGAAAGTATAGAGCAAAGGAGTGTGTGGGGGTGGTGGCTGGGATATGTGCACACCAGTAACTGAGAGGGGTGGGTGGGAATGAAGTGCCGTGACAGCGGCCCGCATAGGCTCATAGGCATCCCTGCAGGCCACCTGGGCGTCTCTGCAGTGTGCTGATGGGGTCCCTCACAGGCCTCCTGTCAATCACTGAATGGGTCAGCTTTTCCTGTGGGCGCCTATGCTGTCCCTGCACGTTCTTGCCTTGTTAGTGCTGGCCATTATCCCGAGTTGAGTGTGCTGTTGTCCCTGTGCGGTGCCTTGGTGGGGCCTTTTTGGGAGCACATGGTGAGAGGAGGTGTGCACGTGACCGGGTGGGCGTGTGGAGAGAATTGATGGGACAGTACTAAGCTGGGTGTTTAAAATGCAAGCTTAATGAGCCCCCCGAGAGGAACTGTTCTAGGAAATGAGGTAAAGATCAGTGTGCGGTGAAGGACGGTTGGATGTGGATTTTTATGAAAGGCTTTGTGATCATCCGTGTAGCTTGGAGGTTTGACTAACAATTGTTTGATTAGCATCTAGAAGAACATGGCCAGAGACAATCCTGACTTCAGAATGTGAAGTGGCTGGAAGAGTGGGGCTGCTGACAATGCAGAATATGCCGGGACTGGATCTCCATGGAGACCTGCGGATTCCAGCAAGTTCCATTTCCAGGAACACCGTCTCCAGCTAAAGGGAGTTGTGCATCTGTGAAGTCAACCACCTTGTGCCATTTGTTTCTAATAGGGCCGCATGACAAGTGTTAGGTATTCGTGGGTATGTTTCAAGATGGAGAAATCTTCTGATTTAATGCTCAGGAGTTCGTAATCTCTTTATCATGTGTGTGTACAAAGTTATATGAACTAGGGAGAACCGTTTACCATAGGTGGTGTAAGGAAGTGCTGTTTTCCTAACCTTTTTGGATGCTTTTCCCACATTATTAAAGGCTGCAGAGTCCCTTTTCATTTTTCTCTGGTAATAATAATTCAGTCTGTTGTTCATAGTGGAGGGGAAAAAAATAAATCACACTGCTAACCTTGTGAGAGGAGGAATTTAGCAAAGCCCAAGCTTTCAAATGGGCTCAAGATTCAGTAATAAAAGCCTTGACTTAGAAGCATTAGGGATAATTTTTCTTCATGTCCTTGAATATCAGTGGCAGCTCCTAGAACTTAGTAAAGTAGCGCTGGTGATCTTTCCCATTAATCATGGTCCGTGCTCTTTTTTTTTTTTTTTTTTAGTTTATTTTGGTACCATTAATCTACAATTACATGTGCAATATTATAGTGATTAAACTACCTCCTTCATCAGGTCCCCCCCCACCAACCTCATTACAGTCACTGTCCATCAGAGTAGTGAGATGAGAATCACTACTTGTCTTCTCTGAGTTGTACAGCCCTCTCCGTGCCCCCCAACACTATATCTGCTAATCATAAGTCCCTTTTTCTCCCTTGTCCCTCCCTTCCCACCCATCCTCCCAGTCCCTTTCCCTTTGGTAACTATTAGTCCGTTCTTGGATTCTGTGAGTCTGCTGCTATTTTGTTCCTTCAGTTTTTTCTTTGTTCTTATACTCCACATATGAGTGAAATCATTTGGTACTTGTCTTTTTCGGCTTGGCTTATTTCACTGAGCATAATACTTTCTAGCTCCATCCATGTTGTTGCAAATGGTAGGATTTGTTTTCTTCTTATGGCTGTATAATATTCCATTGTGTATATGTACCACCTCTTCTTTATCCATTTATCTACTGGTGGACACTTAGGTTGCTTCCATTTCTTGGCTATTGTAAATAGTGCTACAATAAACATAGGGGTGCATCTGTCTTTTTCAAACTGCGCTGCTGCATTCTTAGGGTAAATTCCTAGGAGTGGGATTCCTGGGTCAAATGGTATTTCTATCTTGAGTTTTTTGAGGAACCTCCATACTGCTTTCCACAATGGTTGAACTAATTTGCATTCCCACCAGCAGTGTAGGAGGGTTCCCTTTTCTCCACATCCTCGCCAACATTTGTTGTTGTTTGTGTTTTGGATGTTGGCCATCCTCACTGGTGTGACGTGATATCTCATTGTGGTTTTAATCTGCATTTCTCTGATGATTACCAATGTGGAGCATCTTTTCATGTGCCTGTTGGCCATCTGAGTTTCTTCTTTAGAGAAGTGTCTATTCATGTCCTCTGCCCATTTCTTAATTGGATTATTTACTTTTTGTTTGTTAAGGTGCGTGAGTTCTTTGTATATTTTGGATGTCAACCCCTTATCAGATACGTCATTTATGAATATATTCTCCCATACTGTAGGATGTCTTTTTGTTCTACTGATGGTGTCCTTTGCTGTACAGAAGCTTTTCAGCTTGATATAGTCCCACTTGTTCATTTTTGCTTTTGTTTCCCTTGCTCGGAGAGATATGTTCATAAAGAAGTTGCTCATGTTTATGTCCAAGAAATTTTTGCCTATGCTTTTTTCTATGAGTTTTATGGTTTCATGACTTACATTCAGGTCTTTGATCCATTTTGAGTTGACTTTTGTGTATGGGGTTAGACAGTTGTCCAGTTTCATTCTCTCACATGTAGCTATCCAGTTTTGCCAACACCAGCTGCTGAAGAGGCTGTCATGGTCCGTGTTCTTGACACACATTTATGATTCTGGGTTCATGACACATTCACCACTGGTCCATGCAAGCCCCTCTCGTAGGATTTCTATGTTTTTGAAACATGGCCAAACAACACTCAATATGCTTTTTCAGTTATTGCTTGGTTTTTTTTCTATTAATTTTTTTTTGATTAGGTAATACATGCACATGTTTCAGAATTTAAAAGATACAAAAGGTCAAGAGCAAAGAGTAAGAGCCCGCCGGCTTTTGCCTGTCACCTGGCTACCTATTTTCCCTCTTCAGAATCAGTTGATGTAACTAACCTATGTCTTAGCAGAGATGCTCTCCATGTCTATACATATGTGTATATATGTATAGACTGATGTCTGTTTATCCTCTCATGCATATTGCAGCACATTATTCCCGCCATTCTGTACTTTGCTGTTCTCACTGCTCTTGGCTCAGGGAGCACAACACTGAAACAGAGGGAGCTGGAGGATCCCATGCACCATGTTTCCAAGCTGTTCTAGATTGGGATGTGACTGTGACAGCCGCTGGTAGTCAACGTCGGCTCCATGCTGAGGCCCATACAAGGATTTGTTCTCTGCCTTCCACCCCCAAATAAAGTTTCTAAGATAGAGGTGCTTATTATTTTTAAAAGGACAACAGAGAAAGGAAAGAAAAATGATCAGTGATCCTACTAGCAAGGATGTTTTCTCTGTCAGTTAGTCTAGACCTGGTTACACTGTGATAACGAGCACCCCTATCTCAGTTGCTTACCACAAAGATTTAGTTCCGTTTCTCTTTCGCATCCACTGTGGGTGAGCAAGAGGTTCTGCTTATTTAATTGCTTGGGGACCAAGGCTGTGGAGCAGTGGTCCCTGTGCCACAGGAAAGAGTGCTGTGGAGGGCCTTGAACCAACACTTAAGTGCTTGTTTCTACTCATAGCACATCGGCCAGAATAGGTCACAGGGTCCCATCCTGCCACAGAGGGGCAGGAATGCACCCCATTAGTCAGGGAGCCAGAAATATTTAGTGAACAGGAAGCATTAATGTCTACCACGTTTAGCTTTTTTAGGTTTTTCAGTGTGTATTTATATATGTAGATATTTCTATAGAGAGAGATGTTTTTACATTAACAAGGTAAGCACTATAAATACTACTGTTTTTTCCACTTCATATTCAACAATGGAATTTTTCATTGTTCTAAATACCTGTCCACATATATATTTCTCAGTGGATGCATCATATTGCATAGTACAGATATATAATCATTTGTTTCCTTGGGGCTCCCCTACTGAGGAAAATGTCCATGCATTCATTTGCATAAAATTGGGTAGATAATTTTAGAGGTGGTAGACCTCCCTCAGTCAAGCCATGAATTCCTGTCATGGTACTAGGTTGTACGTATAAGTTGTATTTAGAATAAGCCTTCTTCATCCTATTCGTCCTCTCATAAAGTACCTTCTTATACTTTTTTAAACTTGGTATTTTGGAAAGAACCATACATTCCCATGGTTCTGAGAGAAGTGTAAAGTGAATGGCCTCCCCTCGGCCCCTCCTAGCCCATATCTGTCTTAGTTTCCTCCAGCCTGCTATCCCTCAGAGGTTTTAGTTTCTTATGTTTACTTTGATCTTTAAAAAAATGCATTTGCATGAAATATAGATTCTTTTAACCGTTTTTGTTTTAGGATAATTTAAGATTTACAGAAGAGTTGCAAAGATTACACAGAGAGCTCACCTGTTTCCCCTAATGTTAACCCTGTGTTATCATAATACATTTGTCAAAAACAAGAGGCCGTCACTGATGTGAACTACTAACTAAACTACAGACCTTATTTGGATTCCTCTACATCTTTCATAAATACCTTTTTTCTGTCCCAGGATACTTGGATTTAATAGACTTTTTTTTTAACTGAAAGCGTATTCTACTCATATAGCTCTACACCTTGCTGTTCTTGACGGATACTATATTTCACTGATTCTACAATACAATAGAGTGTATTATTTTAAGTACTACAAAGAAAGGAAACAAGGTGCCAATAATAACTAAGTCACAGATTTTAAGATGTAGCATCATTTTAGAGATAATCAAATGTAAAAAATATACATCTTAGTATTGGGATGTGATGTATCTTGGAAATCTTTTAATTTGATTTCATAGAGACTATTCTTTTTCACAGCTGCATGGAATTTCCATTTTATAGTGCACATAAGATTGTTCATCAAACCCTTACTATACTCATTTGGATTATTTTCAATCTTTAGCTATAAAAAATAATGCTGTACTGGATATGTCATTCTATATGTATAGATGTGTATAGGGGATGACTTTTCAAAAGTGAACTGCTGAGGTAGAACTATATATTTTTTTAATTTTGATAGATGTTATGTGCATGTACAGTCCCACCAGCAGTGCATGACAGGGCTTGTTTATAACTTCACCAAATGAGTTGGGTTACCCAACTTTTAGATTTTTGCCAGTCTGACAGGTAGAAAATCATAGTCTCAACATAGTTGTCATTTGTATTTCTCTTGTGAGCACAGGTTGAATTTCTGAAAACTGGCTATAAATACCCTTTGCCTGTTTTTCTATTGGGCTGTATTGACCGTTTCCAAATTATGTACATTAGTTCTTTTAAGTTAGGGAAATTATCTGTGATAATTTGCAATTATGTTTTCTGTTTGTCATTGGCGTTTTAATTTTCTTACAGTTGTGGGGAGGTGTGTTTGTCATGCAAAATTTACAGGTGAACCTGCCAATCTTTTCTCTTAGGCTTCTGGATTTGAAGTCCTACCTGAACTCGACAAAGTTATTAAGGAATTCTCATGTGTTTCTTCCATTTCTCCTGTCCTGGCTAATCCTGTTTTGTTCCCGCATTTTACTTATATCATTAACCCATCATACATTGTTATTTTATTAATTAACTTTAATAAACCTGTCATCTTTTAAAGAGATTTTCTTTTAAATAAGGGAATTCTTGTGTATTTACCCATAGTTGCCAGTTCTAGCGCCTTTTGTTCCTCTGTATGGATGCAGATCACTGCTGGTACCGTTTTCTTCTGCCTGAAGGATGTTTTTGTAACATTGCTTATCATGCAGGTCTGCTAGTGATGAATTCTTTATCTTCTGAATGTCTAAAAATGTCTTCATTGTGCCTTAATTTTTTAAAGATTTTTGCTTCATTTAGAATTAACGGTTGGCATTTTTTTTCTTTCAGTACTTTAGAGAGATTCTCTACTGTCATGCATGGTTTCCAGCAAGAAGTCTGATGCTCTTATCTTTGTTTCTACCTATATAATATGTGCTTTTTTCTCTGGCTGTTGAAGATTTTCTGTTTATCTCTGGTTTTGAGCAATTTGATTATGGTACAGTTTTCTTCATGTTCCTTGTGCTTGGGATTCATTGAGCTTTTTGGATCTATGGGTTAGTAGAGTTCATCAGTTTAGAAAGTGTGCGTCATTACTTTAAAAAATTTTCTGCCTGCCCCCCTTAATATACAATTACCTATATATTAGCCATTTTAACCTGTCCCACAGCACATGGATGCTCTTCTTATTGAGGGGAATTTTTTTTCTTTCACTGTTTTGTTTGGATAGGTTCACGTCACGGCTATTGCCTTCAAGTTCACTAAACTTCTATTTTCTTAGCTGCCATTAATCCCATATAATGTATTTTTCATCACATAGATAGTTTACTTTTAATCAAGTAGAGCTTGATTTGGGCCTTTTTATATCTTCTGTGTCTCTACTTTTCTTTTAACTCTTTAAAAATAATAGTCCTATTGAGCCACATACCTTACAATCTACCGATTTAAAACGTATATTTCAGGGGAGTGGGCGGATGGGTGAAATAGGTGAATGGGGAAAAATTAGTGAGAATGTTTGATATCTTGATCTGGGTGATGGTTACATGAGTGTATACGCATGTCAGAATTCATTAAACTGTACGCCAAAATTTGTGCATTTTATTGTATCTACCTCAATATAAAATATTAAAAACTTGATGCAGAAAATGTATATTTCAGTGGTTTACTTTTTTGTTAGAGTATTTTTATATTTAAATACTAAATATTTTAAAAGAAGTATTTTTGGGGGTAAAATAGCATATTTACAGAATTGTGCAACTATTCCCATAATCTAATTTGAGAACATTTTTATTATTCCAAAAGAAACCTTGTACCTAATAGGTTGCTCCCGATTCCCTTCCCCTTCCCCTCCATCCCAGCCCTAGGCAACCACTCACCTACTTTGTTACTAGAGATTTCTTATTTTGGACCCTTCATAAAAATGGGATTAGACTATTGGTGATCTTCTGTGACTTCTTTTACTTGGCAAAATGTTTGTGAGGGGCATGTGGTAGCACACATCAGTGTTCCATTCTTTTTTATTGTTGAATAATATTCCAGGGTATGACTATGTCACATTTTGTTTATCTGTTATTCAGCTGGTCGTTTGGCTTGTTTCCGCTTTTGCACTGTTATGACTAATGCTGCTATTAACATATATACACAAGTTTTTATGTGGACATATATTTTCACCTACTTTCTGAACATGTGAATACAGTTATAACTGTTAAGGGCTTCTCTGCTAATTCTAGCTTATGTATCAGTTCTGGGTCTGTGTAATTATTTTTTTATTATGGGTTATGCTTCTCTGCTTCCATGTATGCCTGGCGATTTGATAGGAGGCTGAGGATGACCTTCGTGGGTGCTGGATATTATTGTATTGTTATGAATCTTGTGCTTTGTTCATGGAGGCAGTTAAGTTTAAGTTACTTGGAAATGGTTCCATATTTTCAGGTCTTGTTTTTATGATTTGTTAGGTGGGCCTGAATCAGTGCGTAGTCAGGGCTAATTATTCATTATTGAGGCAAAACCTTCCGGGTACTCTCATCCAGTGTCCTGTGACTTAGGAGTTTGTGCAGACTGGCTTGTGAAAACAGTGCTCTCCCCAGCCTTGTGTGAGTGCCAGACACTGCTTGCCCCTGGTCTCCAGGAGTCCCTCAGATGCATGTTCTGTACTCTGTTAAATGCTGGGGACCCTCTGCAAACCCCTGGGGCTCTCTCTGTGCAGCTTCCTTCTCGTTGGCACTTTGCCGTTTGATCTCTTGCTGCCTTGGTTTCCCTGGACTCAGCTCCATTTCCTCAGCTCAGGGAATATGCTGGCTTCTGCCTCAGTTTACTTTCTCTGTGCTGTGGTGGTCAGCTGTGGCAGTTGTAGGGCTCACCTTGTTTCCTGTGTCTTGGGGATCACTGTCCTCCACTGCCTGATATCCAGAGTCCTGAAAAACATTACTTAATGTATTTTGTCAGTTAATAAAAATTTTTTTTCCCCAGGAGGAATGGTAAAAAATGATGGTTACTGTTATTCTATCTCGGCTAGCAGTGGAAATCTTGTATTTTTGTATATATTTTATGGTATTGTTTTTTTACATTTAAATATCTTCTCCGTTTGGCGTTTATTCTGCTGTGTGCTGTGTCAGGGAGCCACTTTTATTTAATGTTTTCAGATGGCCACCCGACACCATTTATTTACTCAACACCTGGTTTGATTTCTAATCTTTATTATGTGTGACATTCCTGTGTGTGTCTAGGTCTATTTCAGAACTTCTGTTCTAACACACGCATGCCGTCAGGGCCAGGAACACTCTGTATTAGGATGGAGACCTTTTAATATACTATTTTAATAGCCAGTAGTGCTAGCTCCTTGTTGGAATTGTCTTTTGGAGAAGTCTTTTCCCGCAGCTATTGTCTTTTGTTTATTCTTGCATATTTTCCTGTAGGAACTTTAGGATTAATTTGCCTATTCCATAAACAAACAAAACATTCTATTACTTCCATGAATTAACTGGGGAAAAAAAATCTTTCGGTTGTTAACTCTTCCACCCACAGATGTGTCTGTCTCTTTGCTCGTCTTTTGGTTCACTCCTTCATGAGTTAAAATGTCTTATCTTAAAACTTTCCTACACTTTCCCTGTTAAACTTTTCCTTAGGTATTTAATCTTAGTTGTTACTATTTTATGGGGGGCTTTTTTTTACCCTTTGTCCTTTTTTTTTAAGGTATCATTGATATACACTCTTATGAAGGTTTCACAAGAAAAACAATGTGGTCACTACATTCACCTATATATTGAGTCCCCCCCATGCCCCATTGCAGTCACTGTCCACCAGTGTAGTAAGATGCCACAGAGTCCCTATTGCCCTCTCTGTGCTACACTGTCTTCCCTATGAGCCCCCCACACATGTACTAATCATAACACCCCTCAATCCCCTCCTCCCTCCCTCCCCACCCGCTCTCCCCCCACCCCTCCTCTTTGGTAACCACTAGTCCCTTCTTGGAGTCTGTGTCTGCTGCTGTTTTGTTCCTTCAATTTTGCTTCATTGTCATACTTCACAAATGAGTTACCCTTTGACATTATTTTACGTGTTAACAATTCTCTGAACAGTTAACTGAACTCTTTCTGGAAAATGTTTTTATTTGACTTTGACTCCACAGTGCCCACCGTAAGGATTGGGAGTTTGAAGTGACTGCTCAATGTTTAGGTGTTCAATACAGACTGAGGAGTTACTTGACTTCATTAATACTACATTTACATTGTAGGTGATTGCCTTGTGGCTTTGTTTTTAGTTATTAAAATTTAGGGATTGATCGTTCTGATTTTATTTGTATTTTCTCTTATCGTAGCCCTTATAAATAAGACTTAATATCCTTATTTAGCTACGTGTTTGTGAACTATGCAGAGTAAGTTAGTTTAGTTAATGGAATCATACTCACTGAATAGGTTTTTTTGTTTGATAAGTAAATAGTAATTTGCTTGAGTAGCAAAATAGCCTTTTAAAAACTTCCGGTTTTATGTTGCAAAATTAAAGGACACATGAAAGATATTCTGTGCTCATAGATCGGAAGATTTAATATTGTTACAATGTCCATACTACCCAAAGTGGTGTACAAATTTAGTACAATCCCTGTCAAAATCCCAATGGCTTCATTTTCAAAGATAGAAAAAAAAATCCTAGAATTCATATGGAATCTCACAGGACCTTGAACAGACACAACAATTGTGAGAAAGAAAAACAAAGCTGGAGGTCTCACACTTCTGATTTCAAAACAAAGCTACACTAATCAAAACAGAATGGTCCTGGCATAAAGCTAGGCATGGACCACTGGACAGCACAGTGTCCAGAAATAAGCCCTCGTGTATGTGGTCAGTGATCTTGGACACAGGTACCAAGGCTGTGAGAAGGGGAAGGATCGTCTCTTCAACTAATGGTGGTGGATAACTGGATATCCACGTGCGAAAGAATGAAGTTGGACTCTTACCTTACATCACATACAAAAATTAAAAATGGATTAAAGACCTAAATGTGAGACCAGAAACCATGAAACTCCTAGAAGAAAATTGGCAAAAAGCTTGATGGCATTAGATTTGGCAGTGATTTCTTGGTTTTGGCACCAGAAGCAAAAGTAGACAAATGGGACAATTCAGACCTAAAAGCTGTGCTCTCTCTGTGCGTGCCTCTTCCCCAGCACCTCCCTGTGTTCACCAGCCTGTGAGCTCCCCAACCCCAACTGCTGGGGTCTCTATGGAGCCTTCATCATGTAGGCGTGCTCAGTATCAGCTCCATCTCCAGGCCGTCTCCTCTAGAGAAGCCCAGGTGGGGCTGAAAATCCTGAGCTGCTCATATGGCTTTGTCTTTCTGGTGACCAACCCCCTTCCAGGAGCCATTCAGGAACCCAGTAGACTCGCCTCATTAGAAGAGAGGATGCTCCTGTCACCCAGGAAATCCCAGGGGATTTAGTATCCTGTGTCAGAAATTGGGGTCAAAGACCAAATACTAGAACAAAAGATACTCCTAATGTTCTTAGCACTAAGCAGTCACAAGGGTTTTATGGGCTCTGTGTGAGGAACTGGGGGAAGAGGTCAATATGTGCATTTTTTATTATTTTATACAAGCACATGAAAAAATGCTGAACACCATTAATTATTAGGGGAGTGCAAATTAAAACCACAGTGAGATACCACCCCATATCTTTAGGATGCCCACTAACAACAAAAATCCAAAATAACAAGTTATTGGCAGAGAAATTGGGAATTGATAGGAATGTAAAATGGTGCAGCTGCTTTTTGAAAACACTATGGAGGCTTCTTAGAAAGAAAAAAACAGAGCTACTGTGTGATCCAGTAATCCCACTTCTGGTTATACCCAAAAGAAATGAAAACAGGACCTGGAAGAGCTAGTTGCACACCCATGTCCCAGCAGCCTTTTTCACAATAGTCAAGAGGAGGAAGCAACCTAAATGTGCCTAACAGATGAATGAGTCAAGAAAACGTGGTAGACTGTTATTCAGCCTTAGAAAGGACACAGCCTATATAATATGGATGAGCCTTGGAGATATTGTACTAATTGATAAGCCAGTCACAAAGGACAAATGCTGTAAGATGCCACTTACGAGGTGTTTAAAGTAGCCAAACACAGAAAGTAAACAGTACCTGCCATTCCGGGGTGAGGGGGGGAAAAGGGGAGCTCCTGTTCAGTAGGCATAAAAGTAGATTTGGTAAGTACATTCAGTTTTTCAAGATGAGACAGTCCTAGAGATCTGTTGCACAGCAGTGTCCAAATAGTTGACCCTACTGAATCGTACACCCGAAAATGGGAAAGATGGTACATTTTATGCTGTTTTTGCATTCACACAAAATACTTATGGTTTTAAAAAACTCAGTCTCACATCTATTTTTGTTTGCAGACTAATCTTGGTGTTTGTGTAGATATTCCTTCCTGGAATTTATTAGGCCCTGAGAGATCAAGAATCCAGATTTCAGAGAATGTTTTATTTTCATCTTAGCACATAAGTGCATCTGACAGATATAAGGGTTACCTTTAGGGATGGGACAGAATATTTGAACTTAGAATTGTTTAGGATAATTTAGGATGTATGTTCAGCATTGACAGAATGCTTATACATCCATCCCATTTAAACAAAAAGCATATAAAATAAGCAGTTTCGGAGGTCACCTGAGCCACTGATTATTTCTCCATGGGCTTTCCTTGAAGTCACACTGATATAATAATGAGAAATGGGGTTTAAAAAAAAATGCTGTAGGGCTGTTACTGGCCTGAATGCTCCTTGTGGATGAATTGACTTGGGATACCTTGGTCATGTTTGCTCCAAGCTTTGTTTTACCCCACTGTCACAGTGCAGTGACCTGTGCAGGTTGCTGTCTCTGCCTTGGCACTGCCCTTTCCATCTCTGAAGTGGGCTGGTGACCCTCTGTTGTAAGACTGCGGGAAAAATCAGTCAGGTGACATGTGTAATGTGCCTGTGTGTACTGAAGAAGTGGGAATTTCCCTTTCCTCCAGCCTTTGCCCTTCCCCCGTGCAGTCATTAGACAGGTGTCACTGCCTGCCTGATGCGCCCCAGGCTCTGTGCTAGCTCGGGTGTGTTTTTGTCCACAGGTGAGACAGCCTTCCCCTCTAGCAGCCTGAGAACCTTAACTGCACCTGAGGTGTGGCCACACTCGGATCGGGACTCTGGGAACCACAGGCCCTCAAAGTGGAAGGAAAGCCATAGCTCCCTTGTTGTTTGCTGACAGTGGAGGCCTTTTGTGTCTTCCTAACCACTTGTTGGAAGGTGTCGATTAGAACCTGATGGACTTACCTCCTCTAGGTCTGTGCTGTGCATTATAGGAACCACTAACCATGTGTCAACAGATGACTGAACATTTCCAGTCATGAAAAGTGTCGGGCAGCAATGGTCTAGGTAGTGTGAGAGCTGGATCATTAGTTTTAAGAAAAACGAGATATAAGAAGAACTCCAGATTTTTCTGCTATATTTATGTTACTTGAATGAAGCAAGTTGCACTTGCAGCCATATGACATGGTGTTAACAGAGTCACTGTGTTCTCCTGATTCTTAATCCAGAATACTTTTTAAATGATGTGGTTGACAGAATATAAGGAATGGCAGATAATCTTTCTATTAAAAGATGGGCCCTCTTTTTCTGAATTTTCCTTTTTGAAGATTTTAGGACCTGAGGCACTGCTTTTTTTTTTTAACAGACTGAGGAAGAATAAAAATATTTAATATTTGAAGAATTTTTTAACAAATGTTTCTATTAGCTTGTCTTGCCAATGGGTTTCATCCCGGGCAAGTTCACTATGGATTCAATGTGACCAAAGAAATGACAGTAGAATGTTCTTGGGGTGAAAGGGTTATACCCGAGTTTATTATTTCCACGGTGGCAGGTCAGTCACTAGAATCCCGTTCACTCAGAGTGAGTCTGCATGCAGCAAGCCGGTCTCTGCCTCTGGGCCCCTCTGTCCGCACAGCCATCCTCTGGGCCTCTGTCCTTGGCACTGCCACCACTCCACCTCTGCTCTGCTCTCCTGCAGCTGTGCCACTGTGTCACCCAGAGCACTGGGCAGAACTCTTTATATAGAGTCAATAGCAACGCACTGCCCACGCATGTGCAGTGAGCTCGCCAACCAGGGCCAGGTGAGAACCCTGGCCACAGGAACTTTCATTTCATCCACAAGCTACACTTCCTTTCTGGTAGGTCCCTGTCTGTCTTTTTTTTTTTAGTTTGCAATGCAGTTTACTATTCATGGTCTATAATATATAGTATACAAGGTCAAGATAATTCTTAATTATATTGTAGACAAAATATTTTATTATTTCTGTGGTCTTTTCTTGGGTATTAGTCAAAATTCTTTTTTTACTTCTTCCCTTCCCCCACACTTTAAAAAGTAAACTATTAATTGGTATACAGTAAAACACACAGATTTATGTGCAGTTTGAACTGTAACAGGTGTCTACCCCCGTGAGCCACATTCCCTCTGGGCTCTTCCCAGTCACCTCCCTCTGACCCAAGCAGCCACTGTTCTGATTAATGTCAGTGGAGATTAGTTTTACCTGTTCTTGAACTTCACTTATCTGGAATCATAGCACGTGAACTGTGTAGTGTCTCTTTTTGCTCAACGTCATGTTTAAATGCACCCGTTTTGTTTTGAGTGTCAACACTTCATTCTTTTGTTTTCGCTGAGTGGTATTCTGTGATGTGACTAGACTATAGACTATAATAGGTTTCTTTGGTCTCCTGTTGATGAACATACCTGTTTTTTCTAGCTTCTGGCCATCATAAAGCTGCTGCAGACATTCGTGTACACGCCTTTTTGTAAACGCATTTTACTTCCTCTTGGGATATATTTTTATTTTGGAGTAAGATGGCTGGGACACAGGGAAT
The DNA here is from genome assembly GCA_029783875.1 of Phataginus tricuspis. Classification (NCBI taxonomy): domain Eukaryota; kingdom Metazoa; phylum Chordata; class Mammalia; order Pholidota; family Manidae; genus Phataginus; species Phataginus tricuspis. The sequence goes on along the minus strand of JAQQAC010014596.1, from coordinate 1,876,850 downwards.
GTATGAAACTGGCCTTGTCTCTTGTCAGGATGCTCATTCGTTCCGTTAGCAATGTTGAAGAGTTCTAATTGTTCTGTGCGTTCTCCAGCAGTTGGTGTCGTCATTCTAATTTCAGCCATTCTAGTGGGTGTGAAATGGTAGTTCACTGTTATTTTAATTTCCATTTCTATGTTTTGAATGCCTTTTTCATGAGTAAGACAACCAAGTTGGCATAATTGTAAAACTACGTACAGAGGTTTCTGTACAGAAAAAAATTCCTTGCTGATATGATTAGTGGTCTAGAATTGCGATATGTCCTGAATATTGTTACGAGGCCCTTGAAAGACCATTAGAGGTAATGAATATTTGTGAATAAGAATTTGCTTCTGGTAAGGTAAATGATATATTAAAAATACTTACTAAAGTGGATTTTCTTTTCCTTTACTGTCAAGAAATTTGAAACTAATCAGACCATTTACTTATTCTCTCCCCCATCCCTTTTGAAATGCTTATTTAGGCAGATTAATTAGAGTTTATCAACCTTCCTGGCTCAGGATAGAAGAAAAATCCCATCTCCTGAAGTTGACTTCCCTTTTTTTTTTCTTTTTAATTTTTTAAAATTTTGGTATCATTAATATATACTTACATGAGCAACATTGTGGTTACTAGATTCCTCCTATTATCAAGTCCCCCCACATACCCCATTACAGTTACTGTACATCAGTATAGTAAGATGCTATAGACTCACTACTTGTCTTCTCTGTGCTATACTGCCTTCCCCGTGCCCCCCACCCCCTGCTACATTATGTGTGCTAATCGTAATACCCGCTTTTCCCCCTTATCCTTCCCTTCCCACCCATCCTGCCCAGTCCTTTCCCTTTGGTAACTGTTAGTCCATTCTTGGGTTCTGTGAGTCTGCTGCTGTTTTGTTCCTTCACTTTTTTCTTTTTTCTTATACTCCACACATGAGTGAAATCATTTGATACTTGTCTTTTTCTGCCTGGCTTATTTCACTGAGCATAATACCCTCTAGCTCCACCCATGTTGTTGCAAATGGTAGGATTTGTTTTCTTCTTATGACTGAATAATATTCCATTGTGTATATGTACCACATCTTCTTAATCCATTCATCTACTGATGGACACTTAGGTTGCTTCCATATTTTCGCTATTGTAAATAGTACTGTGATAAACATAGGGGTGCATGTGTCTTTTTGAATCTGAGAAGTTGTTTTCTTAGGGTAACTTCCTAAGAGTGGAATTCCCAGATCAAATGGTATTTCTATTTTTAGTTTCTTGAGGAACCTCCATACTGCTTTTCACAGTGGTTGAACTAATTTACATACCCACCAGCAGTGTTAGGAGGGTTCCCTTTTCTCCACATCCTTGCCAACATTTGTTGTTGTTTGTCTTTTGGATGGTGGCCACCCTAACTGGTGTGAGGTGATATCTCATTGTGGTTTTAATTTACATTTCTCTGATAATTAGCGATGTGGAGAATCTCTTCATGTGTCTGTTGGCCATCTGAATTTCTTCTTTGGAGAAGTGTCTGTTCATATCCTCTGCCCATTTTTTAATTGGGTTATTTGCTTTTTGTTTGTTGAGGTGCATGAGCCCTTTGTATATTTTGGATGTCAACCCCTTATCAGATATATCATTTATGAATATATTCCCCCATACTGTTGGATGCCTTTTTGTTCTACTGATGGTGTCTTTTGCTGTACAGAAGCTTTTTAGTTTGATATAGACCCATGTGTTCATTTTTGCTTTTGTTTCCCTTACCCATGGAGATATGTTCATGAAGAAGTTGCTCATGTTTATATTAAAGAGATTTTTGCCTATATTTTCTTCTAAGAGTTTTATGGTTTCATGACTTACATTCAGGTCTTTGATCCATTTTGGGTTTACTTTTGTGTATGGAGTTAGACAGTAATCCACTTTCATTCTCTTACATGTAGCTGTCCAGTTTTGCCAACAACAGCTGTTGAAAAGGCTGTCATTTCCCCATTGTGTATCCATGGCTCCTTTATCGTATATTAATTCACCATATATGCTTGGTTTAATATCTGGACTCTCTGTTCTGTTCCACTGGTCTATGGGTCTGTTCTTGTGCCAGTGCCAAATTGCCTTGATTACTGTGGCTTTGTAGTAGAGCTTGAAATTGGGAAGCGAGATCCCCCCAGCTTTATTCTTCCTTCTCAGGATTGCTTTGGCTATTCAGGGTCTTTTGTGGTTCCATATGAATTTTAGAACTATTTGTTCCAGTTCATTGAAGAATGCTATTTGTATTTTGATAGGGATTGCATTGAATCTGTAGATTGCTTTAGGCAGGATGGCCATTTTGACAATATTAATTCCTCCTGTCTGTGAGCATGGGATGTGTTTCCATTTATTGGTAATTTATTGGTATCTTCTCTAATTTCTCTCATGAGTGTCTTGTAGTTTTCAGGGTATAGGTCTTTCACTTCCTTGGTTAGGTTTATTCCTAGGTATTTTATTCTTTTTGATGCAATTGTGAATGGAATTGTTTTCCTGATTTCTCTTTCTGCTACTTTATCATTAGTGTATAGGATTGCAACAGACTTCTGTGTATTGATTTTGTATCCTGCAACTTTGCTGAATTCAGATATTAGTTCTAGTAGTTTTGGAGTGGATTCTTTAGGGTTTTTTATGTACAATATCATGTCATCTGCAAACAGGGACAGTTTGACTTCTTCCTTACCAATCTGGATGCCTTTTATTTCTTTGTGTGGTCTTATTGCTGTGGCTAGGTCCAATAAAAGTGGGGAGAGTGGGCATTGTTGTCTTGTTCCTGATCTTAGGGGAAAAGCTTTCAGCTTCTCACTGTTAAGTATGATGTTGGCTGTGGGTTTGTCATATATGGTCTTTATTATGTTGAGGTACTTGTCCTGTATACCCATTTTGTTGAGAGTTTTTATCATGAATGGATGTTGAATTTTGTCAAATGCTTTTTCAGCATCTATGGAGATGATGATGTGGTTTTTGTCCTTCTTTTTGTTGACGTGGTGGATGATGTTGATGGATTTTCAAATATTGTACCATCCTTGCATGCCTAGAATAAGTCCTACTTGATCGTAGTGTATGATTCTCTTGATGTATTTTTGAATTCGATTTGCTAATATTTTGAATATTTTTGCATCTATGTTCATCAGGGATATTGGTCTGTAGTTTTCTTTTTTTGGTGGTGTCTTCATCTGGTTTTGGTATTAGAGTAATGCTGGCTTCATAGAATGAGTTTGGAAGTATTTCCTCCTCTTCTATTTTTTTGAAAACTTTAAGGAGAATGGGTATTATTTCTTCTCTAAATGTCTGATAAAATTCAGTGGTGAATCCGTCTGGTACGGACATTTTGTTCTGTTGTAGTTTTTTGATTACTGATTCAATTTCATTGCTGGTAATAATTGGTCTGTTTAGATTTTCTGTTTATTCCTGGGTCAGTCTTGGAAGGTTGTATTTTTCTAAGAAGTTGTCCATTTCTTCTAGGTTGTCCAGTTTGTTAGCATATAGATTTTCATCGTATTCTCTCATAATTCTTTGTATTTCTGTGGTGTCCATTGTGATTTTTCCTTTCTCATTTCTGATTCTATTTACATGTGTAGATTTTCTTTTTTTCTTAAGTCTGGCTAGGGATTTATCTATTTTGTTTATTTTCTCAAAGAGCCAGCTCTTGGTTTCATTAATTTTTTTCTATTGTTTTATTCTTCTCTATTTTATTTATTTCTTCTCTGATCTTTATTATGTCCCTCCTGCTGATATTGGGCTCATTTGTTCTTCTTTTTCCAGTTTCAATAATTGTGAATTTAGACTATTCATTTGGGATTGTTCTTCCTTCTTTAAAGAGCCCTAGATTGCTATATACTTTACTCTTAGAACTGCCTTTGCTGCGTCCCACAGAAGTTGTGGTGTTGTGCTCTTGTTTTCATTTGTCTCCATATATTGTTTGATCTCTGTTTTAATTTAGTCACTGATCCATTGATTATTTAGGAGCATGTTGTTAATTTAAGCCTCCATGTATTTGTGAGCCTTCTCTTTTTATTTGTACAATTTATTTCTAGTTTTATACCTTTGTGATCTGAGAAGTTGGCTGGTACAATTTCAATCTTTTTTAATTTACTGAGGCTTTTTTTGTGGACTAGTATGTGGTCTATTCTGGAAAATGTTCCATGTGTACTTGAGAAGAATGTGGATTCTGCTGCTTTGGGTGTAGAGTTCTGTAGATGTCTGTTAGGTCCATCTGTTCTACTGTGTTGTTCAGTGCCTTTGTGTCCTTACTTATTTTCTGTCTGGTTGATCTGTCCTTTGGAGTGAGTGGTGTTTTGAAGTCTCCTAAAATGAATGCATTGCATTCTATTTCCCCCTTTAATTCTGTTAGTATTTGTTTCATGTATGTAGGTGCTCCTGTGTTGGGTGCATGGATATTTATAATGGTTATATCCTCTTGTTGGATTGACCACTTTTTCATTATGTAATGTCCTTCTTTGTCTCTTGTGACTTTCTTTGTTTTAAAGTTTGTTTTGTCTGATACAAGTACTGCAACACCTGCTTTTTTCTCCCTATTGTTTACATGAAATGTCTTTTCCATCCCTTCACTTTTAGTCTGTGTACGTCTTTGGGTTTGAAGTGAGTCTCTTGTAGGCAGCATATAGTTGGGTCTCATTTTTTAATCCATTCAGTGACTCCATGTCTTTTGATTGGTGGATTCATACCATTTAGATTTAGAGTGATTATTGATAGGTATGTACTTATTGACATTGCAGGCTTTAGATTCATGGTCACCAAAGGTTCAAGGGTAACTTCCTTACTACCTAAGGGTCTAATTTAACTCACTTAGTATGCTATTTCAAACACAATCTAAAGATTCTCTTTTTTTCTTCCTCCTCCTTTCTTTATGTATTAGGTATCATATTCTGTACTCTTTGTCTATCCCTTTTTATTACCTCTGGTGACAGCTATTTAACCTTAGGAACACTTCCATCTATAACAGTCACTCCAAAATACACTGTAGAGGTAGTTTGTGGGAGCTAAATTCTCTCAACTTTTGCTCATCTGGAAATTGTTTAATCCCTCCTTCAAATTTAAATGATAATATTGCCGGGTGGAGTATTTTTGGTTTGAGGCCCTTCTGCTTCATTGCATTAAATATATCATGCCACTCCCTTCTGGCCTGTAAGCTTTCTGCTGAGAAGTCTGATGATAGTCTGATGGGTTTTTCTTTGTATGATCTTATTTCTCCCTCTGGCTGCTTTTAATAGTCTGTCCTTATCCTTGATCTTTGCCCTTTTAATTATTACATGTCTTCGTGTTGTCCTCCTTGTGTCCCTTGTATTGGAAGATCTATGCACCTCCATGGCCTGAGAGACTATCTCCTTCCCCAGATTGGGGAAGTTTTCAGCAATTACTTCCTCAAAGATACTTTTATCCCTTTTTCTCTCTCTTCTTCTTCTGGTACCCCTACAATATGAATATTGTCCTACTTGGATTGGTCATACAGTTGTCTCAGTATTCTTTCATTCCTAGTTATCCTTTTTTCTCTCTGTGCCTCAGCTTCTTTGTATTCTTCTTCCCTAATTTCCATTTCATTTATTGTCTCCTCCACCATATCTAATCTGCTTTTAATACCCTCCATTGTGCTCTTCAATGATTAAATCTCCATCCTAAATTCGTTCCTGAGTTCTTAAATATTTTTCTGTACCTCCATGAGCATGTTTATGATTTTTATTTTGAAATCTCTTTCAGGAAGATTTAATAATTCAGTCTTACTCGATCCTTTCTCTGGTGTTGAGATTTTGTTCTGAACCAGGTTCCTTTGACGTTTCGTATTTGTATGTGATGCCCTCTAGTGCCCAGAAGCTCTACTCCCTGGAGCTGCTCAGCCCCTGGAGTGATGTTGGGGTTGCAGGGGAGTGGTGCTGGTGCCTGGTGGGAGGAAGGAGCTGTTTCCTGCTTCCCGGCTGCTATGCCTGTCTCCACTGCCAGACCCAGTGGGCCGAACACACAGGTGTAAGCCTCTATGCTTTGTGTGTGTAGCTGCCGTAGACGGGGCTCCCCTCTGGCTGGCCTGATGCCAGGGCAGGGGTTGCTGGTTTGTGAGTCTCAGCCAGGTGCAGGCTAGCCAGGAGGAAGACACAACAGGCTGCATATCACAGTGGGGGGCCTTGGAGCTGCGTAACCAGACAGGGGGATGGAGCCCCTGTAGATCATTTAAGTTCCCCACCTGCTGGGCAGAGTGCACCCGAACAATTTTGTCTACGTGTCCTTCCTCCTGAGCAGTAAGCTCTGTGCAATCCTTGCACTTTTAGCAGCCTTCTCGCTTTTAGGAAGTCTCTCAGACTGCCCACCCAGATCAGCCATGTATGAATCCCTGTTTTATACAAGCAGCTGAAATCTACGTCTCTTTAGGTATTCCGCCTGTCTTAACTTTCCAACTGCACTAAATCACCAGAGCACCATGCAATGTAGGTTTGTGCTCCCAGAGCAGATCTCCAGGGCTAGGTTTTCAGCAGTTCCAGGCTTCCGCTCACTCCCCGCTCTATTTCTCTTCCTCCTGCTGGTGAGCTGGGGTGGGGGAAGGGCTTGGGCCCTGCCAGGTCACAGCTTTGGTACGTTACGCTGTTCCATGAGGTCTTTTCTCCAGGTGTATGCAGTCTGGTGCAGCCTTCTTTCCTGTTGCTCTTTCAGGATTAGTTGTATTAATTATATTTTTGTATTATATGTGGTTTTAGGAGGAGGTCTCTGTCTAACCTCTCACGCCGCCATCTTTATCCAGTCTGGTGTTGACTGCCTTTTACACAACTTCTCCCTCTGCCTTGCGTGTATGATGTCTGTGACTGTGGTCCAGCTGTTTTAAGACATGTTAGTGATGCCAGATCTAATCTCCTTGCATCACACTGACCTGAGACAGTCTGGTCATGCACAACTCTTAGGAATTTTTAGCAGATAATAGTATCTGCAGAAGAACTTGATGTAGGTGGGGTTTAAATTCCTTCCCCACAAACTTGCTACCAGGTTATAATGAAAGTTGGTCTCGGAGAAGAAAATTTCTTTCAGACAACAGTCATTTACTAAATATTCTTAGCAAGCAGACACCAGTCACTGATGAGCTTAACTCCTGCGTTTCTAGGTGTTGTGACCACTACTTTTGTGAAAGGCTCACTTGAAGCAGACATGAGACTATCCCACTTAGAGGCTTCTGTTAACCTTAGAGTTGGCAGTAGGAACCAGCACCTGGCCAGGAGCCAGTTGAGGTGTCTAGACTTAAGTCTAAATCACTAACCCTAATAAGGGTCTCACTGGATTCTTAGAATCTGTGAAGGCTGTCTATAAAATATTTTAACAGTCTACATATATTGACAGCCATTCATTTCACCACCAAGAGCCCATTTCTAACTTTTATTCTCATTTACAAGCTACATATTTGTGGGTAAAATTGTAATATTTCCAGAATATCTTGACTGGCTTTAGTGCATTGGTGTATCCTCAGGGGTGGAGAGAAGTTCATCTCCATATCAGTGGGTGATTACCTGGGCAACCGAGGGCTTATCTGAACCTGAGAGGTGAGGGGGAGGTCCTTGCTTACTTCTGCCTGAGCAGGCGAGAGAGACGGCCCTGGACCGCAGTTTGTAAGCAGTAAACAGGTTTTAAACTTTATTTCTCCCTTTGACTGATTTTGGTTTTTAGAGGTATTTTGCTCTGGGATTTCCTCTCCCCGGACTTACAGTATTTTACCAAAAAAACCATTGTGGGCACTCAGTATTTTAAATATAGATTCTCCAGATGTCTGGATAACAGAAAAGCTGCAGTACCATCTCTGGAATATGACTTTCCTGCTTTAATAATATGCGTCCATCTCTGGAGAGTGAGTTTCTGATTAGAGCACCTGCTCCCAGATCAACTGCTTAGCCCCAGTGTAGCTTAAACAAAATCATATACATATCATTCAGCTTTGTCTGTGCTGTTTGAAAGTGCATTTACAAAAACCCAGCCCGTTATATAAAACAAGTAAGAGGACTTCAACTGGATGGTGCCCTCTACTCTGATCAGCTGAGCTTATACATACATTAGAAATCTTAGGTAAGAGTCATTAACTGAGAATTATACACCATCAGTGACACAGAACATAAGGGTCTAGGACTCTGTCCCATGGCCAGAGAGCATGTGAGGTGAGAGCTGGAAAGATTTTCCCCAGTGCCTTAAAGTTTCAGGGCCCCCTTGTTTTAAAAGAGAAGGACTAAAAGCTGACCTGGCTTTCTAATCTTTGCCACCCCTTAGCTGCCCCACATAAAATGCACTGGGAGCCCAACAACGGTGAGTCTCCAGCCCAGGCAGGAAGGATGGACTGAGATAAAGAGGGCTGGTAAAAGGCAACCGGCTCCAGTTATTCATTCACCCTCCCATTTCAGAGTGCTGGCTACTAATGCTTTATTTAAACTCATGTCCTCTCCCAGCTGGAAATAGCTGTGGCCTCACCACACTTATTAACAGGGCAGTAGGGCCCCCAGGGCCCGGGGGAGATAATCTTGAGAGGTGAAAGGGTTCCTGTGCCGTCCCTCTCTTACTCCTCAAAGGAATATATCTTCAGCTATCAACTAACGCCAGGATGTTCTTAAAAACCCAAGTAACACTGATCAAGTAGTAATTCCTCCCCCGTCCTGAATCCCATTTCTGTGGTTAACTGTGTGGTGTATCACTCTTCCGTTGCTTTTCTGTTTATTTTCATACATACATATTTACCTGTAGAAATATGGCTTTATTTTGTTTGACTGTTTTCACATGCATCTGTTTTATCTAGTTTTTAAAAACGGACTTACTTTTGTATTACTGTGGAAAGATTTTATATTGATCTGTCTTGTCAATGTGAAGGCACAGTATGACTGCCACAGTTTCTATCACTATTCCCTACTGATAATGGTTGTCATTCGCACTTGGTCTCACTGCAGACAGGGCTTCCGTGAACATCCCGGTAAGTGCCTCCTGGTGCTCGTGGTGCTTTTCTCAGGGTGAATCCCGAGACCGGCTCTGAGGCTGCCCGGACGCCCACATCCACTGGTGGCTCCACCTTCCACAGCGATTTCCCCGCAGCCTTTCCCAAATTGGTACTAGTATTTAAAATGTTTTCCCATTGATGGTGTGAAACAAAATGACCTGTCATCTTTATTTTTCCAGTTACTAGTTAGGTTAAACATCCGCCTGTTTATTTATTGTTTGTGTTTTTCTGACTTGACTCAACATTTTATTGGATTGTTTGCAATTTTAAGATACTCTATAGGATTAAAGTGTATATTCTTTGTTATAGAAGTTACACATTTTTCTTGGTCAGTTGCTTTTTAAATGAACAAGTAACTTAGGTTTACAGGCACATTGCCAAGAAGGTACGAGAGCTCTGTGTACCCTTCACCCAGTTTGTTTCCTTGAACATTACCATCTGTATTTACGCACTCAGGCTGCCGCAGTACAATGTCCAGGCTGGGGGGCTTAAACAGCAAGGACTTCTTTTCTCAGAGTTCTGGGATTTGGAGTCAAGCTGCCAGCAGGGCTGGTTTCTGGAGAAGCCTCTCCTCCTGGCGTGCTGTGTCCCCACATGGCTCTTCCTCTGTGCGAGGAGAGGGAGAGTGAGCTCTGGTGTCTGTCCACTTCGTATGAGGACACAGGCCCTGCTGGTGTAGGGCCCCACCCTTATGACCTCACGTCTCCAAATACAGAGAAACTGGGAGTTAGGGCTTTAGCAGGTGAATCTGGGGGGACACGGTTCAGTCCGTAACACCACCTTTTGTTTACTGTGGCGCACTGAGGAACCAGCCCTGGTGTGTTGCTGCTGAGTCTACTCTCGACCTGATCAGGTTCTCAGCCCTCCCACTGAGGTCCTTTTTCTGTCCCAGGATGCAGTCCAGGATACCACACTGCGTTTGCCATCATCCCCTCTGTCACTGGAGGTCTGTGCCAGTTTCCTGGGCAGCTTTGAGGAGTCCTGGTCAGGTGTTTTGTAGAATGTTCCCACATTCTGCTTGATACTTCCTAATGGCTAGACTGGATTTTTGCAATGAAGCCACAGGGGAAATGTGTCCTCCTTAATCACATCCCATCGAGGGCACATGAAATCTGCATGACATCACTAGTCAGTCAGTCAGGATCACTTGGTTAAAGGAGTGCTGGCCAACTCTCTCCTCTGTAAAATGACTGTTTTTCTCTTTCCATACTGTATTCTTTAGAAGTTACCAAGTCCAGCCCACACTCAAAGAGGAGGGAGGGCTCACACGCTACCTCAAGGAGCGAAGTACCTACACGTGTTACTTGATTTGTCACTTAATCACTTACTTACGTCAGCATGGGTTTTTTGCATATTTATACTTTTGGTTATAATCCCATACTACATAACATTTTTGCTCAAATTGTTCCAGGTTTGGCCACTCAGAGTTCTTTCAGGTTGGCTCCTGTATTCCACTCTTTCCCAACCCCCTTTCAAAGAAATATTTTTATGGTGTCTTATAAAATTTTCAAATCCTTCCTCTGTAGAGTTTGTGTTTTGTGGCTTGGTTTAAGACTTCTTAAATACCTTCAGATATGTATCCAGTAAAATCAGCTAGATTACACTGTGACGACAACCTGGAAATCTTAGTGGAGTGTAACAAGTAAAGGTCTATTTTTTGTTCATGACACATACCCATTCCTGGTTAGCTAAGAACTGTTAGGAACTCCTTACTTTTGTGACCCAGGCTGGTGGAGCATAGCTAGTACATATATAACTCATTACTGAGTGTAACATAAGTGAAGTCTTATTTATTTTATAATACATGTGTCTATAATGTATGTAATACTAATAACATATGTACAGAGTGTGTGCGAAGTGAGCAGCTTGATGACAGCTTGTGTACATCATGGGTAACTAGCACATGAATTGAGAAGCAGAACGTCACCATGTATCAGAAATCAACCCCTATGCCCCTTTCTGGTCCCTACTCCTTCCAAGGATAAACAACATCCTAATTTTTTTTTGCCCAATATTTGTCTGGTTTTGAAATCTGTGTGAATGGAATCACACTGTGTGGATGTGCTCTTTAGTTCCGGCTTCTTCACTAAGCAGTACGTTTGTGAGGGTCATTCACGAAGCTGTGTGTGGTCCCAGTACAGGCATTATTCTTGCTATTTTAACATCCCATTGTAAGAAAACACCCCAGTGTTGTAATCTGTCTCTGGACTTTGGGTTTGTTTCCAGTTTGGGCTATTACAGATACTGATTCTATGAACCATTCTTTGTATCTTCCTTGATGAACATGTGTACACGTTTCTGTTGTATATATACCTGGAAGTAGAATTGTTAAGTTATAAGATGTGTGACATTCATTTGTTATAGACATGCCAGTTTCCTGAAATGATATGTGTGTCGTGTCTGTAACCTTGAATTCTGCTGGTCAGAGGGAGAGTTTTGCAGGGTTTTGCACCATTAATTAGATGGGCTGGCCTGGAAGGGATGGATCTCACCTCTGTAGAAGGGGTCACATTATGTAAGGGGAGATATGTATGTATCTCACAAAGGGGTCAGGATGTGCACTCCTGCCATGGCCTGGAATGTAGAGAACCAGAACTATTTTGTTCACCTTTTTAATCCAGGTAGAATTTAGTTTTTTGCGAGTGGTGTAACAGAGGGAGACATTTTTTAGGCACATCATTTTCTTCATATTTTTGTTTAATTATATTCGACAGATTTTAATAAGAACTCTTATGGACATTAATTTTAAAGTAATTTGTGTTGAATTCTTTTAATTTCCCTGTTGCAAGTTATTTGAAAAGGGTTTTAAACATTCTTAGTTGATATCTTTTTGTTGTGTAGTTATCTTTTCATCAGTAGATTTCAGATTTCATTGTAATGTGGTCCTTGTATGGTCTGTATGTATGGGTTCTGCTTTCTTTAATATGTTGCCATTTCCTTGTGACCTTCATGCACACTGACTTCGGTGGGTATCCCACGCCTTGAGAAGTTGTGTTCTCAGTTGGAAACAGTTCTCTTTATTTACTAGATCAAGCTTCTTCTAATTCCTTATTTTATTTTTTTGGAGGTTTATTAGCATTCTGTGATACTAGATTTGTTAATTTCTCCTATTTTCACTAGCTTTGCTTCATGGATTTTAAATATGTCATCAAATGCAGTTGTTATAAGCTTTTGGTAGATTGTATTTTTAATCATGAAACATGGTTGTCTTTTGTTGTTTTTTCCTGTGCTTTCAATTTCACTTGATGTAGATAATGCTCATTTTTCTATCCTCTTATTTAAATTTTTCCTCTGCTTTAGTTACAGTTGTCTTTATTAAACAATAGATAGCTTGACTCTTCAAACTCAATTTGAAAATCTTTCAGTACTTGAATTTAAATATTCTGCATTTTTTACTGTTACCAGTGTGTTTGGACTTAGTCCCACCATCTTACCCCATTTTCTGTTTGCCATGTTTCTTTTTGCTGTTTGGTGCGTTCATCATATTGTCTTAGTTTCATTTTCTCTCTCACCAATGATTTGGAAAATATGAAAACTTGCTACAGTTCTCCGAGTGGCTCCCTTTTAAAAAAATCATTTATAAGATATTTCAGAAATACAGGCGAGTATGGAGACGAACATTCCCTTGGGTGTCCGGGCATCTTGAAATCACTGTTTTCCCCACCGTAGTTCTAGACCAATTGATTGAGGAACCCAGGAGTTAAACAGATACATATTAAAGTGTAAGCTTTATTGCTAATAAAGTCACGGGACTTGGTTTCTAGCTGCGTGCATGTAAATCTGCAGGCAGCTGGCCTCACTCGAGTAAGTGGTCACTGGCACAGTGGACGAGGACGGGCTCAAGGATAAGCTGCAGACCGTGCGTCTGTGACCCAGTGGCCTCTTGGGTTTGTGGAGAGCGGGCGCTCCACTCCCCTGTCTGTGCGGACGCGCGGCTCCAGAAGTAAGCCTCTGTCATGAAGTGAGTCTCTGGGGTTTCAGGGTTATTTGTTGCCATTGTTTATTCTGACTAATACATTTAATTCAGCACAAGGCACAGAGCAGACCCGGCCATATCCATTTGTAGGTCCAAAAAAGAGGAGCAAGGAAGGACAGTGCGTTTTTTTCTTCTGTGAATTTCTTACTCCCGTGCTCTGCCTTTTTATCCATTGGGGTGTTAGCTTTTTTCTTTATTTATAAGAACTGTAAGTTGTATAATTTACACGCTGTAAATTCTGAATACTAATCCTTTGTGGCTTTTATGCGTTGATCCATCTTCTAGTATGTGAGTTGCCTTTTTTATTTTATGAAGTCTTTTGTTGAACAGAAGCATTGAATCTTCATGTAATCAGATTTCTCAATCTTTTGCTTCATACTGTGGACCTTTTATGTATTGTATAAAAAAAAATCCATCCCTGCTCCACTGTTATCTTTCTGTATTTTCCTTTAAAACTTTTAAAGCTTTTCTTTTCATATTTAGGGTTTTCCTCCACCTGAGATTTTTTCATCGTGGGAGGAGTGGCATATGATGTGAGATAAAGGGCCGAACAGGCTCCCTCCTCCCACCGCGGACGACCGTTATCCACATGTACACAGTGTTACTACTTTTTCCATTAGTAATGCCGCCACTGTCATAAGTGAAGTTTTCATGCAAGGGGGCTCTCGTCCTTACCTGTTGTCTGTCATATCAGTGCCAGCACTGCAGCGCCAAAGTTGTTGTAAGTTTTGATACTTGGTAGGGCAAAGGCTCCTTCCTTTTCATTTAAAAAATGGTCTCAGTTCGTCTTGGCCCTGTGGTCTTCTTAACTAACTTGAGGATCCGTTTGTCAGGTCCACAGAAAGCTCTGCTGAGATCTGTATTTAGTTGGGGGTGATCACCATCTTGGTGCCCTTGAGCCCTCCCTTTAAAAAAACCTGCTGTGTCTTTCCATGTGTCCGTAAAGGATATGCTCACCTTTTTTCCTATTGTGTTTCATAGCTGATTATTACAAGTACATGGAAAAACTTGGTTTTGTATGCTAATCTTCTATATCCAGAAACTTGGGAAGTTTATTATTTGTTTATTCTAGTAGTTTTTCTACAGATTCTTTTTTATTTTCCAGGTAGCCCTTCATTGTCTATAACGAAAGACACTTGTTTCTTCTTTGCCAGTTCTTCTCTCATTTCTCATTCTCATCTTGGCATCAGCTGATGCTCCTAGTTTGCTACATTGTTAAATAGAAATAAAGATAGTAGGAATTTTTGTCTTATTTTGAATTTCAAGGAGATGCTTATAGAGTTAAAGCAGGAAGTATAATTTGCTAGAGGTATTTGGAAGATAATCCTTACCAGGTTAAGAAAGTTTTCTTTTAGCCCCATTGTGTAAAGACTTAATTGGGAAAAACTTGATTTGAGGGACTCCTTTTTCTGTCTTTAATGAAATAATCAGCTGGCTTTCTTCTGTAATTTGCTCACAATGATGGACTATTTTTATGTTGAGCCAGTGGTAAGATTAATTAAGTCCATATTTGTGTTATGTACTGCTGTGCTTGCTTTATGTTAGAGCAGGTCTTTCTGGCAGGGATTTAAAAACCTCAGGCTTCAACCAAATAGCCTCTGTTCAAATCCTAATTCTGCTGCTTTACAACAGGCTTTGTGCCTTTGCTCAGGTTAGTGGGCATTTTGCTTCTTTAAGGTCAGGCTTCTTTTCCTGGAAAATATTGATAGCAGTAGTATCTACCTCATAGCTTGTAATGAGCTCAATATAATATATACCTGGCATTAAACTCTGAGTGATATTAGCTGTTCCCTGTTATTTAAGGGGATAATGCTGCTTTTTTACAGTCAGTACTTTTATAAACATTTTTTCCTCTGCATCCCTTGGTTACTCCTTCCCTCCCAAAATGAGTGGCTAATACAGATGAGAGTCTGCTTATCTGCTGGTCCTCTCTCTGAAGGACAGTGTTCAGGTAAACCCTGATTTTTTGCCTGTCATCTTCTGTTCCTTGGGGATATGAATTCTCCCTTCTGCTTGTCTGGTGTGGGTCCCCAGGGATGGACTTCCTCATCCTGTAGGAAGCCTGGACTTCACAAGTTGCTCTGCCAGGATCTGTAAATTCTGTCCAGTGCTGGGGGGAATAGAAATATTAGGAAGCCCTGTGAGGTCTGAGTAGAGTTCTTTTAGTCTCCCTTATTAAAAAGTAGATCTGATTATCATGGCCACCTGACTCCTACATATATTTCTCAACTGGTTTAGAACATAACCTCCATGTTTTATGATTAATTATCCATAACAGTTGTTATGCAGAAAAAATGTTTTTCATTTATTAAACAAGTATGTATGAAAGGAAGAAGTAGCAAACTGGACACCAGAAGCTAGATCAGCCTGCAGACAACTTTGATGCAAGAATGTTAACATTTTAACATGAGATCTCATTACTTTCTGTATCATAGTCAGAGACACAGGAGCAGCAACATTATGTGACAGGGATATACAAGCAAGAAGGTTATTACTTCAAAGCTCCAGCTTTCTGTTTTTGACAACAAAAACATTAAAGGGAGAATATATAGGTTTACAAAAGGATTACAAGTTTAATCATAAACCTTTAAGCAAAACATTGTAAAGAACCCTGATTCTGGCTCCAGGTTTCCAATAAATAGCTCTCATCCCAGCACGCTCATCCCTGGCTTATTGCAGTATTACTCTAACAAAAGAATATTGAGAATATATTATGCAGAGATAATTGAACATAAAAAATCAGTGATTTCCCATCATCCCAGTATATAAACCATAAACCATTCTGTAGAGAACTGAATTTCTGGTTTAGACTTGGGAGGCAATCTGCTTCCTTCTAAGTATTTCCAGTTTTATTTGGGTTTGTTAAAAGAAATTGGATTTCAGTAGATGTGTAGAAACTAAAAGAAGTTATTAACTAGTTTTCTTGCTTAAATATGTGGAAAGGACATTTTGTTTTCCAGGTTTACTAATACTGTGCTTACTATCTACTTCATACCTTGATAAGGAGTCAGCTTGGAAAAATGCTGTTAGCTGGCAAGTTCATTTTACAAAAGCTTCACAATTTAGAATAGACAGTAGAAGATACAGGACTCAAAAGTTATAAAAAGGCATAACTCTCTTGTACCCTTCCCTAATCCCAGACACCAGTTAGCCCCATAAAGGCACGCACTATCACCAGTTTCCTGTGTATCTTTTCAGAGTCGTGTTATGCAAGATCTCAGTACAGTCATACACAGGTGTGCATATATATGCTTTAAATACACAAATAAATGGTCAGTACTCAGTAGCCTATCTTGGCAGTCCTTCCAATCTTAAAAATTTCCACTGAATTGCCCTTCATGGAGGTTGTCCAGTTTACTTTCCTGCCCACAGGCAACCTGAGAGTGCCTCACCAATGCAGTGCCTTATCATACTCCTTTGATTTTCTCCAAAACAGTACCTTGTAGTTTAAATCTGCATTTCTGTATTTTGCAGTGTCATAAGATTGAAGTTGGGCTTCAACTTGAGATACATTTAAAATATTTTTCTAGTGTCTCTCTTGATTTTTTTTGTTCGTTGCCATGAAGACCATTTAAAAAATGTTTGTTTCATTGAGAAAGGTCTTCCCCAGTTGGAGAGTGCAAAAAATAAGTCATGGCTTTGTTTTTTACATTTAAAGTCTTTGATCCTTGTAGAATTTTAGAATAAGGTTAGGAGGTATGCAGGTTTATTTTTGAGGCAAAAATGTATATATTGTGATATATAGTGTATATATAAAATTACAAAGTAATTGTTGGGAAAGAGCTGTTACTGTATTGCTTCTTCATTTTAAGGGAGAGTCCTTACAAATTTATTTACAGATTAACACGTTTCTGTAGGAAACTTGGAAGAATAAGGATCACTATATATGACAAAACTGGGACCATACTCATACTGTGTCTTAATTTTTTGCCTCACTGGACACCAACATAGGAACACAGGTGTAGAAAATAACTGGTTCTTAGTATTGTGTCGGTGTTTTCCAGCCATCCTAATAATTTCCTGCGCGGAAGCAGGAGGCCTTTAAAGGAGTGAAGGGCCGTAGGCGCGCCTCTAACTCGCGAAGTTCTAACCGAGACGCCAGCCCTCGCCGCCAGCCCGCCCCGCCTCGCCGCCCCCGGCCGCAGCGCCCCCTAGCGGAGGGTCCGCGCGGAGCCCGTCTCCTCCCGCAGGGCCTGAGTTGTCGAGCCCCGCGCTGCGCGCCGCGCCGCCCGGCCGGAGCGGGATTGGGGCGGAGCAGCCGGTGGCCGAGGCTCCCTGGCCGCGCGCCCCACGCCGCCGCCGCCTTCGGGCCTCTCGGGCAGCTTCGCGCTTCCGGCGGTGGCGCGCTGCCCGGCGCTGGGGTGGGGACCGAGGGGCGTCCCTGGGCGCCCGGAGCTCCGGGGGTGGCCGCCTCTCCCCGCGGCGGTGCCCTGGGGTCATGAGCCGGCCGCGCGCCCGAGCCCCCCTGGTGGCCGAGGTGTTGGGAGGTGAGTCAGGGGCTCCGCGGGCGCCCCGGGAGCCGCGCCTCCCCCGCAGCCAGGCCGTGGTCCCCGCGCACGGGGTCCGGGCCCGCCGCGGTCGGGGGGGCCCGCGTCCGGCGCTCTGGGCCGGGCGGCCCGTGGGGGAGTTCGCAGGAAGTACATGCAGCGGGTGCGCGAGTTGCATCGCAGACAGAAATTGTTTAAACTACGTCCGGGGAAAGGGTGCCAGCTGGCCTCCTTTCTTGCTTGCTGTTCTAAAGGCTGTGCTTCGCCACAGTTGTAGCGAAAGTCCCACGCGCATCACCGGGGCTCTGCTGCCCGGGACTGGGACCCGGCTTCCCCGGCGGTTTAGGCAACTTCGAGCGGGGCGGGGCGGGAGGGCGGAGCGTCTGATCCCGGGACTGGATGCGGGGCTTGCTGAACCTCAGTATTTACGCAACACAAGGTCGTGTCACACTCACGGTGCGGAAACCTCCCTGCTTCTGTTGTGGCGATTTGTCTAACTGTCAAAGTCACTGCAGAAGTAGTGAGCTTACGAGCAGAAGGATAACTGGGTTTGTTTGGTTTGTATTTAGCAGCTGTAAATGTTAATTTTGAAGCAATGTTGATAGCGTTGTTTCTCTATTTTTTTTAAAAAAAGTTTCTTACTGAAGTGACTTTTTAGGATGTCTTGAAACCAGTGAAACAGAGCGAAAGTCATCTACACTGATAGCTAGTTATCAAATACATGCTTTCATTTGCTGACATTTCTTAATCCAGGGGAACTAAACTTTTGTGAGGAGAGGTTCCTCTAGGGACCAGACCATATTGCTATGTGAAAAGGCACTTAACGCTTGAGACTTACAGTTAAAGGCATTTTCTCCTATAAAAAAATTGCGTGTTTATTATTACCGACCAAATAGAACATTTTGAAATTATCTCTTGGCACCCTTACCATCTGAAACATGCATAGAAAAAAATGAACAGTTGTATCTGAAAAGAGTTGCATCATGATATATGAAATGTTTCTTAATAACCTGAAGGAAGGAACATTGCAATTTTTCCATTTCAGATCGCCTTTGTTTTGCCATTCTCTACAGCAGACCAAAGAGTTCATCAAATGTACATTATTTCAGCATAGATAATGAACTTGAATATGAGAAGTAAGTATTGCTTTTGAAAAGATTGCTAGTAACTTTTTTTTTTTGAAGAATCTGGAGGTATGTTTTTAAATATGGTAGCCTTGGAATACTACAAATCTGTTGATTGATAATTGCAGGATGCTTTTTAAATCCTTGGTGATAAAATATATCTTTAGGGGAAAAATTCAAAATGAAAGAACCTTTCTAAATTTAACAGTTTACGTTTGAAACAGATATTTTACAATACAATGAGATATAAACTATTGTACTAAAAGTAAGATGGCTTTTGCTAGTGTAAAAATATATGTGGAATGCCTTTTAATTCAGAAGGTATTTTCATATGTTTGAGGTTAGACTTAGGCATTGTAGCACTTGTCCTATTTTTTTCCTAGGGATTGTTTACTGGAATATTTCTTCCAGTACTAAGGCAATACCTCTCTAAGGTGTATGACCAGTAACAATTTTGTGTATGCTTTCCTGTACTAATTTGATCTTGTAATTCCAAAAAGGCATTTGTATTTGGAGCATGTAGAATATACATACATGTTTTCATTTTTCATTTTTCAAGTTTCTACGCAGATTTTGGACCACTCAATCTGGCAATGGTCTACAGATATTGTTGCAAGATAAATAAGAAATTGAAGGTAAAGTCTTTTTAAAGATTTGACTTAAGTAATCATTGTTAGTCTAATCTTGGGGAGGGTAAAGTAAGAAAAAGTAAGGAAAAAATCTTGTTTTTCAAAGGGTATTGTCATGCTTTTCACTGCAGTGATGTTTGGGATGTACACATGATTTTTTGTTTCATAAAGTCTTAGTGTTTGTATGTTCGTTTTCCAGAGTTTTGACTACGTTGTTTACATTAGGATCATTTGGTTCTAGTTTGAATTGGTGATGCTCAGATACTTGCAAAGCCAAAGTGGAAACTGGTTGATAAAGTGAATCTCTTAATTGTGTGACCTAACAAGAACCTTCCCGTGTTTTAGTCATGGTTCTTTCTGCCTTCACTCTGATAGGAGGGCAGCTAAGGATTCCAGAGAGGCCTCCTCCTCCTCTCTCCCATTCCATCTTGAATCTCCCGTGATGTGGTACCAGTTGTGGCTCTTCTCTTTGACCCTTTACACATGCAATGGAGGAGTAGGGGAAGCAAAGGCAAACAGCATATCTTCAAGGCTGTATCACTGAAAAATGCAAAAGTATACTCTTATTAGTTTGAACTTGAACGCCACTCCTTTATTTAAAAATATATGTTATTTTAAAAAAGCTTTGAATTACTGGTTATGCATAGTAAGAAGTGTTTATGTAACTTAGCAATTTGAGTTAGTCACTGTAAATTCTTAAGTAGAAAATACTTGATTTGGGTGCAGGTGCTTGTTAAAAAGAACTTAATTAATTTGATTACTTACCATACTTCTTCATGGAAGAAATAGTCCATTTTCAATTAAAAATTATATTAAAAATTTATGGGTAAGGCAGATATTTTTTCCTTGAGCATCAGACCTAAAATTCCATATTGTAAATGTTAGAAGCACCTGCCACATGAGTTACTAATCTTTAAAATGGCAGTTGTAGCATAGCTTTTTCTTTCTCTAATATATATGTGCTCACTACAGATTTATATAGAGATGGAGATTCTTCTTTCTGGACTTGAATAGGAATATAAGCATTTACGGCTGTGTGTATTTATGCTATCCCCCCAACTGGCTTTTTTTTCCCAGTTGCCAATGACAGGTCTTCTGTTCGTACAGGGCTAGGAAGCTAAAAATAATTTCCTCTTCCCTTGTTTCCTTTGCTTTAATTCTGGAAGTTTTCCTCCTACTCTGCCATCTATGGGCTTTTATCCTTTGGGTCAACCAAGAATGTATTGGTCCTTTTTTGTTTTTATTTTAAACTTTATCGTTTCCTAGAACAACTTGCAAAGCACTGACCATCTAACCTGATGGATACATTGCTGCTTAGTCAAGTAATAGCGAGGAATTGTGTGGGGAGTGAGTCTTGTACCTGTATCGCTCCGTAGCTGGTTGGGTTTTGTTTTTCCTTTCACTCCATGGACACGCTAAAGGAAAATACAAGCACATTCATCACTGACTCACAGAAGCCAAGGAATTTGTGCTTAATGACTGAATATATCCTGTTCTTATTTAAGTTACCTGAATTCAATTCTACTCTCCTTAATGAAGTCCGGGTGAGGAAGTGCTAACTAATTATGTATTCCTTTGAGTTTTAAATTCCATATCTTTTTATTTTTAACTTTTTTGGGAAATGTAATGGTTGGACAGAAACATATACAGGTCATGAGTATACAGCCCGTGGATTTTCGCAAACAGAACATACATGGGTAATCATCAAATCGAGACCAGAACATGGTCTCTGAGCTATTTCTGTTCCACTCTCTCCCCATTCCCCTACCCATTCACTATCCCGATTTCTAGCAAAGTTATTTTTGCCTGTTTTTTTATACTCTTTTATTTCAATGTAAAGGTTTGGGGAATAGATTTTTTTTTTAATTAGACAGTAGGCAAAGGAAAGCAAAGGTTCCCCCTCCCTTTTCCAGCCACTTATGTGTTCTTTCAGGGATAGTACTTTAAAAGTATATCTGTTCTCTTTAACTGTACTCATTCTAATCTAAGAATATATTTTTAGGGGAAGATACATGATATTTTTGGGGATCAAAGTTAATCTCAAAGGTCTTGCTAATACAAATGCATATAAATTATGAGACTTGGAATTGATCTTCACAAAATAAAGTTTTAGAAAACTTGAAATTAAAAAGAAAATGCTAACAGCTCTTTGTGTTTATGCAGTCCATTACTATGATAAGGAAGAAGATTATTCACTTTACTGGTTCTGATCAGAGAAAACAAGCAAATGCGGCTTTCCTCGTCGGATGTTACATGGTAAGTGTTTAAGTATTTTCCTAACATATTAGTGAAAATGTGCACATGTGGTTGGAATTGTGAAATTCTTTTTCTAAGATAATGTCTTAATTTCTTTCCGGAAAGAGTATTTTTCTTTTTAAGAATTGACTAGCTGGGGAAGGTTGTGCACAACTGGGGAAAAAGGGGTATATGGGAAATCTCTGTACCTTCTAATCAGTTTTGCATTTCTGAACCAAAAAGTGCACCAGAAAATGTCTGTTTAAAAGAA
Source organism: Phataginus tricuspis (assembly GCA_029783875.1). Lineage (NCBI taxonomy): Eukaryota > Metazoa > Chordata > Mammalia > Pholidota > Manidae > Phataginus > Phataginus tricuspis. The sequence continues at coordinate 1,855,146 of JAQQAC010014596.1, read as the reverse complement.
AATTGACCAACCATTGTGATATGTGTTATGGCACTTAAGGTTAGAAAATAATGCCCCCAAAGTTGTGTTTTTATTAACTCATGATCCATTTACTGAGGTTATGAAAGTGGAGGCAGGAACAATAATTAATTTTTTTTTAGACCAATATCAAAGTGCATCACATGAAGTAAGAGTGCTTTGTAATTTAAATACAGCAATTTTTCCTAACTAAGGTGGGCTCCTAAGGTCATCTCCATCCTCATTAGATCATTTTGCAGGAGGACATGGCTTGTCAGTATTGTAGGAAAAGGAATGGCACCCTGTGTAGATTATAATACAATGTGGAGTGGTCTATTTGGTCATTGGAAAATGTGCTTCAGAATGGCCAGTATGTACACAAGTTACGAATTTCATTTATTCGTAAAAATCATGGAAGACCTTTGTTTTTTTTTAGAGTCAAGTTTTATCCAATCCTTAGTGCATTCATCTGCAGGAGTTCCTCCTGTGGGAGCTAAGAGCTCCTCCAGAGCAGGGTCCCTGACCTTTGTGGTGGTGTGGGTGCTGGCTCCTCTGGTCGGTGGGCCGGACGCCCCCTCCTGTAGTCAAGGGGAGTGAGTGGATGTTTCTTCTGCCCCTCCCCACCACGGTGGATTGTTTTTGGAGTTCTTTAAGTTCTTTCTTCCCCCAGTTTGTCTGGTTGCTTATGGCATGCTCTCCACCCTTTTAAAATTATTTTCTGGTATATAGTATGATAATCTGGAACTTAGAGTGATTAGGCCAAAAGTTGGTGATTCTAACTGAAATTGCATTCCCAAATTTAATAATTTCCTCTTCTATGTTTAAGATATATCATTAACGATAATGATTAAGGCCTTTTTTGGTTTTGTTTTCCTATTTGTACTCACAAAAGCAGTTGAGAGAAATGTTTCTGAGATAATTTAAGCTTTATTATAATCTCTGAATGGATGAATCACAGCTTATAGATTATGTCTGTAATAAAATTTGATCCTTAAGCTTACCCGGATTCACTATTTTTCTTTGTTGTCTGTTTTTTCTTCCCATCTCCCTTGGTGTTTATTGTGCATAGCAGCAAAATTCCTTGGGGAGAAAAGGAGCCTCTGCGGGGTCCCGAGACAGAGTAGTAGGGGTGGCTGTTTATCTGGCCCATTGTGTGACTGGTCACAAGGGAGAGGAACCCCGCAGATTAGAGTAAATCATGACAGCTTTACGGAAAAGGGGTGCAGCCAGAATTTTGGGGCTCATAAAATAGTAAAGGGAACCCTGAAGAAGTCACCTTTGGTGTGACATTGAAAGTCTTTGCACTGCCTGGGTCTGGGGGCCTCTGGCCGTCCATCTGAGAGGATGTGCTCCTCAGCAGAACACACAGAGTTCTGTCCGGCCTGCTTTCCGTCAGATGAGATGTCCCTCGGTGGGGGGAGAGTGGTTTGAGGAGCCAGACATAGTGACTCACCTCAGGGCGTGGCTCTGGGTGTGGTGGGAAGTGGGTTACCTTAAGAACAAAAACAACACACTTGATAATTTCATAAAGAAAGAATCTGTCTTTTTAAATCTTGTTGCTGTTTTTTACTGCTACTTGAAAAGCAATAACCCCTTGACATGTTGATTGAGAATTTGTTGTAATATTTGTTCTAAGTTTGGTGTTGGCCTTTTGACTTTGTTTATAGTTGTGTTCTATCATGCAAAAGTTTATTTTTCTATATTTAATAGAGTTTTAGAAACCCTTCCAGGATTTTATGCTCTTGTGTTAGCCCTGATTTGATTGGTTAGGGAAATGCCAGGTAAGCAGTTTGGACATTGACTTGAATTTGTACGTCTCTGCTCTTTTGGAAGACAGCTTGGCAGGAGGCTGACAGTTCCTGGCTGTGGCAAAAGTCTTTGCAGCCGTGACTGGCAGGCTGGCGTAGGAGCTGTAACGAGCCAGGTGGCGGAGCAGGAGAAACACTTCTAAGAACAGGAAATTTATTAATAGTAGCAAAGGAGTATCAAGATAAAATATGGATTCCTCAAAAGATTAAAATTAAAGTTTGTAAGCAAAGGTTTGATCTAGTTGAAGTCTGTTGAATCCTCTGATTAAAAATTTGTGGAAATGAGTAAGAATTCCCTAAGAACTGATTTTCAGCCTTGATACTTTTCTGGAGTTGTTGAAGGATTTTGGAAATAGTGTGATTTTGAGTGATTGACATGGAGGGCGGTGTGGTAATGTTAAAACAGAAACAACAAATCTGGGGAGAAGCTGTCAGGAAGGAAGGATTCCTTCTGGACTGACCCCATGTATCTCTCTGTCCTTTTAAACTCGGGGCCTCTGACAGCAGTCAGCTCCGTCCTTGGGTGCTCACGTGGGGTAGGGAGGGGGTGTGAGGGTAAAGGGTTAGTACTTTGGTTTATTTTTTATCTTAAAAACAGAAGAGGTTACGCCTTGCAAATACTGACAGGCACTCAGGTCCTTAAAGCAGGTCGACATGCACAGGCCAGCATAGTCCCATTTGCCAGGTGGCCAGGTGCTGCGTGTGGTCTAAGAAGTGAGAAGACCTGACGACTGTCCGTGGGTCCTTAGCCTGTTTCTGAGTATTGCACATTAGGTGGCCTGGGGAGTGGATTTATCAGCTCTCAGCAGTGGGAGAACGTTTAGTAACAAATTAGGGTGAAGCTGTAAATCTTTTGTACCACTCGCTGTAGAAGAGATGCAGAACATACAAGGTGACTGAGTTTCTCTTTTACAAAAATATTAGTGAATCCTGTCATTTTATGAAACGATAAGCTTGCCACCCTGCTGTGCTAAATCGGTGGGTGTTATGTTGGCCAGATTTGGGGGTGGTGGTACTTAACCTGTCATTGCAATAAAGGTGAAATATTAAGTGGAAAAGCAGATGCTTTTCAAAATAAAATCAAGACAAAGAGAGTTTTTTTTTATTAAGGTATCATTGATAAACACTCTTATGAAGATTTCACAAGAAAAACAATGTGGTTATTACATTCACCCTTATTATCGAGTCCCCCCCATACTCCATTGCAATCATTGTCCATCAGTGTATGAGATGCCACCGAGTCCCTGTTAGTCTTCTCTGAGCTACACTGTCTTCCCCAAGACAGCATGTGCACCAATCATGATACCCCACAATTCCCTTCTCCCTCCCTCCACACCGACCCCTACCCTTCCCCTTTGGTAACCACTAGTTCCTTCTTGGAGTCTCTGAGTCCGCTGCTATTTTGTTCCTTCAGTTTTGCTTCGTTGTTATACTCCACAAATGAGGGAAATCATTTGGTACTTGTCTTTCTCCACCTGGCTTATTTCACTGAGCATAATATCCTCCAGTTCCATCCATGTTGTTGCAAATGGTAGGTAGTATTTCTTTCTTTCTTATGACTACATAATATTCCATTGTGTGTATGTACCACATGTTTTTATCCATTCATCCACTGATGGACACTTAGGTTGCTTCCATATATTGGCTATTGTAAATAGTGCTACAATAAACATAGGGGTGCATATGTCTTTTTGAATCTGAGTTGTTTTCTTTGGGTAAATTCCTAGGAGTGGAATTCCCGGGTCAAATGGTATTTCTATTTTAGTTTTTTGAGGAACCTCCATATTGCTTTCCACAATGGTTGAACTAGTTTACATTCCCACCAGCAGCATAGGAGAGTTCTCCTTTCTCTGCATTCTCGCCAGCATTTGTTGTTCCTAGTCTTTTCTATGGTGGCCATCCTAACTGGTGTGAGGTGATATCTCGTGGTTTAAATTGCATTTCCCTGATAATTAGCAATGTGAAGCATCTTTTCATGTGCCTGTTGGCTATCTGAATTTCTTCTTTGGAGAAGTGTCTTTTCCTATCCTCCACCCATTTTTTAATCCGGTTATTTGCTTTTTGGGTGTTGAGGCATGTGAGTTCTTTATATATTTTGGACGTTAAGCCCTTGTCAGATATGTCATTTATGAGTATATTCTCCCATACTGTAGGATGCCTTTTTGTTCTACTGATGGTGTCCTTTGCTGTACAGAAGCCTTTTAGCTTGATGTAGTCCCATTTGTTCATTTTTTATTTTGTTTTCCTTGCCTGAGGAGATGTGTTGAGGAAAAAGTTGCTCATGTTTATATTCAAGAGATTTTTGCCTATGTTTTCTTTTAAGAGTTTTATGGTTTCATGATTTACATTCAAATCTTTGATCCATTTTCAGTTTACTTCTGTGTATGGGGTTAGACAATAATCCCGTTTCATTCTCTTGCATGTAGCTGTCCAGTTTTGCCAACACCAGTTGTTGAAGAGGCTGTCATTTCCCCATTGTATATCCATGGCTCCTTTATCATATATTAATTGGCCATATATGTGGGGGTTTATATCTAGACTCTCTGTTCTGTTCCATTGGTCTATCGGTCTGTTTTGTGCCAGTACCAAATTGTCTTGATTACTGTGGCTTTGTAGTAGAGCTTGAAGTTGGGGAGCATAATACCCCCAGCTTTATTCTTCCTTCTCAGGATTGCTTTGGCTATTTGGGGTATTTTGTCGTTCCATATGAATTTTAGAAATATTTGCTCTAGTTCATTGAAGAATGCTGTTGGTATTTTGATAGGAATTGCATTGAATCTGTAGATTGCTTTAGGCAGGATGGCCATTCTGACAATATTAATTCTTCCTAGCCAAGATCATGGGATGAATTTCCATTTATTAGTGTCCTCTTTAATTTCTCTTAAGAGTGTCTTGTAGTTTTCAGGGTATAGGTCTTTCACTTCCTTGGTTAAGTTTATTCCTAGGTATTTTATTCTTTTTGATGCGATTGTGAATGGAATTTTTTCCTGATTTCTCTTTCTGCTAGTTCATTGTTAGTGTATAGGAATGCAACAGATTTCTGTGTATTAATTTTGTATCCTGCAACTTTGCTGAATTCAGATATTAGATCTAGTAGTTTTGGAGGGGATTCTTTAGCATTTTTTATGTACAATATCATGTCATCTGCAAACAGGGAAAGTTTGACCAACTTTGCTGAATTCAGATATTAGATCTAGTAGTTTTGAAGGGGATTCTTTAGGCTTTTTATGTACAATATCATGTCATCTACAAACAGGGACAGTTTGGCTTCTTCCTTGCCAATCTGGATGCCTTTTATTTCTTTGTGTTGTGTGATTGCCGTGTCTAGGACCTCCAGAACTATGTTGAATAAAAGTGGGGACAGTGGGCATCCTTGTCTTGTTCCCCATCTTAAAGGAAAAGCTTTCAGCTTCTCGCTGTTAAGTATAATGTTGGCTGTGGGTTTGTGATTTATGGCCTTTATTATGTTGAGGTACTTGCCATCTATACCCATTTTGTTGAGACTTTTTACCATGAATGGATGTTGAATTTTGTCGAATGCTTTTTCAGCATCTATGGAGATGATCATGCGGTTTTTGCCCTTCTTTTTATTGATATAGTAGATGATGTTGATGGATTTTCGTATGTTGTACCATCCTTGCATCCCTGGGATGAATCCCACTTGGTCATGATGGATGATCTTTTTGATGTATTTTTGAATTCAGTTTGCTAATATTTTGTTGAGTATTTTTGCATCTCTGTTCATCAGGGATATTGGTCTGTAATTTTCTTTTTTTCTGGTGTCTTTGCCTGGTTTTGGTAGTAGTGTGATGTTGGCCTCGTAGAATGAGTTTGGGAGTATTCCTCTTCTCCTTTTTGGGAAACTTTAAAGAGGATGGGTATTAGAACTTCACTAAATGTTTGATAAAATTCAGCAGTGAAACTGTATGGTCGAGAGGTTTTGTTCTTAGGTAGTTTTTTGATTATCAGTTCAATTTCTTTGCTGGTAATTGGTCTATTCAGCTTTTCTCTTTCTTCCTGGGTCGGCCTTGGAAGGTTGTATTTTTCTAGAAAGTTGTCCATTTCTTCTAGGTTATCCAGTTTGTAAGCATATAATTTTTCATAGTATTCTCTCATAATTCTTTGTATTTCTGTGGTATCCATAGTGATTATTCCTTTCTCATTTTTTATTCTGTTTGTGTGTAGACTCTTTTTTTTCTTGATAAGTCTGGCAAGGGGTTTATCTATTTTGTTTATTTTCTTGAAGAACCAGCTCCTGCTTTCCTTGATTCTTTCTATTGTTTTATTCTTCTCAATTTTATTTATTTCTGCTTTAATCTTTATTATGTCCCTCCTTCTACTGACTTTGGGCCTCATTTGTTCTTCCTTTTCTAGTTTCAATTATTGTGAGTTTAGACTGTTCATTTGGGATTGTTCTTCTTTCCTGAGGTAGGCCTGTATTGCAATATATTTCCCTCTTAGCATGGCCCTCGCTGCATCCCACAGATTTTGTAGCATTGAATTATTGTTGTCATTCGTCTCCATATATTGCTTGATCTCTTTTTTTATTTGGTCATTGATTTATTGATTATTTAGGAGCATGTTGTGAAGCCTCTATGTGTTTGTGGGCTTTTTCATTTTCTTCGTATAATTTATTTCTAGTTTCATACCTTTGTGATCTGAGAAGTTAGTTGGTACAATTTCAATCTTTTTGAATTTATTGAGATTCTTTTTGTGGCCTAGTATATGATCTCTTCTTGAAAATGTTTCATGTGCACTTGAGAAGAATGTGTATCCTGTTGCTTTTGGATAGAGTGTTCTGTAGATGTCCATTAGGTCCATCTGTTCTAATATGTGGTTCAGTGCCTCTGTCTCTTTATTTTCTGTCTGGTTGATCTGTCCTTTGGAGTGAGTGGTGTGTTGAAGTCTCCTAACATGAATGCATTGCATTCTATTTCTCCCTTTAATTCTGTTAGTATTTGTTTCACATATGTCAGTGGTCCTGTGTTGGGTGCATAGATATTTATAATGGTTATATCCTCTTGTTGGACTGACCCTTTTATCATTATGTAATGTCCTTCTTTGTTTCTTGTGACTTTCTTTGTTTTGAAGTCTATTTTGTCTGATACAAGTACTGCAACTCCTGCTTTTTTCTCACTATTAGTTGCGTGAAATATATTTTTCCATCCCTTTACTTTCAGTCTGTGTATGTCTTTGGGTTTGAAGTGAGTCTCTTGTAGGCAGCATATAGATGGATCTTGTTTTTTCATCCATTCAGTAACTCTGTGTCTTTTGATTGGTGCATTCAGTCCATTTACATTTAGAGTGATTATCAGTAGGTATGTACTTATTGCCATTGCCGGCTTTAGATTCGTGATTACCAAAGGTCAAGGGTAATTCCCTTACTATCTAACAGTCTAATTTAACTCACTTCATATGCTGTTACAAACAGAACCTAAAGATTCTTTTTTTTTCCTACTTTTTCTTCTGCCTCCATTCTTTGTAGGTTATGAATCTTATTCTGTATTCTTTGTGTATCCCTTGGGTGACATCCATTTAGCCTTAAGAATACGTCCATCTATATGAGTCCCTCCAAAATGCACTGTATAGGTGTTTGTGTGAGGTAAATTCTCTCAGCTTTTGCTTATCTGAAAATTGTTTAATCCCTCCTTCAAATTTAAATGATAACCTTGCCAGGTAGAGTATTCTTGGTTCAAGGCCCTTCTGCTTCATTGCATTCAATATATCATACCACTCCCTTCTGACCTGTAAGGTTTCTGTTGAGAAATCTGATGATAGCCTGATGGGTTTTCCTTTGTATGTGATCTTTTTTCTCTCTCTAGCTGCTTTTAAAAGTCTTTCTTTATCCTTGATCTTTGCCATTTTAATTATTATATGTCTTGATGTCTTCCTGGGTCCCTTGTGTTCAGAGATCTGTGCACCTCCAAGGCCTGAGAGACTATTTTCTTTCCCAGTTTGGGGAAGTTTTCGGAAATTACCTCCTCAATGATACTTTCTATTCCTTTTTCTCTCTCTTCTTCTTCTGGTACCCCTAGTATGCAAATATTGTTCCATTTGGATTGGTCACACAATTCTCTCAATATTCTTTCATTCTTAGAGATTCTTTTTTCTTTCTCTTTGTGCCTCAGCTTGTTTGTATTCCTCTTCTCTAATTTCTGTTCCATTTACTGTCTCTTCTACTACATCGAATCTGCTTTTAAATCCCTCCATTGTATGTTTCATTTCAGATATGGAATATCGTAATGATTGAATCTCTGACTTAGGTTAGTTCCTGAGTTCTTGAATATTTTTCTGTACCTCCATAAGCATGTTTATAAGTTTTATTTTGAACTCTCTTTCAGGAAGATTGGTGAGTTCAGTTTCATTTGGCCCTTTTTCTTGGGTTTGTGATATTTTGGTCTGAACCATATTCTTTGGACGTTTCATATTTCTGTGTGGTGCCCACTAGTGCGCAGAAGCTCCAGTCTCTGGAGCTGCTCAGCCCCTAGTGTGAGATTGGGGGTCATAGGGGAGTGCAGCTGGTGCCTGGGGGGAGGAATCTGTTTCCTGATTCCCGTCTGTGGTGCCTGTCTCCAGTGTCAGAACCAGTGGGCCGAGTACACAGGTGTAAGCCTCTGGGCTCAATGTCTCTAGCTGTTGTAGGCAGGACCTCCCTGTGGCTGGCCTGATGCCAGCACAGTGACTGTCAGTTTGCAAATCAGTGCCAGCAGACTAGAAGTAATGTGCAGCAGGCTGTGTGTCACAGTGGGAGGCCTCGGAGCTGAGTATGGAGCCAGGGGGATGGAGCACCTGAAGCCCCTCAAAGTTCCCAACCAGCTGGGCAGAGTGCGCCCAGACAACCTTGTCCACGTATCGCTTCTCCCCTGTGCAGCAAGCTCCATGCAAATCCCGCCCCTTCAGCAGCCCTCTCGCTGCTAGGAAGCCTCTTAGACTTCCTGCCTTTCCTGTGACACAGAGCGGCCGGGTGTGGATCCCCTTCTCCACAAACAACTGGAACGTCAGTCTCTCAAGCACTCCGCCTGTCTGAGCTCCCCAACATCCAGAGCACCACACAGTATAGCCTTCTGCTCACAAAGCAGATCTCCAGGGCTAGGTGTTCAGCCATTCCAAGTTTCCACCCCGTCTCTGCTGCATTTCTCTTTCTCCCACCAGTGAGCTGGGGTGGGGGAAGGACTTGAATCCCGCTGGGTTTAAGCTTTTGTACGTTACCCTGTTTCATGAGGTCTGCTCTGTTTGTGATGTCTGTATGCAGTCTGGTGCAGCCTTCTTTCTTGTTGCTGTTTTAGGGTTAGTTGTATTAATTAACTATATTTTTGTACTATTTGTGGTTTGGGAGGAGCTCTCCATCTCACCTCTCACGCCGCCCTCTTGAATCTCCAGCAATATTTGTTAGTTCTGTGAAGTACCAGAGACTGGAAGGCTTATAAACACAGAAATTGATTTCTCACTGTTCTGGAGGCTGAGATCTGAGATCAGGGTGCCAGCTTAGTCGGGTGAAGGCTCGCACAGACGGAAAGGTCCAAGGATCCCTAGAGCCTCTTTTATAAGGTATTGATCCCATTCATGAGGGCCCCACCCTTCGGACTCATCACCCCCCAAAGGCATCACCTACTATTACCATCACCTATAGGGGCGTTAGGGTTTCAATATGTGGATTTTGGGAGGGGGGCGGGCACAAATATTCAGACTTAGAGCATTGTGTAAATACACTTATTCTGAATCTGCAAGTTTCCTTCAAATTATCTCATTGTACCTAATATTATCAATTTATGTCTAGGCAGTCTCCAACTGAATATAAAAATTTTGTTTTTCAAAAAGTGCATCTTTAGGATTATAGGTTTTGTTGCCCCACTGGAAAAAAATGTTATACTGTTCTGTGTTCTTTGATGGACCTTGCATTTCAAAGCTAACCCATAGTTATTTAATGTATTAGAGACTATTTTTTATTTTAAAAGTTAGAAGGAAATAGAACCATTGCAATTTTAGTAATTACAGAACCAAGGAAGTGCAGTTTTGGCGAGGAATTATCTTTAGTTGAGTGCTTAAGGGGAAATTTGTATACACTAATAAGAAGGTCCTGTTAGCAACTTAGGGAGAATCTGAAAGGAGTCTCTTGTTTTCATTTAATTTAAATTAATGTCTATAACTCAAACTCACACACACAGATGAATCACACCTTATTCTCTCATTAGTCTCAAGTTGTTTTATTGTTTGGGTTTAGGGGTATTTTTGGTGGGGGGATCTACTAGGAAGTCTTAAAATAGAGGAGAAAAAGACTTTATGGATGTTATCTAGTACGTCTTGGGAGAGAAAGGAAGCATGTTGGGGACTAAAAAAGAATGAATAAATTTAGGGGAAAAATGAGAGAGGATGAATTAAAAATAATTTTTAATTTTTCATAAAATAATTATGCTGTTTTTGCAACTAGATAGTAATAAAATAGAAAGTCAGTTGATAGGTTGATGCTTAAAAGATGTAAGTGTAGAGTAGGTAATGTATAGACAAATGTAATATGTTGAGTGAGATTATAGATGATCTTCTGGGTAATTCATGAGAAATTACAATCTTACATGAATGAGTAACATTGTACTTGAAAATTGTTTGATATTAGGTAACAAGCATTCCTGTATTCTTGGAATTGATTGTTATATCTTTCTTTGGTTTGTATTGTTCTGCGGACGGATAAATGTTAGAGGAACCTGTAGAATTAATTATAATTTTGTGTTCTTTTTAGAGTAAATGGGATGAAACTATATTGAGAAATAGGCAAGACATTAGGAAAAATTACCATTTAAGAGTCTTAAAACAGAAAATTGGTAAAATGCCTTCTAAAAGTATAACTCATTTTAGAATATGTCCTCTAAGTCTCAAGCATCCTTGCTGGACCTTTTATTTCTATAATTTCTCTTACTCCAATGATATCTTTATGTTTATGTCAAGCTTTTATTAGTTATTTTTAAATTTCCCAGCTATTATAAGTAGGTTTACGTTCAGTGAATTAAGCATTGAATCAGAACCTGTATATAACATATGAACCAGGAATTTTTAGAGTGCCCACATTTTGGTTAAGGAAACAGCTCATACAAGTAGTAGTGGAGATAAAAAGTTTGTACTTTAACTTTTTTAGTGATTTCTTTTTACAAGTCAAAATGCAAAGTTCATTACCCCTAAGTATGCTTTAGAATTTAATCTCATTTTGGTGATCCATGAGCCCGATCTAATGCACCTGCCTTCCCTCCCATCCCTTCATATGTGAGTTGAAAGTGCCCTGCCCTGCAGGGAGATTCTGAGGTGGGAGAAGACTTGTGCCTTCAGACAGAATGAGGGTCAGAAAGTCCCAGCAAACTTAGAGGGGTGCCAGTGAATTGCTGAATGGATTACTTAAAAGAAGGAGTAGGAGGAGATGAGCCCAGTGAAATACATCTGCACCTCCAGAGATGAGAAGGCAGTGGACAGATATCTGTCAGCTGTCGAGGGCCCTGCCAGTCAGACACCACATATAGTCAGTAAAGGTCTGGGCAGAAAACAAAACTTGGGGAAGTGCAAGGAGTACCAGCAACGGGCCTCAAATGCTACTCCTCGAAGATGAAAACTGAAGCCTAATGTCGTTCTGAAGATAAATGAAGCAAATGAGACTGGGAAGCAAAGGCAGTTTTATAGGAAACCCGGGCAGTATTACAAGTAGTTAAATCTAAATGGATGGAGTTGATCAAAACCTTTGCTCTGCTGTTACGCATCTTCCCGATCCCCGTCCATCCCCGACACACTTCTTCACTGTCATTTCAGCTGTTTTCAGGAAGCAGGTGAGGTAAAAGCATATGTGTTAGACATCTTGATTTAGAAAGTTTTTAAAATGCTGTACTTCTTACCACAGAAGGTGGTTGTGAAGTTTGGGGTCAGGGCCATCACTGCAGGCAGCAGAAAGCAGCTGGGACTGGTTTCCACAAAGCGGGAGCTCACTGACAGGGTCCTCGGGAGGGCTGGGGAACCAGCCTCAATTGACTGGCTAGAAAGTGTATAAAACTTTGCAGGGCCAGCACCATATCTTCATTTAGAAGTAAATTCCTTTTTTTTTTTCTTTTCAAATGTAGGTTATATATTTGGGGAGAACTCCAGAAGAAACATATAGAATATTAATGTTTGGAGATACATCCTATATTCCTTTCAGGTAAATATACGAGTGAGTCCGTGGGTTCATTTAATCAGGCTCTTGCTGGGAATATCCTGGTGTAGTTGTTTCTGAAAAAAGAGTATCTGCTGAATAGTCATTTCAGGGTGGGTGCAAACAGTGATGTAGATGGTATTTTGTATGGGGACTGTCCTGTGTATTGTGGGATGTTTCGGTGTGTCCCTGACCTCTGCCCATTCGATGCTGGTTATACCTCTGCCCTCACAAAGTGAATTGTGAGAACCAGAAATGTCTCCAGCCATTGCTAGATGCCCCTGGTGATGGGGGTGGCGAATCGGTTCACGTGAGAACCACTGCCATTGAAGGAAACTGAGCGGTGATCAGATAAGAGTCCTGGAGTTGTGGTATCAAAGCTACCGCTGAGAGAGTTGGGTCCTGAGGAGTTAATAAGTAAGATTTTCCGACAGTCAGCAGTTACTTTCTGGGACAAGAATGAACCTCTTTTTCTTAGAGACACAGCCAGTAGGGATGGTGAGGTTGGTAATGTAGCAACTACTAGAAAAACCAAATGGCCCTGTCACAGAGGTTGGAGGCAGGGGATGTCTTTACGTAAATGGATGACATCCTCGTCCTCATCTCAGACTTTATAAGTGATTGTGTTGAAGGTATTTTGGGAGAAACTTAGGTTTGTTTTTCTTTAAATCAATATAAAAGCTTCTCTACATGCCTTTCAAAATACTTAGCTATGTAATCTAAATACTTATATGGTATTTAATGGTTAATAAATCAGTGAAGCCGTTTTACTCTTTATATCCTGTATTGATCATTTCAAATACTACATTATTCTTCTGCTTAAAAATTAGTTGATAGAGCTCTACTACAAAGCCACAGTAATCAAGACAATTTGGTATTGGCACAAAAACAGACCCACAGGCCAGTGGAACAGAATAGAAAATCCAAACATTAACCCAAACATATACAGTCAATTAATATATGATAAAGGAGCCTTGCATATACAATGGGGAGATGACAGCCTCTTCAGCAGCTGGTGTTGGAAAAACTGGACAGCTACATGTAAGAGAATGAAACTGGACTACTGTCTAACCCCATACACAAAGGTAAACTCAAGGTGGATCAAAGACCTGAATGTAAGTCACGAAACCATAAAACTCTTAGAAAAAAACATAGGCAAAAATCTCTTGGACATAAACATGAGCGACTTCTTCATGAACATATCTCCCGGGCAAGGGAAACAAAAGCAAAAATGAACAAGTGGGACTATATCAAGCTGAAAAGCTTCTGTACAGCAAAGGACCCCATCAGTAGAACAAAAAGACATCCTACAGTATGGGAGAATATATTCATAAATGACATATCTAATAAGGGGTAGACATCCAAAATATATAAAGAACTCAGGCACCTCAACAAACAAAAAGCAAGTAATCCAATTAAGAAATGGGCAGAGGACATGAATAGACACTTCTCCAAAGAAGAAATTCAGATGGCCAACAGGCACATGAAAAGATGCTCCACATCGCTAATCATCAGAGAAATGCAGATTAAAACCACAATGAGATATCACCTCACACCAGTGAGGATGGCCAACATCCAAAACACAAACAACAACAAATGTTGGCAAGGATGTGGAGAAAAGGGAACCCTCCTACACTGCTGGTGGGAATGCAAATTAGTTCTACCATTGTGGAAAGCAGTATGGAGGTTCCTCAAAATCTCAAAATAGAAATACTATTTGACCCAGGAATCCCACTCCTAGGAATTTACCCTAAGAATGCAGCAGCCCAGTTTCAAAAAGACAGATGCACCCCTGTGTTTATCGCAGCACTATTTACAATAGCCAAGAAATGGAAGCAACCTAAGTGTCCATCAGTAGATGAATGGATAAAGAAGAGGTGGTACATATACACAATGGAATATTATTCAGCCATAAGAAGAAAACAAATCCTACCATTTGCAACAACATGGATGGAGCTAGAGGGTATTATGCTCAGTGAAATGAGCCAAGCTGAAAAAGACAAGTATCAAATGATCTCACTCATATGTGGAGTATAAAAACAAAGAAAAAAAAAACTGAAGGAACAAAACAGCAGCAGACTCACAGAACCCAAGAACGGACTAATAGTTACCAAAGGGAAAGGGACTGGGGAAGATGGGTGGGAAGGGAGGGATAAGAGGGTAAAAGGGGCATTACGATTAGCAGACGTAAGGTAGGGGGGGCACGGGGAGGGCTGTACAACTCAGAGAAGACAAGTAGTGATTCTATAGCATCTCACTACGCTGATGGACAGTGACTGTAATGGGGTTAGTGGGGGGGACCAGATGAAGGGGGTAGTTTAATTACCATAATATTGCACATGGAATTGTAGATTAATGATACCAAAATAAAATTTTTAAAAAATTAGTTGATAGTTTTAGGATTGTTGCATAGACTTCCAGGGCCTGATTTTGAAGGTACGGCCTTGCCTTTCAAATGTAAGGTCATGAATCTGACTTCACTGCAAACAAGCTCTGGGTGGATCTCCCTGACCTTAGGCAGAGCCTGTCCCTTGAGTGCTCCATAGGACTGTCCGTGGGCTCCATGAAACAGAGATTTGCTAGGACAGTCTGCAGAGTTAAGTTACATACTCTGCAGAATTCAGTTTACCTCAGTGAAGACTGTCTACTGGTGGTTTTGCAAATCAGAAGAAATTCTGTGGACCTGGCATCTCTCTTTCTCCCTAGCACATAGATCATCGTAAGTATCTGTTACATGTGGTGGGTAGGAAGCCATGGTTATTTTCGAAGCTGGAGAATGCTTCATTTTTCTTCTCAACCTATATAATTACAGTTACCATGTATTTCCTTTAGAAGAAATGCTTTTGTCTGTGGTCTCTGAGTCAGAGGCACATTAATATACTGTGCTAATTTTGTTCTACAGAACTCTTCTTTATATTGGTAATCCTCTATAATAGTGTCATTCTTAAAAGTTCATAACACAAGGTCCTGCAAGCAGAATGCATTTCGCACATGGCAGCGGAGCCAAGCAAGGGTCCATGAAGCCCTGTAGGCGTAAAAGAGGGTTTGCGCTGATGAGCACAGAGCCCAGAGCCCAGGGCGAGTGTTGCTGGCTGCACACCTGGGTTTAAAGTTCTTAAAGCTTTAAGAAGAAGTTGGTTACTTCTGGCCCCAGGAGCAAAAGCCAGTAATTCTCCAGAAAAACAGGACTTCACTAGAAATAGCTGAGGTTTGTGAAATTTGAATCTGCTCAGTCACACCTGCCAAAAACTTGGTTTATCTAAAGCATTGTTTCTCCAAGTATGGCCTGTGAAGTGCTGCCAGAGTGAACCTTTTGTTACCAACCTGTGATAAGTACGGGAGCTGAGAGTAAGATTTTAAAGGCTTTATAATAATTTATTATTTCAGTTTATTTCTGAGAAATCTGATTTGGGGCTTATTTTATGTGTTTTTCCCTCCACCTTTCTAGCAATTTATTTTTATTTACAAAAATAAGGTTTTTACATTTTTGTGGGTATATAATAGTACAACATTATTGTATTTTATATTGTAGTTTTCAAAAGTATCAGCCTGTGGTAGAATTTAAAATCTGGTGGTTCATCACACTTTCATGTTTTATAGAACTTACTAATTAAAAGGTAGGTCAATCACAATTCGTAGAGCCTGATAGTATATATATTTTTTCTTAAGGTATTATTGATATACACTCTTATGAAGGTTTCACATGAAAAAAAAACACCCATATTATTAAGTCCCCACCCATACCCCAATGCAGTCACTGTCCTTGGGTGCAGTAAGTTGCCACAGATTCACTGTTTGCCTTCTCTGTGCTACACTGTTTTCCCCGTGATCCCCCACACCATGTGTACTAAACAAAATACCCCTCAATCCCCTTCTCCCTCCCTCCCCACCCGCCCTCCCACACCCCTCCCCTTTGGTAACCACTAGTCCCTTCTTGGAGTCTGTGAGTCCGCCACTATTTTGTTCCTTCAGTTTTGCTTTGTTCTTATACTCCACAAATGAGTGAAATCATTTGATACTTGTCTTTCTCCGCCTGGCTTATTTCACTGAGCATAATATCCTCCAGCTCCATCCATGTTGTTGCAAATGGTAGGATTTGTTTCTTTCTTATGGCTGAATAATATTCCATTGTGTATATGTACCACATCTTCTTTATCCACTCATCTACTGATGGACACTTAGGTTGCTTCCATATCTTGAGCCTGATAATATTTTGAAAGAAGTTACAATATGGCCTTTTTATCTTTGCCATTTCAAGTGCATAGAATAAATATAACTGCTAACAAGGAGTTGTGCAAGAATAGCATTTACAGTTAAAAATGTATTTTTTGCTCCATAGCAATATCTAATTAGTTTAATTCAACTTAGATAAAATTATTAACCACCAAGTTTAATATGTATATATACATGTATATGTTTTCTTAATTATATTAGATATTTCTAAGCAAAAAGATAGTAGAAAATATTCAGTATTTTCTTGATACCTTAGGATCACTGTTGTGAAGAGCATGTACTTCTGTCCTTGGATACTACCTATAAGTTTACCTTTTTTTGGTCTTTTTTATGTCTCTGCTTTCTGTTTTCTTGAGAGGTGGGCAGTATTGCATGGTTGTTGATAGCTTGGCTGTTAATGTCAGAGATGGGAGGTTGACCCTCGTCTCTGCCACTAGGATCTCTGAGCTGCTTTACAACGTGAACCTTGGTCTCCTGCTTTGTAGGTGGGGATGATGGTAGTATCTCCCTAATGGGGTGTGAGGATGAATTAATATCCTCATGTAAAACACTTGGCATAGTGCCTGTCCTAAGCTAACATTTGTGAACTCTCTTATTTTGTTTTCTTTTTAAAATTGATGTATCATTTACATGTAGTTAAAAAACCTCCTCATCTTATGTGTGCAGCACAGTAAACTTGTATATGTAGCTGCCATCCAGGTGAGACCCGAGGGCTTCACCCGCACCCCTGAGGAGCCCCTTCAGCTTCTCTCCAATCAGCAGCCGCCCCCCAAGTAACCACTCCTGTGACTTGTGCCCCCGTGGATCCGTTTTTCTTGCCTTTGAGCATCATAAGTGGGACCGTGCAGTATATGCATTATGGAGAGTTGGGACCCACCCGCGTAATGTCTGCGTGACGTGCCCATGTTGTGTCAGGAGCTGCTTCGGTTCCGTTCTGTGAATGTCCCGCAACTTATTTGCCTGTTGGCTTTTTGCTGGATGCCTGGGTTATTTGCAGTGTTTAGCTATTAGAAATACAAGGTGTTGGTGGAAGCTGTTACTTTTCTGAACTAGTATTTGGCATTTTTCTGCAGTGTCTGAGCAGTGCTCCTTCACCTAGTAGCCTCACCTGCTTTTCTAAGTTTGTTAGATGATCTTGGTGACAAGGTCCCCCACCCCACAGTGGGCCTGCTTGACACCCGGATTCACAGCTGCTCTTCTGCCATAACCTGAGTGCTTGGGGTTCGGGGAGGAGGTGTGGGTGTGTTTAAAGTTGGAGGTGTTCATGAAATAAACATGAGTGAATAAAGAAAGATTCTTGTTGTCTGTCTAGATAGTGTGAGTTTGAGACTGAATTTTAGCTGAGCCTGGATCCAGGCTTGTTGAACTGTCACTGACTAGAGCAGGGCTTGGCCTGCAGTAGGTTTTTAAAAAGTATGCACTGAATAAATGCATCAAGTCGTAAAGACTGAATTGACATGGCTTTAACTTGGTTGGAAAAGAATTATCAGGTTAAGAAGATAGTTAAACCTGAGAACACAAGGTTAAAAGCATTGGGGTGTAATTTGAAAGTTCTCCCTGTTTCCACTGGTAATTTTTATTTTGGTTCAGGCTAAACTACTTCACTTGCCTACCTTAGCTTCTCTATAAAACGTTTCTTTATTCCATGAAAAAAGGGTTCCTGCACAGTAAGTATTTGCATTGATTCTGGAGGTCAGTGGTTCTCAAACGTGACCATGTATCGCTCTCGCCTAGAGGGCCTGTGAGAACAAAGCCAGTTGGCTCCGCCCTGGCTCTTCTGGCGGAGGTCTGGGGTGCAGCCCGAGATGGGCGTCTCGGTGCGAGTGAGGCCGATGCCCCCAGGGACATGGCATGGGAGCTGCCACAGGCCATGTTTTCCTCTGTCCTGGCAGTGGCCAATCAGCTACTGGCAAAGCCTCTTCTGGGCTGGATTGACACCCTTTTTAGCTTTTAGAACAGCTTTTAAATTCAGAACAATAGGGAGCCAAACAGCATGTTGTAAGACCTTGTGTCCAGTTCTCATGAGGCTAACATGCCTTAGCTGTTCGAGCCAGCGCAGACAGTCACCCAAAACGGTTTAGCCAAAAGGACGCCTTTTTCCCCCTTGGTAGTTAATGTTGGTATAAGAGTCTGTTAAGGTTTGTGTAAGAATTGAAAATTATAAAGGGCAGTTTAAGTTTTCAGGTAAGTAATACTACAATACTGTAACTGGTCGGTGAAAACCGAACCACGGCAGGTGATTAATGATGGCTTCAGGGGCAGCCTGGCTCCACCGGACTCCAAATAGGTACCATTCATAGGCATGCCTAGAATGATCCCAGTTAAATCAATTTTTATCTTGTCTAATTCCAAAGGTTTTCAGTGTGTAAGATCACTGCTAGTTGCCGTGCATTGTTGGGGGGACTTGTCTGTGAACTGCTGTAGTGCTTTCCCGGGGGCAGAGGAGCTCTACTAAAGGTAGTTGAGTCCTTAGGTCCTGTGGCTTTATGGGCACTATTGTCCTTTAAGAGTCAAAATTAAGTTATCTAGTTAAATTGTTAAAACTTGTAGAATGATATATAATGAGAGGAGCAAAGTGCTCTTTAGCTCAGACCTAGCATTTCAAATATTACCTTGTTTCCCAATTTTTTCTTCTCCATGGATGGCGATAAACACATGTGCATACTTACACACATACACACAGTATACAAAATAAAAAAGCAGTCTGTTTCCTGGTAACAGTTTGATGTGGTATTTTTTGGTTTGAGGAAGTTCAAATGGCTTGCCCTTCTGTGGGGAGAGGTACATGTCATTGATTAGTTCACCTTAAGGCACTTTTGAAGCTTAGCTATCAAAACCAAAAATGATCTAGAGAGAGACATGGAATCCAGGAAGTGGTCATTGTGGACCCACCTGCATGAAGTAGTGTCTGCTGAAGCAGGTGGAAACTGCAGTGGTGTCTGTGGCAGTGTCATAGTCTTCATATACAGAGCAAAAGGCAAGAATTCTTTCTTTCAAGACTGATCCTGTGTACATGTTTGACGTTAAATTCTTGTCAGCTTTTTCTTGAAGTAAAAGAACACTGCAGAGAATTGAATTAACTGAGCCTGTGTCTCTTGGTCCTTTGGTGATTTCAGAGATGCCGTCTACGGGAGCTGCAGTTTCTTCATTACACTTCTCGACTGTTTCCATGCGGTGCAGAAGGTGAGTGGCCCAGAGGGCGCACCTGGTGTTGGAAATAGAGATCTCAGTTCTGGGAAGACTAGGCCTTCTTTCCCGAAGGTCTTCCAGGATTGTGTGATGTTAGAAGCACCCCATTTCCCCAAACTGACGTTAGAATAACACCAAACCGGAAAACAGTTTATTCTGATCTGAGTATTTCTCTGCATGAGTTGGGGGAAGAGCCACTTGAACAGCAGGGGACTGTAAGAGACAGTTACTAAGTGATTAGATTCTAGATCCAGCTTGGTTTTGAGTGTTATGATCTCAAAGAAAAATAAACGGTGAATAGATTTCTGGTTTCTGTGTTCTCTTTGATTTATGTACTTTATGGGTCTTATACCCACCAATCATTTTTATAACAGATGTTTCCATAACAGTAACATCAAACACTTTGTATGTTCAGGGCATTCAGTTTCTAGTTCAGCAGAAGGATTTGAATAGCCCCTTAGTTTGCTACTCAGTGGGGCACTCCTCCTCGGTCCAAGGGGTTTAAAACTCACCCTGTTTATACCCAGGGCTGCTTGGAGCCTGACTCCAGGACACACCCTTCACATCACCTGAATGAAAGGGGTCCCCTGGAGCGGGGTGATGGAGCAGGCCCTGGACGTCCCCGCAGGCATATTTCTAGAATGGCAGGGAGCCCAGTGGAATGGGTCAGATAAGCCTTCAACAACATCTCAAGGTCTGTGTGACTTGGGTTTTCGGAGGCCAGAAGAACCCAGGTTTACTTGCTTGGGTGATGAAACATGGTGGCTTTCTGAGAATTTTGACAGAAATTGTTTGAATTAAAATGATAGGACACATTAGTATAGTATACTATATTGGTATGGTAATGTTCTATAGCAGTTTCTATTTTTTCTTGGCTTAGTTTTTTTAATCAGATACTATACCCAAAGTCTAATTATTAGCAGGAGCTATATAGGCCAAAGATTGTTCTTTTCATGCTCTATTCAATTTTATTCATGAGTCAACAGCTTCTGATTTTTTCAGTTTAAGCATTTTTTATTTGTGACTGATTTTGAATATTATTGCATATCTGAAACACAAACATAGTATGTCCTAATTTTAGTGCTGCTTCTAAATAGCATCTCAGTGAAATCCAAAGGAGAGTAGACATTGCCTGAAACTACATTTTATTGTAGCAGGAATATCTCTCGTCCAAATATCATGACATGTATTGAGTATCGAATTCAAAGAAAGAAAGTTGGTCATGGATTTGGTCTTGGAATTAGAACTTAAGTAACTATGTTTTCTCAACAGGGCTTTTTGTTTTGTATTGTAGCCTTCTTATTTTTCATTCATGTTTCAATAGTTCATGTGTTGAAAATGGGGTTTACAGAGTCACCCCTGAACTAAGAATACCTTGTCGATCAAGAATTCTTGCCTTTCCATATTGTCTGGTACAGTGAACAGGGAGAAAGAACATGTCTTAGAGGCCACCACCTCGTCCATGTCTTAAAAAATAGATGCTCTGCTTATTTCACTGATCATGCAGCCCAGAGGGAGGCTGCAGAGAAGAACAGAAAATTTATGTATTTTTTTCTTAATGAGAAAAGAATTTTTCCCCCTCACAATATTGAATATGAGTACTGATATCTGGGCTGTCTTTAGGGAATAGTAATCCTTAATTCAAGACTGTACAGAAGAATTTGACAGTGAAGATATTTATGAAATGTGTGGGATTTGTTTGGGGTAAACTAACCTATGGTTTCTCCTTTTTATTTGTTTAGGGACCATGTGGTGTGCATTATATTTGAAGCCTGAGTGGTGTTGATATAATAAGCTAGTAGGGTCACCAGGAGG
The DNA here is from genome assembly GCA_029783875.1 of Phataginus tricuspis. NCBI lineage: Eukaryota > Metazoa > Chordata > Mammalia > Pholidota > Manidae > Phataginus > Phataginus tricuspis. The sequence goes on along the minus strand of JAQQAC010014596.1, from coordinate 1,833,942 downwards.
CTGGATTAATTAGCTCTGCACGATTAGGATGGTTGATGCAGGAAAATAACCAAATCTCATTAAAATATTGTTGTGACTGATTTTTCAGATAATGGAAGCATTTAAAAGACATAGCACACCTCCTTTGAAAACTATTCAGTGGAACATAATCTAAATATAATAATTTTTGGGGGGTGCCTCCCAATGTTTCTTATTAGGAAACTGGAAATTGGTTTATTTGCACCTTTGTTCTTAAAAGCTTTCCTTTGGATTTTAGGCCCTGCACTATGGCTTCCTTAACTTCAACTCATTTAACCTTGATGAATATGAACATTATGAAGTAAGTTTTCAAGGATATCACATTTAACTTTTTTATTCATGTTTTACTTACAGAAATAACCTTGTTTTTTAAAAAAACTGAGTTTGGGTGTGTGTAGAGTAAGAAAGTCAAGTCTTTATCCTCTTACCCATTTCCTAAAGTCCAGTTCTTGGTGGTGATTTCTGCCTTTGCGGCATCTCTCCGGAGAGGGACAGTGTTCCTTAATGCTTGCTTAAGGCTTTAGTATTGATGACTTTCCTGTAGTGATTAAATGAGGCATTGTTGGTAAAACCCTGACCAAAGGATCTGAAGAGCCGAATAGTCATTATATATCTAACTACCTCTGGAATATGTCTGTTGTATTATAACTTTTGCTTATGTGGAGTCAGTGCACTTCTGGTTGCAAATGACAGAAAGTAAACACAAATGGCTTACATAAAAAAAAGGAAAATTATTGACTTACATAAGTAAAAAGTCCAGGAGCAGGTATAACTTAATGCATAACCAATTCCAGTACTCAGACACTGACCAGAACTGGGCTAAAGCTAAGCTTTGTTCCCAGGCCAGCCCTCCCCAGACAGTGGTCGACAGCAGCTTGTTTTACCTGCTCAGCAAACTCATCAGAAAAGAGCGTTTATGGCTCCAGTCGAAAGGCCACGAGGTCCTCTCATTGGCCTGGCTTAGATCATGTCCTCAGCCCTGAGTGAGGCTGTGTTCCCGGCATGCTTGGGGGTGGGCGAGTGGGTGCAGGATATGCAGGCCATCCCAGGAGCTGGAGTGCTGGGATCAGCTCTATCAAGCCATATATGCCAGAGAGAGAGAGAGTCTAGGCAAGCAGAACCACAGATGTCCTCTACGGTTTTTAATGCAGTGGGGTTTTCTTGTTTTTAGAGAAAGCAATTGATTCTGCCATTCCACCCTCCAAGTGGATGAGTCAGATGCTGTCTCTGCTGAAGGTCTTTTTGGCCGACAGAACATGTGGTATCGTGTTATCCTGCTATAGTTAACTGAACAGACACTCTAATAATGGAGGGTGCCATAGATTTTAGGCCACAGTATCTTGAGTCCTCAGATAACTGTTCTTTCACAATCAATTTCTAAAGTAACTGTTTTTTAAAAACTCTTAGGTATAATTGAACCGTTGCATTGATGAATTGGGTTGCGTTAGGATCCATCATTACTTTCACATACCAAAGATGTAAAAAGCGTACTGTGCAGTTCATTAGGTCCAGCCCTATCTTTACTTCTTGGCAGTGTGTATTGCATTATCATCTTAAACTGCTGAATATAATTAATTATTAACACCCATTTTTTGGTGCTTGTTCTTACAAAGTTAAATATTTAAAATAAACTATTCTTTACATTGCCGCCTCTATGCTTACTAGGAAGGAATATCGGTGCTGATTGCCTTCTGCTCACTAATGAGGAAGCTGTGGCATTGTGGGGAGTAGTAGCATCACCTACAAGTGGTGTTTACTTTCAGTGACATTGTGTGGAGACAGGGAACTGTGCAGGTCGCCGCACACCATGGGTACTTGTGTTTAGTTACTACAGTGTACTTAGAAAGTTTGGACTGGTGTCCTTCATCGACCCCAGGGTGCCCATTTGATCTTGTTTTAACATCTCTGAAGTGAGGAGGAGTCTTTGATGCCTATGTTTCAATGAAATCTCACCACAAGGTTCTCATTAAAAACTCCAGATTTCTGGTTTTTCTTTAAAATTGGAACAAGGGACACACGTGTCTTCATTCCTGTGTGGGCCTTGTTGCCTGGAGCGCAGCTTACCAGTTCTCCTCGCTGATAATTAAGACAAGTAAACAGGTTCTGCGTTACCTGCCTGGACTGTAGGTGTTCAAGCACCTCTCAGCCAGTCCTTTCTTAGTGTCCTGTGCGTGTGCCACACACACCCCAACCACAAAGCCAGTCTTGTTTCTATCACTTGCTCTCTCCTTCACTCTCAGGTGCCTTCTGCTTCCTGCCTAAGTCTGTGTGTATCCATTTCTTTTGACTGTGAATTGTGTTTACCTTTCAGCAGCCCAAAGGACTTAGTAACAGAAAGTGTTTTAAATACTGTGATTGCAGTAGACTTGTAATTTCAGTTTTCCTGGTAGGTTTAGTGAAAATCTTTATTAAATGAATTTAATATAAAATTAATATTTATTAAATAGCTAGCCAAATGATGGGAAGGTGTCTCTGGAAATATCTATCTACAAGCCAGGAACTTAAATAGATTGTTTTTTTTCCCCTGAGTTCAGGAGTCAAGGTTGCTCATATTGAAGCCAGGGAAACAGGGAAAAGCAAGGAAGTTTCTAGATCCCTCATAATAGAAAAGTTTGTTTTCTTATTAATTAACAGCAATTATCCGAGGATTTACTCAGATAAAATAACCAAAATACTTAGGTATATTTAGGATAGCAGCAGGCACTTCTGTTTTCCAAAGGCTGACTGCCCTTGCGGAGAAACTCTTAAAAGAAAGTTAACTAATTATTTCCTGGGACTACTGAGAGGAAGCTAAACTTTAGCTTCCTGAATTGTGGTCACTTATAAACAGCTTTTTGCTAAAGCAAATGGGTTTGAAGTCCTTCAGGTGCTCAGTACTGAGAAAGGGGTGTGGAGAGGAAATTATATGTAAGAACGAATTGTGCTGGTCTTCCCTTCGCAGAGAGCAGAGAATGGAGACTTAAACTGGATAATACCAGACCGGTTTATCGCCTTCTGTGGTCCGCACTCAAGAACCAGGCTTGAAAGTGGTATGTGAAAGTAGAAAATACATGACAAGTACAGTTTTGTTATTAAAAGTATCCATCCTGTAGTTTCTTTTGAAAGAGGCCAAAGGCTTAAACGGAGCTTGACTGTGTTGATGATTTACGTATACTGGGTCATTTTAGTACATTATTCTGCCTGGACTTTAACTTTCATATGTACTTTTTTACACTTATAATCAAATTGGTATTCAATCCCCAGTCCAGATACTCTATCCACCCAGTTGCAGGTAGAATTGCTATCCATTGTTTTCTTCCTGCTTTTTACAACATCTGCTGAATTTCTTCATGTAGGTTACCACCAACATTCTCCAGAGGCTTACATTCCATATTTTAAGACTCACAACGTCACTACTGTTATTCGTCTGAATAAAAAGATGTATGACGCCAAACGCTTTACGAACGCTGGTTTCGATCACTACGACCTTTTCTTTGCGGATGGCAGCACCCCTACAGATGCAATTGTCAAAGAATTTCTAGATATTTGTGAAAACGCTGAGGGTGCGGTTGCAGTACATTGCAAAGGTATGTCTCTAGGGTTGGTTAAATACCAGTGAGCGTTAGTAGCCTCAAATACCCAGAATGGACTGGAGGCGGCCACAGGGGAGGAGGGGAAAGAGGGGGTGAAATAGGTGCCAGGGGAAAATTAGTGTGATCGTTTGATGTCTTGATCGGGGTTATGGTTTACACGTGAGTATATGCGTCAAAATCCATCAAGCCGTACACTAAGATTTGTGCATTTTATTGTATGTACCTCAGTAGAAAAAAATTTTTTAAACTTATTAAGGAAAAAATAGTGAAATTTAAAAACTAGAAAAAGTGAAGTTTAAAAAAAAAAAGAACATGTATGTGTAATTGTATAGAAACATGCCATTTTCATTTAGCTTATGTGCCAGGACACATGAAGCTGACTTTGTTTCTTAAAGGCTGCCTTTTTTTTTTCTTTTGTCAGTTACTTGTTTCTTAAAACTACTCTATTGAGGTGTAAATAACATGAAAAAACTGTGCCTGTAAAGAATCCTTTTTTTAAATTTATTAAGGTATCATTCATATACACTCTTATTAACTTTTCATAAGAAAAACAATGTGGTTATTACATTCACCCTTATTACCAAGTCCCCCCCATACCCCATGGCAGTCACTGTCCATCAGTGTAGTAAGATGTCAGAGTCCCTACTTGTCTTCTCTGAGCTACACTGTCTTCCCCGTGACCCCACACACACAATGTGCACCAATCATGATACCCCACAATCCCCTTCTCCCTCCCTCCCCACCTGCCCTCCCCCACCCCTCCCCTTTGGTACCCACTAGTCCCTAGATGGAGCCTGGGAGTCTGCTGCTGTTTTGTTCCTTCAGTTTTGCTTCATTGTTATACTCCACAAATGAGGGAAATCATTTGGCACTTGTCTTTCTCCACCTGGCTTATTTCACAGAGCATAATACCCTCTAGCTCCATCCATATTGTTGCAAATGGTAGCATTTGTTTTTTTCTTATGGCTGAGTAGTATTCCATTGTGTATATGTACCACCTCTTCTTTATACATTCATCTACTGATGGACACTTAGGTTGCTTCCATATCTTGGCTACTGTAAATAGTGCTGTGATAAACATAGGGATGCATATGTCTTCAAATTTGAGAAGTTGTTTTCTTAGGGTAAATTCCTAAGAGTGGAATTCCCAGGTCAAATGGTATTTCTATTTTTAGTTTTTTGAGGAACCTCCATACTGCTTTCCACAATGGTTGAACTAGCTTACATTCCCACCAGCAGTGTAGGAGGGTTCCCCTTTCTCTGCCTCCTCACCAGCATTTGTTGTTCCTAGTCTTTTCTATGTTGGCCATCCTAACTGGTGTGAGGTGATATCCCATTGGGTTTTAATTTGCATTTCCCTGATAATTAGCTATGTGGAGCATCTTTTCATGTTCCTCTTGGCCATCTAAATTTCTTCGTTGGAGAAGTGTCTGTTCCTATCCTCTGCCGATTTTTTAATCAGGTTATTTGCTTTTTGGGTGTTGAGGCATGTGAGTTCTTTATATATTTGGGATGTTAAACCCTTGTCAGATATGTCATTTAAAAATATATTCTCCAATACTGTAGGATGCCTTTTTGTTCTGCTGATGGTGTCCTTTGCTGTACAGAAGCTTTTTAGCTTGATGTAGTCCCATTTATTCATTTTTTATTTTGTTTCCCTTGCCTGAGGAGATGCGTTCAGGAAAAAGCTGCTCATGTTTATATTCAAGAGATTTTTGCCTATGTTTTCTTCTAACAGTTTTATGGTTTCATGACTTACAGTCAAGTCTTTGATTCATTTCAAGTTTACTTTTGTGTATGGGATTAGACAATAATCCAGTTTCATTCTCTTACATGTAACTGTACATTTTTGCCAACACCAGCTGTTGAAGAGGCTGTCCTTTCCCCATTGTATATCTGTAGCTCCTTTATCATATATTAATTGACCATATATGCTTGGGTTTATATCAGGGCTCTCTAGTCTGCTCCATTGGTCTATGGGTCTGTTCTTGTGCCACTACCAAATTGTCTTGATTATTGTGGCTTTGTAGTAGAGCTTGAAGTCAGGGAGTGTAATCCCCCAAGCTTTATTCTTCCTTCTCAGGATGCTTTGGCTATTCAGAGTCTTTTGTGGTTCCATATGAATTTTAGAACTATTCTCTCATTCGCTGAAGACTACTGTTGGTATTTTGATAGGGATTGCATTGAATCTGTAGATTGCTTTAGGCAGGATGGCCATTTTGACAATATTAATTCCTCCTATCCATGAGCATAGGATGTGTTTCCATTTATTGGTATCTTCTTTAATTTCTCTCATGAGTGTCTTGTAGTTTTCAGAGTATAGGTCTTTCACTTCCTTGGTTAGGTTTATTCCTAGGTATTTTATTCTTTTGGATGCAACTGTGAATGGAATTGTTTTCTTGATTTCTCCATCTGCTAGTTCATCTTTAGTGTATAGAAATGCAACAGATTTCTGTGTATTAAGTTTGTATCCTGCAGTTTTGCTGAATTTAGATATTAGATCTAGTAGTTTTGGAGTGGATTCTTTAAGGATTTTTATGTACAATATCATGTCATCTGCAAAAAGGGACAGTTAAATTCTTCCTTGACAATCTGGATGCCTTTTATTTCTTTGTGTTGTCTGATTCCCATGGCTAAGACCTCCAGAACTATGTTGAATAAAAGTAGGGACAGTGGGCATTCTTGTCTTGTTCTTGATCTTAAAGGAAAAACTTTCAGCTTCTCGCTGTTAAGTATAATTTTGGTTGTGGGTTTGTCACATATGGCCTTTACTATGTTGAGGTACTTGCCCTCTATACCCATTTTGTTGAGAGTTTTTATTGTGAATGGATGTTGAATTTTGTCTAACACTTTTTCAGCATCAATGGAAATGATCTTTGTCCTTCTCTTTGTTGATGTGGTGGATGATGTTGATGGATTTTTGAATGTTGTACCATCCTTGCATCCCTGGAATAAATCCTACTTGATCATGATGGATGATCTTTTTGATGTATTTTTGAATTTGGTATGCTAATATTTTGTTGAGTATTTTTACATCTATGTTCATCAGGGATATTGGTCTGTAATTTTCTTTTTTTGTGGTGTCTTTGCCTGGTTTGGTATTAGAGTGATGCTGGCCTCGTAGAATGAGTTTGGGAATATCCCCTCTTCTACTCTTTGGAAAACTTTAAGGAGGATGGGTATTAGGTCTTCACTAAATGTTTGATAAAATTCAGCAGTGAAACCATCTGGTTCAGAGGTTTTGTGCCTAGGTGGTTTTTTGATTACCAGTTCAATTTCATTGCTGATAATTGGTCTATTCAGATTTTCTGTTTCTTCCTGGGTTAGCCTTGGAAGGTTGTATTTTTCTAGAAAGTTGTCCATTTCTTCTAGGTTATGCAGTTTGTCGGCATATAATTTTTCATAATGTTCTCTCATAATTCTTTGTATTTCTGTGGTTTCCGTAGTGATTTTTCCTTTCTCATTTCTGATTCTGTTTATGTGAGTAGACTCTTTTTCTTGATAACCCTGGCTAGGGGTTTATTTATTTTATTTTCTCGAAGAACAAGCTCCTGCTTTCATTGAATCTTTCTACTGTTTTTTTCTTCTCAGTTTTATTTATTTCTGTTCTAATCTTTATTATGTCCCTCCTTCTACTGACTTTGGACCTTATTTGTTCTTCCTTTTCTAGTTTCATTAATTGTGAGTTTGTACTGTTTATATGGGGTTGTTCTTCTTTCCTGAGGTAGGCCTGTATTGCAATATACTTCCCTCTTAGCATGGCCTTCACTGCTTCCCACAGATTTTGCGGTGTTGAATTATTGTTGTCATTTGTCTCCATATATTGCTTGATCTCTGTTTTTATTTGGTCATTGATCCATTGGTTATTTAGGAGCATATTATTAAGCCTCCATGTGTTTGTGGGCTTTTTCATTTTCTTTGTGTAGTTATTTCTACTTTCATACCTTTGTGATCTGAGAAGCTGGTTGGTACAATTTCAGTCTTTTTGAATTTACTGAAGCTCTTTTTGTGGCCTAGTATATGATCTCTTCTTAAAAGTGTTCCTTGTGCACTTGAGAAGAATGTATCCTGTTGCTTTTGGGTGGAGTGTTTGTTCTGTATGTCTGTTAGGTCCATCTGTTCCAGTGTGTTGTTCAGTGCCTCTGTGTCTTTACTTATTCTCTGTCTGGTTGATCTGTCCTTTGCAGTGAGTGGTGTGTTGAAGTCTCCTAAAATGAATGCATTGCATTCTATTTCCCCCTTTAATTCTGTTAGTATTTATGTCACATATGTAGGTGCTCCTATGTTGGGTGCATATTTATAATAGTTATATCCTCTTGTTGGACTGACCCTTTTATCATTATGGAATGTCCTTCTTTGTCTCTTGTGACTTTCTTTGTTTTGATGTCTTTTTTGTGTGATACAAGTACTGCAACTCCTGCTTTTTTCTCCCTATTAGTTGCATGAAATATCTTTTTCCATCTCTTTACTTTCAGTCTGTGTATGTCTTTGGGTTTGATGTGAGTCTCTTGTAGGCAGCATACAGACAGGTCTTGCTTTTTCATCCATTCAGTGACTCTGTGTCTTTTGATTGGTGCATTCAGACCACTTACATTTAGGGTGATTATTGATAGGTATGTACTTACTGCCATTGCAGGCTTTAGATTAGTGGTTACCAAAGGTTCAAGGGTAATTCCCTTACTATCTAACAGTCTTAATTTAATCACTTCGTATGCTATTACAAACACAACCTAAATGTTCTTTTTTTCTCTCTCCCTTTTCTTCCTCCTCCATTCTTTACATGTTAAGTATCATATTCTGTACTCTTTGTCTATCCCTTGATTGACTTTGGGGATAGTTGACTTGATTTTGCATCTGCTTAGTAATTCATTATTTTACTTTCTTTACTGTGGTTTTATTTCCCCTGCTGACAGCTATTTAGCCTTAGGAACACTTCCATCTATAGCAGTCACTCCAAAATGCACTGTAGGGGTGGTTTGTGGGAAATAAATTCTTTCAGCTTTTGCTTATCTGAAAATTGTTTAATTCCTCCTTCAAATTTAAATAATAATCTTGCCAGGTAGAGTATTCTTGATTCAAGGCCCTTCTGTTTAATTGCATTAAATATATTATGCCACTCCCTTCTGGGCCTGTAAGGTTTCTGTTGAGACGTCTGATGATAGCCTGATGGGTTTTCCTTTGTATGTGATCTTTTTTTCTCTCCGTAGCTGCTTTTAAAAGTCTGTCCTTATCCTTGATCTTTGCCGTTTAAATTTTTATATGTCTTAGTGTTTTCTTCCTTGGGTCCTGTTTTTGGGAGATCTGTGCACCTCCATGGCCTGAGAGACTATCTCCTTTCCCATATTGGGGAAGTTTTGAGTAATTACCTCCTCAAAGACACTTTGTATCCCTTTTTCTCTCTCTTCTTCTGGTACCCCTATAATGCATATATTGTTCCGTGTGTATTGGTTAAACAGTTCTCTCAATATTCTTCCTTTCTTAGAGATGTTTTTCTCTCTCTGTGCCTCAGCTTCTTTTATTCCTCTTCTATAATTTCTATTCCATTTACCATCTCTTCTACTACATCTAATATGCTTTTAAATCCCTCCATTGTACATTTCATCTCAGATACGGAATTTCTTAATGATTGAATCTCTGTCCTAAATTTGCCCCTGAGTTCTTGAATATTTTTGTGTACGTCCATGAGCATGTTTATGGTTTTTATTTTGAACTCTCAGGAAGATTGGTGAGTTCAGTTTCACTTGGGCCTTTTTCTGGTTTTTGTGAGATTTTGGTCTGAACCAGATTCCTTTGACATTTCATATTTGTATATGGCACCCTGTAGTGCCCAGAAGTTCTAGTCTCTGGAGCTGCTCAGCCCCTGGAGTGATTTTGGGGGTTGCTGGAGAGCGGTGCTGGTGCCTGGGGGAAGGACCGAGCTGTTTACTGCTTCCCAGCTTCAGTGCCTGTCTTCACTGTCAGAACCACTGGCCTGAACACCCAGGTGTAAGCCTCTGTGCTTTGCATGTGTAGCTGCTGCAGATGGGTCCTCCCTCTGGCTGGCCTGATGCTAGGGCAGTGACTGCCGGTTTGCGAGCTGCTGCTGGCCAGCCAGGAGGAAGGCGCAGCAGGTTGCATATCACAGTGGGGCGCCTTGGAGCTAAGTAGCCAGCCAGGGGGATGGAGCACATGAAGCGCCTGAAAGTTCCCAACCTGCTGGGCAGAGCACGCCCAAACCTTGTCCACCTATCCCTTCTGCCACACAGCCAGCTCCATGCAAACCCCGCCCCTTCAGCAGCCCTCTCGCTGCTAGGAAGCCTCTCAGACTGCCCACCTTTCCTTTGTCCCAGAGCAGCTGGATGTGGATCCCTGTTCTCCACAAATGGCTGGAATCTCAATCTCTCCAGGTATTCCACCTGTCTTAGTTTTCCAACCCCACTAATCTCTAAAGCACCATGCAGTGTAGGTTTGTGCTCCCAAAGTAGATCTCCAGGGCTTGGTGTTCAACAGTCTTAGGTTTCCACCCCCTCCACACTCCGTTTCTCTTCCTTCCACCTGTGAGCTGTGATGAGGGAAGGGCTTAGGACCCGCCGGATCAAGGCTTTGCTACATTACCCTGTTTTGTGAATTCTTCCCTGTTCTCCAGGTGTGTGCAGTCTAGCACAGCCTTCTTTCCTGTTACTCTTTTAGGATTAGTTGCATAAACTATATTTTCGTGTTATATGTGGTTTTGGGAGGAGTTCTCTGTCTCACCTCTCACACTGCCATCTTGAATCTCTAAAGAATGCTTTTAAAAAACCCTGATGTCATATGAAAAGTATAGTGAATTAAATTGTATTTGTAAGTAACCTCACAAAGGCTTATCACATTGAAATGCATTCACTTCTTACCAGGTATCTCTTTAGTTCCCGCTGTTCAGTAGGTTCTAGCATGTCAGTGAGCAGAGCAGACACCAAGAGTTTGTCTTTGTGGAGTTTATATTCTAAGAAGTTGCTGTGTTTTTAGCAGCTAAAACAGTGCCTGGCACTTAATAAATATTGAATGAATGGTGATTGTGTAGGAACACACTGTGAATATGCTGGAATTTATTTAACTTTTCTCCTCTTGTTAGATAGTTGACTAAGAAGACGAGGAATATACTTTTGTTAAGAAAAATCCAACATTAGTAAAAAACAAACAAACAAACATGGGGAATAGCCAAAATTTAATCTCCCGAGTTATCACATTAGAAGATTCAAATGCCTATTTTTCACCAAAAAAATCACACAAAAAAATCCCAGGAAAGTGTAAATCAAATCTAAGGAAAATAAAATGAATAACAGAAATTTCCTGAGAGAAACCAGATAATGGACTTACTAGGCAAATATATTAAAATAACTGTCTTCAAAGATGCTTAAAGAGCTAAAAGACAATGTGGACCAAGTCAAGGAAACAGTGTAACAAAATGAAAATATCAAAGAGAGTAAACAGGGAACTAAAAAAAAAATTCTGAAACTGAAATGTACAGTAGCTGAAGTGAAAATATACTGGTGAGATTCAAAAGCAGACAGGAACAGGCAGAGGAAAGAATCGGTGAACTTGAATATAGGATTGTTGAAATGATCAAGTGTGAGGAATGGAAAGAAAAAGGATTGGAAAGTAAACCAAACCCATGGGAACCTCTGTGACCTTAAAGTGAACTGGCATATGGAGATGGGAGTCCCAGAGGGAGAAGGGAGAGAAAGGAGATGAGAAATTACTTGAAGAAGCAATGACTGAAAACTTTCCAGATTTGATTAAAGGCATGAATATACGTATCAAAGAACTTAACATACTGCAAGCAGGGTAAATTCAAGAGACCCACACCAAGATGCATCACAGTCCATCAGTGTAAAGCCAGAGACAAAGAGAACCTTGAGAGCCACAAGGGAGAATCAACTTAACCACATACAAGGGATGCCAGTAAGGCTGTAAGCAAATTTCTCACTAGAAACCTTGGAGGCCAGAGGGTTGATATATTCAAAGTGCTGAAGGAAAAAAACTGTCAACCACAAGTCCTGTACCTGGCAAAACTGTCCATCAACAATGAGGGAGAATTTAAGAAATCCCCAGTTAACTACAAGCCAAGGGAGTTCGTTACCACTAGGCCTGCCCTGCAAGCAATACCAAGGGTTGTATGAAAGGACACTCGACCATAACTCGAAGCCGTATGAAGAAATCAGGATCTCTGGTAAAATTAAATACAGGGACCACTATAGGGGCTGGGAGGATTGTAACTTCAGATGTAAAGTTTCCAATAAAACAAGAGAGATTGGAAGAATGGCTCAAAAATAAAAGATAATCCAACTATATGATGCCTAAAAGAGACTCAATTTAGATCCAAAGACACAAATAGTGTGAGAGTGAGAGGATTACAAAAGATACTTCATGTAAATAGTAACCAAATGAGAGCAGAGGTGATTATCCTAATATCAGATAAAACAGACTTTAAATCAAAAAAGATTACAAGAGACAAAAAAGGACATTATGCATTAATAAAGGGTTCAGTCCATCATGAAGATATAACAGTTATAAACATTTTACATTCCTAATAACAGACCTTCAAAATACAGTAAGGAAACTTCATCAAAATTCAAGGGAAAAATAAACAGTTGTATAGTAATGGTTGGAAATTTTAATTTCCTGTTTTTAAGAACGGATAGAACAACTAGCCAGAAGATAAGGAAATGGAGGGCTTGAACAATAGAATAAACCAACTACATGTAGCAGACACGTACAGAACGTGCTGTCCACCAACAGAAGACACATTTGTCCCGTGTACACACAGAACAGGGTGCTGGTGGTTGTGGTGACGCCAGTTACTGCCACTAAACTGCACACTTAAAAGTGGTGAAAACCTCTAGAAACCGACTCAAGAAACACATATCTTAGGAGTTACCTGACAAAGAACTTAAAAAAGGCTGTCTTAAAATTTTTCAGTGATCTAAACGGAAATGTGGAGAAGTAAATGAGGTCTGGAAAATGATGGATGAACAAAAATAGTGAAAGTGGTAAATTTTATGTCATTTTTTTTACTGTAATTTAAAAAACAACAAAAGCCAACATTTGTTATGTTGGATATTATGAATATCGGCTATTCATTTTTAAATTGTAATAAGCAATTGAGGTGAGTCCCAGCTGAGGTGCTCATTTGGGGTGTATTGGTCCAAGGGATGCTGGATGTTGTCTGAAGACAATTTGGTTTTTATGACTTAGGGGGGGCGGGTGCTACGGGCACCCAATGAGTGGAGGTCAGGGATGTCCCTAAACACCCTAAAGTGTGCAGGACAGCCCCACAACACAGAATCAGGCAGCCCCGATGTGAGTAGCAGTAAGGTTGAGAAACCCTAAAATTGACAGAATGACCAGTTAGAAACCCAAAGAGGATTGATTTATATGATTACATCTTGGTTTTAGGCATAAACAACAGAAGTTTATCTTCTCAGAGTTGTGGATGCTAGAAGTCCGAGCTCAAGGTGCTGGTGGGATTTCTGGCGAGGCTGCTTCTCCTGACTTGCAGCAGCTGCCTGCTCATGGTCCTCTGTGTGCACTCCTGCCCCTCCCACCTCTTACACGGACAGGTGCCTCCCCCGCATGACCTCAGCTCAGCCTCATCACCTCCATACAGGTCCTCTTTCAGGGACAGTCGCAGTGGGAGTCAGACTTAAACGTAGGGGCTTGGGGGCACCCAGTTTAGGCAACAACCTCCTGCTCGCCAGTCACCCAGTCCTCACATCCTCACGTGTAAAATACATCCACCCCATCCCAACAGCTGCAAAAGTCTTCCTGCATTCCTGCAGCAGTTCTGAGTCCAAGATCTCATCTAAATGTCTAACTAGGTACGGATGACACTCAGATCAAATTCTTCCTGAGCCACCTGTCAACCTGTGAAACTGGACAGTTTATGTGCTTCTGAAATGCAGCAGTGGGACAGGCGTGGGATAGACACTCCCAGTACAACTGAGAGGGATGGGAAAGAGAGGGGGTGGCACGCCCCACAATCCAAGACTTAGCAGGGCCATTGCCATTAGATCATAAGGCTCAGGAATAGTGCTCTCTGGCACCATTCTCTGTTTGAGGCCCACGGGTGGCCTCCCACCCTGGCAGTCCCGGGCCCTGCCCCAAGAAGCTGAGGAGTAGACGGCCTTGTCCCCCGGAACTGTGGTGGCACCCGTGGCCCTGCCAACCAGCATCATCTGTGGAGCCACGCTTCCCTTTTCTTGACAGATGAGGCATGTTTGAGTCCACAGAATCCTAGCAGTTCAGAAGCCTGCCTTTATTTCATCCTGTATCTGTCCCTGGAGTCCAGGCTGCGTGCTGGTATAATCCATCACCGTTTCTGGCCTCTGTTGAGACGTCTGCTTAAATCCATGGATAATCTCTATGGAATTGGTTTTCTGGCCACATCCTCGGTGTTCTCGCCAGAGCATGCTTTCTCACTTCTTTCAGTTTGGATAGGCCAAAATTTTCTAAATGTTTAGTTTCTGATTCTTTTTTTGCTTAATAAATTCCTTTCTCAATGCATCTCTCTCCTGTCACATTTTGCTATAATCAGCAAAGAGAAGCCAGGCTACACCAACAACATTTTGCTCACACATCTTTGGCTAAACACCCAAGGTTGTCACGAGTCCCACCTTCCGTAAGGCTCTGAGACACAGTTCAGCCACGTCTTCTGCCACTTGCAGTGAGGATTGCGTTTCTTCTGGTTTCTAGTAACACGTTCCTTATTTCTGTCTGTGCCAGAAACACCGTTACTGCCCGTATTCCTTCAACAGCCCCTTCAAGGCCCTCTCAGCTTCTTCTAATGTGGACCTTGAAACTCTTAGCACCCTTTACAATCACAGTCCCAAAGCCACTCCCATATTGTTGCAATAGCAGGCTGCCTCACTGCGTCCAGTACTCGTCCATGAAGGCTTTCCAGGGAGGCAGAGACAGACAAAACCAGTAAGACGTGTATCTGCAAAGATTTCTTTAAGTGATTGGCTCCAATGAACATGGAGTCTGGCAAGCACAGAATCACAGTGTGGGCCGGCAGGATGCTCAGGAGAGCCAGTGGTAGAGATGATCAGAAGGCTGTCTGCTGGGGAGGCCAGTCTGTTCGTTCCGCACAGACCTTCAGCTGATTGGAAGAGGCCCACCCACATTTGGGGAACAATCTGCTCACTCAAAGTCCACCAGTTTATGTCAGTCCTATTCAAAGAACATATGCTTAGGTTGACATGTAAAAATAACCATCCCAGGAGGTAATGAGATGAGAGTAAAGGAGGACGGCAGGAGTAAAAAGAAATCTATATGAAAATGGATATAACAGAAATGGATATAATAGAAAAACCGTTGGCTGAAGGAGAAAGTGAAAGATATTAAGCCTGTGGTTTTGGAAAGATGATGGTACCATTCATGGAAAACTCAGTAGAAAACACTGTACTTCTTGAGGATCATCACTTAGAAAGTGATTTTCCATTTTGGCTACATCATAGACTTCCCTGGGATATTTTGGGGATCTTTGCGTCCAGTCTAGATCGTGCGTGTACCACTTTAAGTTAGAGTTCTGGAGGTGAGACCCAGTATTTTTTTTAACTCTCCAGGTGATTGCATCCAGACTTGAGAACCAGTGTGGAGGGAAGCAGAATCATGGGAATCCTTTTTAAAAAATTCTACGTGCCCAACAAAATCCTGGAGTGCTCGACACCAGGGCTCACTGGCTTGTTTGTTTTCCTAGCTGGCCTTGGACGAACGGGCACTCTGATTGCCTGCTACATCATGAAGCACTACAGGATGACGGCTGCCGAGAGCATCGCGTGGGTCAGGATCTGTAGACCCGGGTCGGTGATCGGGCCTCAGCAGCAGTTTCTGCTGATGTGAGTAGACGGAGAGCTTGTGGGACTGACACACGGGTCTGGAAGGGGAGGGGAGGGGAAGTTCTCTTAGTCTCCAGCAGGAACACATAGCGAATAGGGGAAAGTAGTTCGTGTGTATCTTCCTGGAAAGCTGTGTCTTGATGTTGTTATCTAAATGCTCTAGGAAACAGACGAGCCTCTGGTTGGAAGGTGACTATTTTCGTCAAAAGTTAAGGGGTCAGGAGAATGGAAAACACAGAGCTGCTGTCTCACAACTACTCCTGGCTGTTGATGACATTTCAATCAATGGGGTCGAGAATCAAGACAAGCAGGAGCCTGAACTGGTAACTGAGCTGCCCCCACCACGCTGTGGTCGTTGCCGTAGATGCTGTTGGGCTCTGTAGGGACCCGACAGATGGTAGATCAGAATAATAAAGCATATTTCGAGGGAATATCATCACAATTTTTTTTGTAGTTATAGAGCCCTTTCTAGGAACGTTTTACTCAAACCAAACGCTCTTCCCCTCACCTGAGTCTGGTTTCCTTTGTGTGGTCGATGGTATTTATGCGTGTGAGGTCCTTTGTGAACCTTTTTCGCTTTACACTTTCTGTAACAAGGCTGTGTCCATGGAGCTAGCTGTTTCACGTCCTAAGCACAGTGGAGAAGAGAGGCGTGTGAAGCAGGCTATTGTGGTGGGCCTGGCGGTTCCCTCCCCCCGCCTTTGCCCTTCCTGTGACAACTGATTTAGGGAACCAGTTGGCAGATGGAGAACCTTAAAAAAACGAGAGTTCAGGGGGTAGCCATCCTATATTACGTGGTGGTAAGAAGATGATGAAATTTAAAAAAACGATTGTTTTAAATATTGAAAACCCATTAAGCCTCTTCACTGTCAGGATGTTTTATAGCAAGAGTGCTGTTGGGTTCTGTGTCTGAGAGAGTCAACGTTAAGCTGTCTTGAAACATGACCTGCAGCTTTGTTTCTAAAGCAAAATATTTTAAAGATGAGCAGAAAGGCGAAGTGTGCATTTGTATGTGTCTGTATACATAATGTAGCTGCTGTGCTGTTTTCACATCCGTGAGCCCAACTTAAATCTTTCCTTACACAGTACAGCGATGACGACGAAGTCAGTGACGTGACACAAGGGGACAGACTTCGGGCCCTGAAAAGCAGAAGACAGTCAAAACCAAATGCTCTTCCCCTCACGTGAGTCTGGTTTCCTTTGTGTGGTCGATGGTATCTATGTGTGTGAGGTCTTCGTGAACCTTTTTCACTGTAAACTTTCTGCATAGTTGCATGCCCATTATGCCACTTTGAAATGATTCTTCACGTAATTTAAAATCTGGGGCTGTTGCCTAAGAAGCTCTTGGCTCTTCTGTGTCTATCTCCACCCCCTGTTGTAAGCTCCTAGTCTGTACAGACAGGAAGGCAATATTAGGGATGCTTGTTCTCCGTGGATAGTCATCATGTGACACCTTCAAGAGAGTGACAGCAGATGTAAACTGCAGAATAATGGATTTGCCCATAGTTACTGAAATTGTGAGTTTCAGTTCACTACCATATTGCAGATAATACGGTTTGATATTGCAGAATTAATCAGTGGTAACACAGTGGCTTAATGTCATTGTTTTAGGGCGACAGTAATTAAATATTTTCTGTATTAAATGTTTGAGGAATCATTTGAAGCTACAGAAGAGGGCTTAGCATGGGGATAGGAAATTTTGTAGCTACTAAGTGTGTGTGTGTCCTCTTGGGCTTGGCCTGTGTGTTAGTTGGGATTCAATCTCACGTAATGACTAGATTGTTCCAAAAATATGTAGAATCCCAAAACATAGCCAGTGCACTTTTTTCTAGGTCATTCTTCAGTAAGCGCTCCTCGCTGTGCCATCGGACCTCCCCTGCAGGCCGCCTCACCTCCATCTCATTATAAGGCGGCGCGTTTCTGGGGCCCCTCCCTTTTCTGTGTGTGTGTGGAGATGGGTCGTTTCTGCAGCAAGCATCTTCCAGTGATACGGGAAGGGATTGATGCCCTAACACGGCTGAGACCATCAGAAGCTCCTGGCAGAGAAGGACAGGCCTTCTTTTTAGTTAAAAGTGGTTCTTCACAGGTAGTTCCTTATCATCTAAAGTTCTCAGTGGAATTATACATAAGATCACAGGGCTGCTGCCTTGAGAGTTTCTTAGAAGACCCAGAGGAAAGAGTGGAATTTTCCAATATGAAGCGCCACATGAAAGCCAGATATCAGTAGTGATCATAGGCATTATATGGGTGTTCTCTGCGGCCTAGTGGTGCTTTAGTTGACTCAGAATGCCTTAAGAATGGTGCATTTTACATAATTTAACTGCAGGTACCATTTTGGCTTTAATTTCATTAAAAGTCTTCATCCAAGGTCCAATGGTGCTTTTTATTTAGAAGTGCTGTGGTCCCTCTGGGCCGTCATTCTGAATCCAGTCTTGGACATGGTGATGGGCACAGGGCACACCCCGTAGCCCTGCCTCTCTGCCTGCGCTGCTCCGGGGCTCCTCGGCTCCTCGGCAGCTTGTGAGGTGCAGGTTATGGTAGCGGCTCTTGGGTGGGCTGCAGTCTGCGTTTCTAGCAGGCTTCCCAGCACTGCCAAAGCTGCTAGTCCAGCGGCCACACTTTGACTTGCAAGCCCTAGAAAATGTGGGGTTTTGTGGTGGTTTTTAGTCATGCCCACGCTTTTGTCTTGTTTTTAAGAATTTGAGCATCAGTTTATTTCTCAATCACTTTTCACGTTCCGTTCTTGAGTCAAGTTGGGAGTCCGGATGTCTGCTTAGTCTAATGTTCCTGTTGAGGATGGTTCACATGCAATTTCCTTTAATTAACTCAGTCGCTACCTTTCGAATATGTTTTCTAGAGAGTCTAGATTACTTGGTACTTTTTTCTAGAGCAGTTGAGGCTATAAAAGCCTCTTTCATAGCTTACGGGTTTGTGGTAAAGTAGTAGAGAACAATGAGCGACACGCCATGACACGGGATGCTGTCACGTTCACCTGGCATGTGGGGCTCCCGGGACGAAAGCCAAACCTGATCGGCAACGGTTGAATGAAAAGTGAGAGGACAAGAGCGGCCTGGAGGCCCGTGGCGTCTGTTTCGTCCTCGACCCACTTCACAGCCAGAAGGAGTAAAAGACACTGGCTCTTGGCTCTGTAGCACTCTTGGTGGAAGTTTAAAATCAAGCAAAATGGTAGAAGTGAAAAAACGAAAGAAAAAACTACAAGCTATTTCAAGATCCCCTTTAATTGTAATCCTAAAAATGATAGACTAGCCTCCAACCGTCCGCCCTCCCATACACACAGTTAATAAACTTTCAGGGCACATTTTTAAAGAAAAAGCAAAATGCCAAAATTCTTCTAAACTCTTACTTTGTGTAAAGACCCCGGGGGTGCGGGTCCCGCCCAGCTGACTGTCCTTCCTGCCCCTTTGCGCAGCCCTCCGACCGTCCCCAGCCCTCTCTGCTGTTGGAATCGCTTTTGCTCTGCTCTGCGGCTCTTTGGCCCGAGGAGAGGAGGTCAGTTGGAGGTTTCCTTCTCCTCCCAAATCTTTGTTGTTACTTTAGAAATAAGTCCCCTCAGAGGGAGCTTTCAGGAGCAGCTCGGGTGACATCTAAATCCAGTCCCCTCCTCCCTTTGGGCTCGTAGTCGCTGCGGCGAGTTACTCGCTCTGCTACTGCTATTTAGCCGGATAAATACTCCCAAGAGAGAAAGTTAGCGAAAAATGTAAGTACTGGTGATTCTTAAGAAAAGGAAAGTACACAAATAAAACATCATTACAATTATTAGTTTCTTTTTTACACACAGTCAGTATTGGGGGAGAGTAAAGGTTGGTAGAAATTGTAAAACAGTCATTTGCTCAGAGAGCCTGTCTGCCCCTGACTACCCTGAAGACAGTCCGTTGTGTGCATGCCGACCTCAAAGGGTCTTCCGGTGTGATGGCAGGTGGATGCCTGTCTGTGCTACAGTGAATTTGGGGGACTTCTCACCTCACCTGTGCTTGCTGGCTTCTGCAGACGGCTCCCTCCTGCCGGGCTGGTTAGGGAGACTGGGATGTCCGTGGAGAGTGGAGTGCACCCTGCATGGGAGTGAGGTCAAAATGTAGGTCTTATTAGTTGATTGACTCCCTTAAATGTCCCCTCACAGTTCAGTGTAGACGGGTGCGTGTCTCATCACTGGAAAATAATTCTCACACCATAAGCTTTAGGAGGGGAGCCAGTAAAAATCACAGGGCAGATAGCTGGGTATTCTGACCATTTGTCTCTTAATCGTTAAATCAGTAACTATAAATGAAAATTGGAGTGGCTGGAGAGTTCTGCAGGCCATTTATCCATTTGGGGTAAGTATGAAGCCTCTGTAACCCTAACATACATTAGAGATTGGGTTTTCTTGTCAGAGGAGTAAGTGAGATAGTGGAGGTGCAGCCTGTGGGGGCGAGGTTGGATTGGGTGGCGGCCCAGCCTTCAGTGTAATCCCTGTCACCGTGTAGGGCACCTGCCACGTGGTGTTCGGTGACGAGGACGGCTGTGAGGTCGGCGCAGGGGCCACAGCAGGCGCTTCTGGCTTCATCAGCCTGATACTTGGCACAAAGCCAGTGTTCAGTAGCGTCTCTGGTTCAGTCACAGTTGGTCCGGGTGGCCACCTGGAAGTGTAGGAGCTGGAAAGTTTCTTTCCTCACAGGAGAGGCTGGACCAGCGAATTAAGAAACACCAAGGGGAGAGCCAGGTGTGGTTGCATGAAGAAAACGCCTCAGGAAGCCTGTGTGGTGTGAAATCGCCTCACTCTCCGTTGCCCGTGTGGGGTCGTGTGGGCCTCCGTACTCTGGCTGTCAGAATGTGCGACGTGCTTAAACCCCCCAGCGGTCAGAGCACGCCTCCGTTGGAAGAGAGTGGTTCTGCTGTGCTCTGCTCACTGGTGACTGTGCCTCCCATTAGCTCGTCCTCCCCAGTCCAGGGCTGTTTTCTGTTTGGTTTTCCTCCTCTTTCTCTGAGGCTTCTCTGTGTGCATGTCTTGTGCTTTTCGAAAAATTTCAGTGCAATTAAATTAACATGGGGCAGTTACCCATCTAGAGATTGGGTCTCATCTTTTGCTACCAATTACCAAGTCAGTTTAAAACTGAAGACAGCATTTTCCCCCCAACCTAACAATGCGAAGCACCATCCTTGTTTAGACACCTCGCAGGGTGTCCAGAACTCACTTGTGGTTCTGTTTACTTATTATTTCATTGATTGTTTTGGCCTCCCAATCTGAACATCTGTTCTTTCCCTCCACCCCTTTCCAGATGCCCCCTAGCTGTGCTGGCCTCTGCACTGGGTAGTGTGGTCATCTGGTGGATTATCTGTGACTACATTCTTCCCATCCTGCTATTCTGTCTCGATGGTTTAAGAGCACAGTAGCCATCAGGACCCCTTGGCAAATAGCTGTTGTGTAAGTGTCCAATTCCATTTCTGTACTAGCGCTCACCCCTGGCACCCAGCCTGTTGCTCATGGTGCATGTTCTCGCTCAGCTCTCCCAGCTTTGCTGGTTCTCCTTTTTCCAAAGGTTGTTTTTCTGAAATTTTTCCATTAACCGGATGGTGGCGGGGAGGGAGGGCTTCGCTCTTCCTTCCATACAAGGGATATGAAAAATAACAAACTTTGTGCTTAAGTTCTGCTTGCTCTTTACGGATTTTTTTTTTTTAAACATTTTATGAAGACACCAAAAATAGTTTCCCTTGTCAAAAAGTAGGTTGGGATAATTGGGGTGGTTTTCTTTTCATCAGTTACCTGTTCAGCTTTCCTCTAGTTTTCTGGAGTAAACATCTTTATCATTTCTAGAACAGCAGAAAAACATTTCCACTGATTCCCTGGTAAATACTTGGTTTTGTGGCCAGGAGGCCTAGCGAACACCGACAGCACCAGGCTCGCCTCCGACTGTGCCACACACAGCGCTCTGTCGCCACGGCTGCCCTACAGCATCTTCTGTCTTGAGGATGCGGGGCTTCCTTCTCTGCCTCATCTCACTCCCTGCCCTGTAGGGAAGCAAAGTGCAGTCTTCAAAACTCGAGCAAGGAAAAGGAGGCAGCAGGGCAGGTGGGAGCCCCTTCCTGTGCTTCCGCCTGACGGTCGGGTGCTCCGCATTCCCTCCTTCCCCAGAAGTAACCCGGATGCCTTTGTTAGGTTCGTGCAGGCACAGTTCGTGTTCCCTTGGTATCTTTGATCTTCAGATGCACCTCCACAGTGAAGAGACTTCTCTTCAGCAGACAAATGCGGCAGGAAGTGTACACAGGGAACCTCAGATGGTTCAGACCAAGATCACAGAAAGGAGGCTGTGTCCCAGGAGGCTGGCTAACCACTGCCTCGTGTCTGGGCTGCGTTCTTTCTTCTCTGAAGCTCCTCCTTTAGCTCATATATTCAGGGATTTCTTCTCTTGCTCCAGCTTGGACTTGGGAGTTATATAGGAATGCAAGGCCCCTTCTAGGCTGTCCTCCAAAGTAGAACTCCCCCTGCGGCCAACCATGATTTCACTGAGTATCTTCAAGTGGCTGGAGATTTAAAAATCCAACGCCATTCTTTTCAAAATTAAGGAAAAGCTGCTTAACATGTTCCAATTTCTGGCATTTTCTGGCATATCTCATTGATGTAAGCTGATCACACAAGCAGGTATGCTGGGTTTCTGGTACAGATTATCCTTTTGGGTGTTTTTTTTCCTTTACTTTCCTCAGTAAGGTTAGTAGATCTCTACACATTCTGACTCGCGAGCATCACACGTGCACAGATTTGTTCTCAGACTATTCCAGGTGGCAGAGATACCTCACATGGGTAGAGTCCTAAACAGGTGGAGTCGTTGCTAACAGTACTTGGGCACTTCATGACTGTATTGTTTTTCCGAGGGTAAGTTTAAAAATGGTCTCTGTCAGGCTCTTTTCTTTTGACTATTCTTTGTCAGGTATAACCTTTCTGTTGTTATCACTGACATTTGCCGTCGCCTTTCTAGACCTAGAACACCAGAGTATCCCACTTAGCTGCCTGATGAACCCGGAGTTCACGGGAACAAAGCTTCCGGCAGCAGCAAGGACGCAGGCAGGGGGAGCCCTTGTCGTCACCTTCGCAGGTGACTCCTCGTGGGCACGTGACGCAGCACCGGCCGCGCGTGTTGGCCGGAGTGCCTGGAGAGCTCACTGTGGCAGCACGAGCGTCGGCTGCGGCCGTCTCCCAGGCCAGGGGGTGTGGGAAAGACGCCTCTGAGGGCTGCCCGGCCTCACGTCTGCTGATTGGAAGGCTGGTTTTGTATGAGTACTAGGTGGCCAGTGTGAATAGTGCACAGTGGCTCTAACGGCTTCTCTTCTTGGGGTGGAAAGTTGACGCTCAAGACCTTTTGGGGCTTGCGAAGCGGGAGCCCTGGCTTGCCAGCTTGTCGCCTTGCTGTCGGCTTCAAGGTGCAGGTGACCCGCCTGAGAGTATAGGGCTCAGAAACCACTGCGGAGGGGAAGTGAGCTGCGCGTGCGGAAGACGAAGGGCAGGGCCGAGACCGTCAGGACCAGGTGGCAAATGCGAGTGCTGAGCACGGCTCCGCAAAGCCTGTGGTGGCCTGGCGTGCAGGGCGGGAGGTCGTGCGCACCTGTGCAGAGGGAGTGCACCCCAGGAGCTGGCCACCTTGCCCACCAGGATCTCACAGGTACACCTGAGCACAGGCGCCTGGCTGTTTGTGGTTTATGGATGCTTAGGCTTCAGATGGACTAACTGCCCTGTTTGTTTGTTTTTTATTAACTCTTATACACTCTTACGAAGGTTTCACATGAAAAAACCATGTGCTTACTACATTTACCCATATTATCAAGTCCCCCCTCCATACCCAAATGCAGTCACTGTCCATCAGTGTGGTAAGATGCCACAGATTCACCACCTGCCCTCTCTGTGCTACACTGTCCTCCCCACTGAACCCCCCACATCATGTGCACCAAACATAACACCCCTCAGTCCCGCTCTGCCACCCTCCCCACCGCCCTCCCACACCCCTCCCCCTTGGCAACCATTAGTTCCTTCTTGGAGTCTCCAAGTCTGCTGCTACCCTACTCCTCCAGTTTTGCTGCGTGGTTATACTCCACAAATGAGAGAAATCATTTGACACTTGTCTTTTTCCACCTGGCTTATTTCACTGAGTATAATATCCTCCAGCTCCATCCATGTTGTTGCAAATGGTAGGATTTGTTTCTTTCTTATGGCTGAATAATATTCCATTGTGTATATGTACCACCTCTTCTTTATCCATTCATCTACTGATGGACACTTAGGTTGCTTCCATATCTTGGGTATTGTAAAAAGTGCTGCAATAAACATAGGGGTGCATATGTCTTTTTGAATCTGAGAAGTTGTATTCTTTGGGTAAATTCCAAGGAGTGGGATTCCCAGGTCACATGGTATTTCTATGTTGAGTTTTTTGAGGAACCTCCATACTGCTTTCCACAATGGTTGAAATAATTTGCATTCCCACCAGCAGTGTAGGAGGGTTCCCCTTTCTCCACATCCTCCCAAACATTTGTTGTTGTTTGTGTTTTGGATGTTGGCCATCCTCACTGGTGTGAGGTGATATCTCATTGTGGTTTTAATTTGCATTTTCTGATGATTAGTGATGTGGAGCATCTTTTCATGTGTCTGTTGGCCGCCTGAGTTTCCTCTTTGGAGAACTGTCTCTTCATATCCTCTGCCCATTTTTAAATAGGGTTATTTGCTTTTTGGCTGTTGAGGCATGTAAGTTCTTCATATATTTTGAATGTTAGCCCCTTGTCAGATATGTCATTTACAAATATATTCTCCCATACTGTAGGATGCCTTTTTGTTCTGTTGATGGTGTCCTTTGCTACAGAAACTTTTTAGTTTGATGTAGTCCCATGAGTTCATTTTTGCTTTTGTTTCCCTTGCTCGAGGAGATGCGTTCAGGAAGAAGTTGCTTGTGCTTATATTCAGGAGATTTTTGCCTATGTTGTCTTCTAAGAGTTTTATGGTTTCATGACTTACATTCAGGTCCTTGATCCATTTCGAGTTTACTTTTGTGTATGGGGTTAGACAATAATCCAGTTTCATTCTCTTGCATGTAGCTGTCCAGTTTTGCCAACACCAGCTGTTGAAGAGGCTATCATTTCCCCATTGTATGTCCATGGCTCCTTTATCATATATTACTTGACCATATATGGTTGGGTTTATATCAGGACTCTCTAGTCTGTTCCACTGATCTGTGGGTCTGTTCTTGTGCCAGTGCCAAATGGTCTTGAGTACTGTGGCTTTGTAGTAGAGCTTGAAGTTGGGGAGCATAATCCCCCCAGCTTTATTCTTCCTTCTCAGGATTGGTTGGCTATTTGGGGTCTTTTGTGGTTCCATATGAATTTTAGAACTATTTTCTCTAGTTCGTTGAAAAATGCTGCTGGCACTTTGATAGGAATTGCATTGAATCTGTAGATTGCTTTAGGCAGGATGGCCATTTTGACAATATTAATTCTTCCTATCCATGAGCATGGGATGTGTTTCCATTTATTCTATCTTTAATTTCTCTCATGAGTGTCTTGTAGTTTTCAGAGTATAGGTCTTTCACTTCCTTGGTAGGTTTATTCCTAGGTATTTTATTCTTTTGGATGCAACTGTGAATGGAATTGTTTTCCTCATTTCTCTCTCTACTAGTTCATTGTTAGTGATAGGAATGCCACAGATTTCTGTGTATTAATTTTGTATCCCACAACTTTGCTGAATTCAGATATTAGATCTAGTACTTTTGGAGTGGATTCTTTAGGGGTTTTATGTACAGTATCATGTCATCCACAAACAGGGACAGTTTAACTTCTTCCTTGCCAATCTGGATGTCTTTTATTTCTTTGTGTTGTCTGATTGCCGTGGCTATGGCCTCCAGTACTATGTTGAATAGAAGTGGGGAGAGTGGGCATCCTTGTCTCGTTCCCGATCTTAAAGAAAAAGCTTTCAATTTCTCACTGTTTAGTATAATGTTGGCTGTGGGTTTGTCATATATGGCCTTTATTATGTTGAGGTACTTGCCCTCTATACCCATTTTGTTGAGAGTTTTTATCATGAATGGATGTTGAATTTTGTCGAATGCTTTTTCAGCATCTATGGAGATGATCTTGTGGTTTTTGTCCTTTTTGTTGATGTGGTGGATGATGTTGAAAGATTTTCGAATGTTGTACCATCCTTGCATCCCTGGAATGAATCCCACTTGATCATGATGGATCATCTTTTTGATGTATTTTTGAATTTGGTTTGCTAATAGTTTATTGAGTATTTTTGCATCCTATGTTCATCAGGGATATTGCTCTGTAATTTTCTTTTTGTGTGGTGTCTTTGCCTGGTTTTCATATTAAGAATGAGTTTGGAAGTATTCCCTCTTCTTCTACTCTTTGGAAAACTTTAAGGAGGATGGGTATTAGGTCTTCACTAAATGTTTTATAAAATTCAGCCGTGAAGCCATCTGGACCAGGCATTTTGGTCTTAGGTAGGTTTTTGATTACGAGTTCAATTTTGTTGCTGGTAATTGGTCTGTTCAGATTTTCTGCTTCTTTCTGCGTCAGCCTTGGAAGGTTGTATTTTTCTAGAGAGTCGTCCATTTCTTCTAGGTTATCCAGTTTGTTAGCATATAATTTTTCTTAGTATTCTCTAATAATTCTTTGTATTTCTGTCATATCCATAGTGATTTTTCTTTTCTCATTTCTGATTCTGTTTATGTGAGTAGACTCTCTTTTTTTCTTGATAAGTCTGGCTAGGGGTTTATCTATTTTGTTTATTGTCTCAAAGAACTAGCTTCTGCTTTCATTGATTCTTTCTATTGTTTTATTCTTCTCGATTTTATTTATTTATGCTTTAATCTTTATTATGTCCCTCCTTCTACTGACTTTGGGCCTTATTTGTTCTTCTTTTTCTAGTTTCGTTAATTTTGAGTTTAGATTGCTCATATGGGATTGTTCTTCTTTCCTGAGGGAGGCCTTTGTTTCAATATACTTTCCTCTTAGCACGGCCTTCACTGCGATTTTGCAGTGTTTAATGATTGTTGTAATTTGTCTCCATATATTGCTTGATCTCTGTTTTTATTGGTCATTGATCATTGGTTATTTAGGAGCATGTTGTGAAACCTCTGTGTGTTTGTGGGATTTTTCGTTTTCTTTGTGTAATTTATTTCTAGTTTCATACCTTTGTGATCTGAGAAACTGGTTGGTACAATTTCAATCTTTTTGAATTTACCGAGGCTCTTTTTGTGGCCTAGTATGTGATCTATTCTTGAAAATGTTCCATGTGCACTTGAGAAGAATGTGTATTCTTCTGCTTTTGGGTGTAGAGTTCTGTAGATGTCTGTTAAGTCCATCTGTTCTAATGTGTTGTTCAGTGCCTCTGTCTCTTTACTTATTTTCTGTCTGGTTGATCTGTCCTTCAGAGTGAGTGGTGTGTTGAAGTCTCCTAGAATGAATGCATTGCATTCTATTTCCCCCTTTAATTCTGTTAGTATTTGTTTCACATATGTAGGAGCTCCTGTGTTTGGTGCATAGATATTTATAATGGTTATATCTTCTTGTTGGATTGACCCCTTTATCATTATGTAATGTCCTTCTTGGTCTCTTATGACTTTCTTTGTTTTGAAGTCTATTTTGTGTTATACAAGTATTGCAACTCCTGCTTTTCTCTCCCTATTAGTTGCATGAAATATCTATTTCCATCCCTTCACTTTTAGTCTGTGTATGTCTTTGTGTTTAAAGTGAGTCTCTTGTAGGCAGCATATAGATGGGTCTTGTTTTTTTATCCATTCAGTGACTCTGTGTCTTTTGATTGGTGCATTCAGTCCATTTACATTTGGGGTGATTATCGATATGTATGTACTTATTGGTATTGCAGGCTTTAGATTTGTGGTTACCAAAGGTTCAAGGTTAACTTCCTTACTATCTAAGGGTCTAACTTAACTCACTTAATATGCTATTACGAACACAATCTAAAGTTTCTTTTTTTTTCTTCCTCCTTTTTCTTCCTCCTCCAATCGTTTTATATTAGGTATCATTTTCTGTACTCTTTATCTAGCCCTCGATTGACTTTGGGGATAGTTAATTTAATTTTGCATTTGCTTAGTAATTAGGTGTTCTACTTTACTGTGGTTTTATTACCTCTGATGACAGGTATTAAACCTTAGAAACACTTCCATCTATAGCAGTCCCTCCAAAATACACTGTAGGGATGGTTTGTGGGAGGTAAATTCTCTCAGCTTTTGTTTATCTGGAAATTGTTTAATCCCTCCTTCAAATTTAAATGGTAATCTTGCCATATAAAGTATTCTTGGTTCAAGGCCCTTCTGCTTCATTGCATTAAATACATCATGCCACTCCCTTCTGGCCTGTAAGGTTTCCGTTGAGAATTCTGATAATAGCCTGATGGGCTTTCCTTTGTATGTGATCTTATTTCTGTCTCTTGCTGCTTTTAATAGTCTGTCCTTATCCTTGATCTTTACCATTTTAATTACTGTATGTCTTGGTGTTGTCTTCCTTGGTTCCCTTGTGTTGGGAGATCTGTGCATCTCCATGGCCTGAGAGACTATCTCCTTCCCCAGATTGGGGGAGTTTTGAGCAATTACCTCCTCACAGACACTTTCTATCCCTTTTTCTCTTTTCTTCTAGTACCCGTATAATGCAAATATTGTTCCGTTTGGATTGGTCACAGTTTTCTCAATATTCTTTTATTCTTAGAGATACTTTTTTCTCTCTGTGCCTCAGCTTTTTTGTATTCCTCTTCTCTAGTTTCTATTTCATTTATCATCTCCTCCACCATATCCAATCTGCTTTTAATACCCTCCATTGTGCTCTTCAATGATTGGATCTCCGACTGGAATTCATTCCTGAGTTCTTGAATATCTTTCCGTACCTCCATGAGCATGTTAATTATTTTTATTTTGAACTCCCTTTCTGGAAGAGTCATGAGGTCGATGTCATTTATATCTTTCTCAGGAGTGGTATTAATAATTTTACTCTGAACCAGGTTCCTTTGACATTTCATATTTGTATATGTCGCCCTCTAGTGCCCAGAAGCTCTATTCTCTGGAGCTGCTCAGCCCCTGAGGCAATGTTGAGGTCGCAGGGGAGTGGTATTGGTGCCTGGGGGGAGGAAAGAGCTGTTTCCTGCTTCCCGGCTGCTAGCCTGTCTCCACTGCCTGAACCAGTGGGCCGAGCACACAGGTTTAAGCCTCTATGCTTTGCGTTTGTAGTTGCTGTAGACAGATCTTCCCTCTGGCTGGCCTAACACCATGGTAGGGTGTGCTGGTTTGTGAACCAGGTGGGTCTGACTGGGAGAAAGGCACAGTAGGCTGCCTATCACGGAGGGGGTCCTTGGAGCTGTGTAGCCAGCCAGGGAGCTGGAGCAGCTGAAGATCATCTAAGGCAGATTTCTTTTTCCTCCTTAAATATGAGAGTCTATATGGCAAAACTCCCAACCTGCTGGGCAAAGTGCACCCAGACAGTTTTGTCTACCACCTGTCCTCTCTCATGAGCAGTAAGCTCCATGCAATCCTTGCCCCCTTAGCATCCCTGTTGCTTTTGTCCCAGAGCAGCCATATATGGATCCCTGCTTTCCACAAGTGGCTGGAGTCTCAGTCTCTCCAGGAATTCTGCCTGTCTTAGCTTTCCAACCCCCTACTCACGAGAGTATCATGCAAGCACCATGAAATGTAGGTTTGTGCTCCCAGAGCAGATCTCCGGAGTTAGGTATTCAGCAGTCCCAGGCCTCCACTCCCTCCCTGCTCTGTTTCTCTTCATCCCAGTGAGCTGGGTGGGGGAAGGTCTTGGGTCCCGCCAGGCCACAGCTTTAGTACGTTACCCTGTTCTGTGAGGTCTGCTCTTTTCTCCAGGTGTATGCAGTCTGGTGCAGTCCTCTTTCCTGTTGTTCTTTCAGGAGTAGTTGTATTAATTATATTTTCGTATTATATGCGGTTTTAGGAGGAAGCCTCTGTCTCACCTCTCCCACCGCCTTCTTTAATCCTCCCTAACTGCCCTGTTTTTAATACAAATAAATAGCTGACGACCTGCATCTCAACTGGTATGATGAATGCTTTTTTCATATTTCACATTTTTTCATATTCTTATTTTCAAAATCCCACATAAATTATCTATTAATGTTATATTACTTCATATGAATGATTTACACTAATTTTATAGAGAAGTGCATTTTAAAAGATGCTTACCCTCTACCTCGAATCTGGTGTGGAAGTGCTGTCTTCTTGGAGTCACTGTGCAAACATATCAATGTTAGTAAATTTAAGAAATGAGGACTTAACATTCCCTAAGCTGGCAGTACATGGGCTTGTGTGTTTGGTCATATTAATGATCTTGCAATGTGATAACTATGTATATTCTTGGCCATAAGTGGCCCTAAATTTCTAGAAGAGTAGGTGTGGTATTTCAGAAAAAGCCAACCAGAGCCCCACTCCCTCAATTTGTAAAAGTGGAGATAAAGACTGTGCCATGTAACGAGCAGAGCATCGGGAGGCATCTACAGTAGTTTTTTTCCGTTTTATTTCTCTTTGAGAGAGATTCTAGATTCCCATCCTTAAGGAGACTTACCTTAATATTTCCCCCTCACACTATAGAATCAGAAAGAATTGAAAAGTAAGTCCTCATTTTCAGGGCTGGAGTTTGCCGGGCGGTCGGCACCACCTCCTCTCTGCACACAGGCTCTGCACGCTCTCTGTTTTGCCAGAACACCAAATATTTAGGGTGATGAACCATGGTGAGAAATCCTGCCTTGGCCCATTCACAGGATCAGTTTCCCTCTGAGGCTGAAGGCCTGACTCGTGCGGCGTTCAGGGCTACCACGAGGGTGAGGCGGGACAGCTGTGGGCTGGGGCACAGGGTGGGGGGCGCAGCCCCCGACACCAGCCCTGATGGTGACGCCCTTGGTTTTCTCAGTGCTGACAAGCTGGCGTGTCCCCAAGTGTCAGATGTGCTGGTTTGGGTCATGACTGAGATGCTGGGAGGTCACCGATCGTTACTGCATTTTAAGGACCTGGCTTTGTTTACTCACTAATAACATGGTGGCGACGCAGCCGTGGGATGTAGGACGCCTGTTAGTTGCAATGGTTTCTTTTGACTCTTGTGAGCTGGGTTCTCATGACTGGTTATGGCTTAAGTCAGTGTCTCTTACTCAGTAAAAGTTGAGTGTATCAAAATGTGTGTTTATGTAATTCAGGGTTTCACTCATTATGTCTTGAAGGAAAGAATTGCATATAAAATCTTCCGATGTTTCCCTCTCTGGTAATTTGATGAGGAATTAAAACATACCTTCTATTGTGAACAAGGCACTCGGGGGCTTCACCTGAGGGTGCCCTTCCTGGCTCTGGGCCTTGCCTGCTGGGCCATCTGCTCCCAGAGGCATCAGCAGTTTTTGGAGGTTTTTTTAGTGTTCAATTAAATCAGGTTGCACAAAATTTAAAGTCACTTTCATATTAATAATACTGATTTAGTAAGTAGTTGTAATCTAGACAAAGCTCAACTTTTGCTTGAACATACGTTTAATATTTGAAATGTTATGTAAAATTAGTATTGCTCTGTGGTCAGCTCATACTTTCAGCTCTGAAGAGTGATTATTACATAGATATTTATGTTCATATTTTTTAGAATTTGGGGTTTTTAAATTTCTTGTCTTCATGACTAGAATTCCAAGTAACTACTTTTAGGGGCACAAACATTTGTTTTACTAATTGATTTTTTTGGGTGTGGGAATTGCTTTAAATACCAGATTATTTGTGTTCCAAAAGCAAAGGATACTCCGGTTGTCTTGGTGTGACCTTCAGAGGGAAATGAGATGCTTCATTTCAAAAGACTTTGATGTAAAAATGTGTTTTGGATTTTTTGGGCAGATGTGTTAGTGGAAAATCCTATGAATTCTCAGTAAAATAACTTGCACCCAAGTGCAAAAAATGCCTTCCTCTGTCAAGTATTTGAAAATGGTTTCAGTGAATATAATCTTATTTTTTTCCGACTGTTTTCAGAGTAATTCTTCAGTCCAGTGTTCAGAGCTGTAAAACACCTGAACCTGAGATTTCTGACAGTGCAGGCATTACTAAAAGGACCACCAGGTCTGCTTCAAGGAAAAGCAGTTTTAAAAGGTGAGAAAAGAATCCTGCTCTTCTGGAAAGTTCCCAGCTTTGGCTTCTCAGTTTAATATTCTGGAGAGGGATGTGGAGATAGGAGAAAACAGAGGCCCTTGGAGGGGAAGCTAATCGCATGTGTTTTGTCTGTCATGTCAAAAAATCTGGACCATGTTAATGCAGGGTTTGTTTGGTTTTTCATAGATGATTCTCAACACTGGAAATGTGTCTGGGTCATGAGGTGGGAGAGTTGACAATGTTGTACTTAGAAGGTCTTGAGTTTTCCAAAGCTCTCTGTCAGGACTGGGAGGAAGTCTGTCCGTGTATCTGATGCAGCATAATTGTGCAAAGTCAGCAGAAAACAAGTGTGGGGACTGTGAGAACTCGAGGGGATCTGGGATCCTGCTTTCCCGGGGACTGGCCTCCTGGCCACAGTCCACACCCAGGGGGCTCATACTTCACTCTGAGCCCCTCACTGTTCACTTCCTGCACTATGAAAGGCATTGGCAAGAAAACATACATGTTCTGTGACCAAACCCATCACTCCTTGTTTTTGGGTGTTTATCATGAACTGAAGGCAGACGTTTCATTTTTAACATATTCCAGAAACAGACCCGGTTGGGGGAGGAGCAGGTGACCCGCCAGTGTGGTCTGGGAGGGGAAGGCAGGCCCCCTGTGGGTGGTGGTGCATCCTCGCCTGGTGTGGACAGCCCATGTGGGGGGCAGCGCCTGTCGTGACAGGCCCCAAGGAAGAGAATCCGAGCCAGGCTTTATGCGTCCTCGCGGCTCCCCTGCCCTCGCTGCCTGGCCCACGGTGGCCCCGGGCGGGGCTGGCCTGTGGGTGCGGCTGGCAGCAGAGCCACCAGGCTCGCAAACGCGAGGTTCTGCGCTTTTGGAGAAGCTGTTAAGTTCTGCGTTTTCCTCTTCGCTGTTCCTCTGTGCAACCTCATGCGTTTACACACGTGAGCACGGGACAGTGGGCACTAGACCAAGACCGAGGAATTTTAAGTTTTTCGTTAGAAAGGTATCAGATGTTCCTATTCTTTTTACTGTCTGGTTCCACTTGAGAAGAATATTAAAGAAATACAGACAGAAAGTCAAGGATTTAGGTACATTATAACATAATAGCAGAATGTTACTGTGAGAAAGAGGAATTGTGCTAAAAAAATTGGGAATCATTTTTAAAGAAAATCTTAAGACCTGAATAAATGCACCTGATGCAGTAAGTGAAATAGCTACACACAAAAATAGCAAAGTCGTACTTTAATTTTGTAAGTGTACGGATGTAGTTTATGTATATAGAAATGTAAGATGTATGAACATGCTATGTTTATGAGTTGCTCTATATGTATAGAAGTTCAGTCAAGGAAAGCCATGGCACAGTATTAACAGTCCTTTGGGTTGCTAGGACAGTTGGGGATTTTTCTTTTACTTTTTTTTTCCTCCTGACTTTTCTACAATAAATGGGGGGAAATAGGGGTATTTTAACTTGGACACTAGAATCCATAGAACAAGCCAGCGCTGGTGGTGGACTGTTGAGCGGTGGGCTCACTCTGCTCGGGGCAGTTGGCTTGCGCTTCGAGGCAGCGGGGTGTGTCTCGCACGTTTGTGCTGCTTTTCTGTGTCTGCTCCTCAGGTCACAGGGCGGCAGAGCCCAGGAGCGGCCCTCGAGGGCCGGCCTGTGCCCCTTTCCCTCTGGGCCTCACCCAGGACCCAAGCGAGTGCCCCTCAGCAGAGGTTCCTGATGGCAGTGAGCATCACCCCTGGTCCCTGGATGGGTGCTTTGTGGGGTCTGGAGTCCAGACTGCGTGTGTTTGGCTGGGTATTGAAACGGCCCAAAGCTGTTTCCAGGCAGTTGCAGAGACTTCGTGTAAAGTCCCAGGAGGGCCTTGGAGCGCTCAGGAGGGCAAAGCAGGGAAAATGCTGGGTTTCACGGCGTCCCCCACCCTCCCCGGCGCGGCAGCCGCCATCTCCCGCCAGGCTCTGACCTGTGCTCGGGTCACCTCGCCTGCAAGCCCACACAGCTCACCCAAGGCAGGTGCCCTGTGGACAGGCCCCTCCCCCTGCCTCCGGGAGGTGACGGGAGGCCACGCAGCAGTGCGGGCCCGCTCACGAGGCCACTGTCGTGAAGCAGCTGCCAGAGGTCACCGCCACCTGCCGTGGGGCTTGGCCTTTCCCTCACAGCCTGTCTTCTGTCCTTAGAGGCGTCCAGATGGGGGCCCCACCTCAACTCTCCTCCCCCAGTTTGGGTCCTTTGCCTTTGGCAGCTCACAGAGCGGCTCTGCAGGCTGACCTGACGCCGCACTCTGCAGGCCCTGCTCCATTACCGTGGAGGTCGTGGCCACCCCGGGCTGCTCACATCTGCTTGGCGCCATTTTTCCAACAGCATTTACTCCCTTGGTGTCTCTGTGTCACATTTGGGGAATTCTCACAACATCCCAGACCTCTTCGTGGCTCTACTTGTGACGGCGGTGTGCGACCCGGAACTGTGACTGCTGAAAGCTCAGGTGATGGCTGGCAGTTTTCAGCAATAAAGGGTTTGTTAATTAAGGTCTGTGCATTTGTTTCAGACATAATGCTGTTGCACACTTCACAGACTACAGTGTCTGTAAACATGAATCATCCCCCTTTCTCGGGACTGAAGAAGTAAATGAAGGGGCACCCCACTGCTGGGGATGCTGTGAGTCTGCATTCACGTTTCTTCCTGGAAGAATGAGTAAACCCAGTGAAGGGTTGGCCAGTTTTCAGTGTGGCCACATTAACGCTCTGGAAAGCTCGTGGAGAGCCTTGGAAATTCCTCCATCACCTCCGGGTGGGAACCAGCCTCCACCTCATGGGGTGTCATTCCGTTCCGCCCACACCCTCCCGCTGCCTCCTACTGCACGCTCGTTCCTGTAAGCTTACGCTGTTCATTTGGGGCAGTCTTTTCTTTTTTAAAAATTACAGCTTCATCCATTTTCTGTGAAAACTGTCATACACAGGTGACTCTTATTCCATGTTGCATCATGGGGAAACACCACTTTCTGCTCCAAGTGCCAGGCCGACCTGTGGTCTTTGCTCTGGGTGTTTGTATGTGATCGTTCATACTGTGGGGAGGATGCGTGCTCAGGGGCTTTCTGTGGCTTCTGAAAGTGAGTCTCCTCACAGGCCCTCACGGGGAGTAGCTGCACCCAGGGCGTCCTGGGCCTTTATCAGGTCTTCCTGGGTGACTTCCGCCTCACCATGCCTGGCACGGCCTCTTGTCCTGCAGAGTCTTGGATCTCAGTGTCTGTTCCATCATGAGATGCGCTTTAATACTTTGTCACTGTCTCATTCCCAGAGCACATCCATACCTCTGATCTTTAAGGATAATAATTCCCTCTGAACTTCCAGATATTTTCCTGTTTGGCTTCGCTGGCTGGCCTGGACTTTGCACTCAGGGCTTCGTTGGGGTCTCTGCGAACTAATGACCCACACAGATGAGCTGTGCTGGGACACGGCGGCAGAGAGTGAGGCCACCTCCAGACTGCAAGGGCTTCTCTCGTGCCTCCGCTTTAGTTTTTCTCGGGAAGTTGCTACTTAGTTGACGTTGACCTAACAAACTGGAGAAGGGAAGAGGGGAGGGGAGGGTGAGACCCACGGGGGGCCTCTTGCATGCCGCTCCCCTGCAAACTGCTTTGGGGGCCAGAGCTCTTCCTGTGACCAAGTTCTGCTTTGGGGACCCTCGATGACATTTCTTTATCTTTTCGTTCTTCCCACTTGTCCCGCAGCCTGGTTCCTCAGAGGGAAGGAAGGACAAGGAAGGCTTTGCTGCCAGAGCCCTCGCTGGCGTTATGGTACCTCATCGCTCTGCTGCTCTGCCCTCCCTTCCATCGTTACTTTTAGTTACTTATTTTTATTTTTTGCAGAACGGAACCTTTTTCTGCTCTGCCTTCCTCCCGTTTATCCATACTTTGTGGTTGACATTGTACTGTTTTTTCCAAAGTTTGTTGTTCAAGAATTTTACCGAGTATAGACTCTTCAGCATGTCAGTATTTTATGATGTTGCCTTCCTTGTCTTTGATAATTAATGCAGGCCTCTAAAGACATTCCCGGTAAAATCCTTTTTTTTCTCCCCCTGTAGTCCCTCCATTTCAAGGACTAAAACAGTCTTGCGTTAAGTAGAAACCTGTGACCGGAACTGAAGGAAGATTGTAGGAACAGAAACCTACAGCTGGACTTGCACAATTTATTTGGAAACAAACAAAATTGCAAAAGCCTTAGCTGCTTTCCACCTAAGAAGTTTATTCAATGAGGACAGTGTCTACTGGAGTTTGAGTAACTACATGAGCTTGGGTACAAGTGATGGCTTGGAGAAGGCCCAGCTCTCCTTTTGTCGAAATGTCTCCAGTCTAATGGCGAGAAAAGCTGTTGTAAATTTATTCTCAGGTGTAAATATCAGAGCCCTCTGTTCCCAGGAGAGCCGACTAGTCTGCGTGGTGCACGTGTGTCCCTGTGATGGCAATCATTTTAGCTGCTGGAGGATCTTATGGAGGTTTTTAATGTATTTATTTTCTGTTCACCCTGTGTCCAAATTTATAAAGGAAAAACAGGCATTACTGGAACGGTACTTTGTGTAATTTGATAACTGTCTGGTGTGATCATCTCCACTATAATATTTGTAATACTGTTGTAATGGTAACTCTGTTAAGTACCCAAGCTGCTTGTCTTCCACCAAAGAGTGCTTTATGAACAAGACTGTGAAAACCGTGTTTTCAGACAGCCGCGTGTTGGGATACAACCGAGAACCTGCAAGAGTGCGAATGGGAGCTTTGGAGACTCGGGGGAGACGCCGGTTGCAGATGGGAGGCGAGGCTGTTGGTTAGGGACTGAAGAATGCCGAAGCCGCCCACTTTCGGTTGCCCGGTCATACAGATTAGTCACATTTTCTTCCATGCATAAAAAACCCCACACTGTTGGTGTTTCCCTTGGAAACAGTGACCCCACATAATGGCTTTAAAATTGAGTTACTGCTTTTTTTCTCGAGTCTCTCTGCAGCATTTTGAACTGTTTTGTTACGCAGTGGACCCAAGCCATTCCCAGGCCCTTTGGCTGCCCTGAGAGTCTCTCGCACCTGGGTGCCAGGTGTCTGCAGCGGACACTTCCGTTGTCTTTGGTTAGGGCCTGTGGCTCGTAACTGGAGAGGGTCTTCTCCCCTCGGCCCTGCGAAGCACAGCGGAGTCTGTACCTTCACATTACCTGCCAAGTCAGGATTGAAGGGCAGGGCCGGGGCTGGAGCTCTCCAGGTCCTCATGTCTTCCCAGGACGCCGTCCACTGTGCTGTTGACCTGCGTGCCCCCTTGATGCGCTTTCACTGGGCAGGACCCAAGCGCTAAAACAATCTACCTGATGCTAAAAAAAATGGAGCCCCAAATACAAGAATATTCTGCAGTCGCCCTGGCTGTGTCCATCATAAGAAGTGGAGGGTGTTGTCCTCCTAGCCTGGAGCACGGGCAGCGCGGGCCCTGTGCGGTCTGATGGCCAGTAGAGAGCAGATGCCTTCCTAGTACAGGGCGAGTGCACCAGGTCAGCTGGAAATTCCATTTTAAAAGCTGCTGAGTAAGAAGTGGCTAGAATACACAGATTAATGCCTGTTAGTGGGAAAAGTAATTGAAAGGCCAGGGCTCCTTCTGGGGTTTCCCTCCTGGAGTGAGTTGTAAGGTGGGCAGGCTCTGCGCGGGAGGTGGAAGATGGCCTTGTCTTGGCTGGACAAGCCGTGCCTGCATCAGGCACTGCGGGGGTGGGGTCACACCAGCTCTTAAACACTGCCGACAGATCTCAGAGAAACAGTGGTTTTCTGTCCCTGGAAGGGGACACACACAAAGACCCACTTGCCTGATGGGACGACTGCCCTTTATTTAGCTCTGGGTGGGAGGA
Organism: Phataginus tricuspis; assembly: GCA_029783875.1. Classification (NCBI taxonomy): domain Eukaryota; kingdom Metazoa; phylum Chordata; class Mammalia; order Pholidota; family Manidae; genus Phataginus; species Phataginus tricuspis. The sequence continues at coordinate 1,796,514 of JAQQAC010014596.1, read as the reverse complement.
GAAGCATTCCATTTTCTGACTTGCCCTGGGAGACAATACTAAATACTCAGACTGTGCCCGTGCATAAAACAGCTCTCAGGGCAGCTCTTCTTCCCTGATGCTTGTAAAGGCCATCTCCTGCATAAATAACCCGGGTAGTGGAAATACTAGTGTTGGAACCATCCTCAGTTGGCCTTCCCGTAGGTCAGAGCAGGTCAGTGTACTGTCTCCCGCCCGGTGAATAAGCCACTGGTGTCCTGGCCGAGACGAAGAAGTTCGGGTTTCAGTGTCAACCACAGTGCTTTTTATTTCACAAACTGCCTTTTCATGTTGGCTGCTCACGTTTCCCGCTAGAATTGCTGTCGCTGTGGCTCTTTCTAAAAATCTTTGTATTTAGTGGGCTCACTGGAATGAGTCAGGGGAAACGAGTGATCAGGTAGAGAAGCGTTCAGCCCTTAAACACACAGGACTTAAGATAGTGCTTCCAGTGCGCTGATCCCGTAGGTCGTTAAACTTGCCCAGGACATAACCTCACATCCAGGCCGCCCCTGGGCCTGGCGGGTGGGAAGTTCCGCTTGCTGTGCATAAGAGTGGGCTTTTGCTTCCCCTCCAACCGGAACTTCATCTCACCCAGAGTCTTGTGAGATTCTTAACCGCAAGTCCTTGTTACAGAAGACGTGTTGCTATGGCATAGGGACAGGGCATGGCAGATGGAGAGGTTCCTTTAAACTTAAGAGCCTTAAATAGCTTTGGAACTACCCCAAGACAGTTTCCACTGGAGTTAAAATTAGAAGGAGTATTTGTAGGTGACCATGAAGGTTTTGGGGGCTCAAATCATCACGAGTGAGGGACAGTCCAAAGGACCAGTGTCTGCCAAGCTGGGTACCTAGAAATGCAGGCAGGCTTCTATTTTGTAACACTGAAGAAAACTAGAATTCTCTCCCAGCTGTCCGTGAAGAGGGGGCGCCCTGGGCAGTGCCTCGCTCCAAGCAGCCTTCCTTGTCCAGCACTTGTGTCCAGGTGGCCTTCTACACTTCTAGTCTCCAGGATTTCTCTGTTCTAAACTTGGCCCCTTATCCTGTCACCCACCCACTTCCTTCCCTGCCCTCTTCCCCCTCTCAAAGGGGTGATTTCTACCTCTTTTCTTGGGCCCAGACAAGTTTTGGATGAGTTCCCAAGTGTTCTCAAGGCGCATGTGTTTGCCCTGGGAGCCCGCCCGGGGTCCTGGGCGCTGCGGCCGGGAGCCCTGCGCCTTCCCTGTGCTTCAGTCCCCACTCAGGGCCGAGCAGTGCACGCCTTTGATGTTTGCTCTGAAAGTAGCTTGACTGCATCTCTTCATACATTTTTTAAAGTAATCATTGCATTTTGGAAAGCAGTGCTTATCAAAAGCAACTTTTAAAAACAAGTTTTAATTATTTAATAGTTCTCTCCCACTGAAACTGTCCCGGCGAGGCCAGCCGCTGCTCTTATTTCTCCTAAATCTGAGTGTTCTCCACGTCGCCAAGTGGAAATACGCAGATGTGTTTCAGAGCCTGGACAGGTCACCTATACTGTGCAAGAAGTTACTCCCTCCTTGCCCAGTACAATTCACTGTCAGCAGATGCATTCATCTGATATTGTACTGCAGTTTTTTATTAATAATTTGCAGACTTTTATCTAACCTGCACTCATGTACAGATTATTAAAAGTTTTAAAATGTAACTGATTAATCAGTATTTGATCAATCATTGTCTTGATTTTTTTAATTAAAATGTATATTTCTAATCATATTTTATAAAGCTGAGAGACTTGGTTGAATGTTTATTTTCCTGAAGGTATTTTTAAGAAAAAGCTTCATAATTGCCTGTAAACTTTGCATATCTATGTAGTTTGATACATATTGTCACGTTTGAAAATCTTATGTATTGTAATTGGTTTTATACAAAATACCAAATAGTGGACATTGTGTTATTATAATCAAATCATTAAAGGTATTCAGCAAACAGTCTTTGGGTTCATTGCCTTGCCATTCTGAGTCATGTGGGCAGTGGTTAAAATGCAAAGCAGATGCAACCCCCTGTGTTAGTTTGCTAGTGAAATACTACAGGCTGGGAGGCTTAAACAACAGAAATTAGCCTTGTCACAGTTCGGGAGGCTGGAAATCCAAGAGCAAGGTTTCTTGAGTGGGGGTTGCTTCTGGTGCCCTGTTCCTTGGGCTCCTCTCTGTGCTCTAATCCTGGAGTCCCGGCCTGGCCTCATTGTCTTAGGACACCAAGCAGATTGTATTAGGGTCCATCCTAATGCCCTCCTTTTAACTAATCGCTTCTTTAAAGGCCCTGTCGCCAAATACGGGCACATTCCCGGGTGTGGAGGGTTAGGGCGTCCACTAAGAATTGCAGGGATACAGTTCATTCCGTGACACCTTCTCCAGGATAAGACCGAGGTGGGGCTCCTCCTGTAACATTCTGCACACCCACCACCTGCTCATGCGATGGAAGGGTGTGGCTCTCCGGAAACAGTTCCTAAAGACAAGGCGCGTGTAAATCAGGCCTCTGGGGTCTTGTAGATAATAGGCGGGGCACCTTCACATTCCCTGCCAAGTTCAGGATTGAAGGGCAGGACGGGCTGGAGCTCTCCATGTCCTCATCTTCCCAGGATGCCATCCGCTGTGCTGTTGACCTGCCTGCCCCCTTGATGCGCTCTCACTGGGCAGGACCCATGATCTGATGTGCACACCATCACACCGAGGCTGTATCTAGGACCTAGGAGCTTGTTCGGTTAGGGAGAGCTGTCTGGTTCCTAAGGAACTTAGCTCTGATTCATTCCAGGATGTGACCACAGGGCCCTGCCTTCCCACCTCTGTCCACACTCCCACTGGGCACAAGCACCCCAGTGTGCTCTGCAGGCTCTGCCCTCTGGTTGGGAGCCTCAGCACCTCCCGGCCCCCCCAGGGCTTGCCCCAAGGCTGGCGAGGGCTGTGTGCCCACTGCAGACCTGCTGGTGTTCATCGGATTGGTATGGGCTGTGCAGCTCGAAGCACGAGTACCGTGAGGGGCGGGCTGGCTGGAGGGCCCTGAACCTGTAAGGCTTGCATGAGACCTCAAGCTGTGCCCTCCAGGCTGTGCAGGGTGAGGGTGGGCTGCAGAGACCCCTTCCTTCCCACTGTTTTCGGCTACACCATCCAGTGCCCATCTACTTCATGGACAACTTGCTAATCTCCTCTGCTTCCATTTAAATAAAATGGGAATAAAAGTAATTCTTAACAGTATGAGAATTAAATGAGATTATACATGCAAAATGTGTAAAAGTATATGGCACATTGCTTTTGATAAATTCATTTTCTCTAGGTAATTAGTAAAGACTGATTTTGATAAGATTATGGCCCCTCAGTATCTGATATTTTTAGTAGCTGCAGCATAATTTCATGCAAGGGTAATGGTATAAGTGTCTTAAAGAGGTCAGAATATTTTGACTTTTGAAGGAAGACAATCAGGCGCGGCAGGTAGTAAGTCTCCGGCAGGGTGGGGTGCAGGTTAAGCGGAGAAGCCCCTTCATGAGGCCCCACAAGTGTAGGGCGAGAGCAAGGGACGCACAAGGGGCAGAGCTGTACATCCGCAGACGAGCTCCGGTTTTTCTATGACTGGGGACCCCTCACCTGCCTCCAGACCCTCCCTCTGTCCGGCTGTGAAGCGTGGGGCGCACCGGCATGGTCCCGGGGCCAGGGCGCAGCATAGCCTCCATCGGCCGCTTCCTTCTCTTCGACGTGTCTCAGTGTGGCCGTGGCTTCGGAGGGCAGGGCGGTGGCGGAAAGTCCCCGAATGCTGCTTGACCTCCACGCCATGGCCCCCCGTCATTCTCTGTCCATCGCCGCCCGGGTAGGCGGCTCCCTTTGCACTGTTGGAACTGCCTGACCATGCTTGGATGCGAACTTCTCCCGGGGGCTGGGGGAATTCTCTCCTCTTCGGACAAAGTCTTCAAAAAGACACTGCTAGGTCACAGACACACAGAACTGTTAAGCTTTCGAAGTGCACTGCGTCACAGAGCAGTTGAGTAGGATTCTAGTTCAGAGCATGGGTTTGGGACCCAGACGTCTGGGTGCAAACCTTTGCTGCTTATCAGCTGTGTGATTTGGGCCAGGATGACTAGGGCTAATACAGTTGTATGAGGATTAAATGAGTTAACACTTGTTAACACTTGTTCATTACAAAGAACCTGGCACATACTAAGAACCACATATTGTGTGTTTTTTTAAAAACACAAAATTGCCTAAATGCTCTCCCACGGTACTGTGACAAAGGGCAGCCAGCAGCTGTTGAGACACAGCTGAGCTGGTCATGCCCAGGGCCCTGGTCCCAGGTTGCTGTCCCTCCCTGCTCTAGCTGCCCCGTTAGGATTAGGGTCTGTTGTCTGGTAGTTGCACGTGTGTCCCTGCATTATGCTCAGCTTACTGGGGGAGTAGGTGGACCTTCTGGGCAAACCCTCCCAGCTTCCTCCCTGGGCCCCTCCCTGGGATGCTGGCCCAGCCCCTGTAGGGACAGAGAGCCTTCTGCGCCGCCTTGCCGTGAGTCTGACTGTGTCTCATGTCTTTGCCAGCAAGTCTGCACGACTTTGACACGCTTCTGGATGGCAGGTGCTCCATCCACACTGAGACGCCCAGGTAAGGAGGCCTCCTGCCCCGCAGGACCAAACCCCTGTGGCCTGGCTACCAGCAGGGCCCTGGGCTTGGCCCCACAAGATTCTTAAAATGCACAAATCCCATATTTCTAAACAGGTAGGAGGCTTCGGATGGGAGATAGTATGTTCTGTGCATTGTTTTACTTGGAGAAAGACAATGGTTCTTCTCATGTTGGGTTTCTCTACGTAAAAGAAGATGTTTCAGGCAGGACGATTGCTTGCATAGGGCTCTCCTGGGAATGCAGCCACTCTGCGGCCCCGGCAGGGCCACCTACTCAGCACCAGGCATGTCCCCAGCCCCTGGTCCTGGTGACCCGTGTCCACACATGTGCAGCCGCCTCCGGGAGGCGGGGCTTCTGCTGGGCGCTGCTGGGACCTTGCTCAAGGGCATGCTCCTTGTTATCGCCTTGTTCTGCTCTGGGCCAAGCCCCTGTGGGCAGAGGAGGGGGCTGCAGGAAAGGTTTCACTTACAGAGCGGGCGGCAGGGCTCAACCCTGGGAATAAGGCTCGGGAGCGCTCCGAGACTGGGGTCCCTGAGACTTCAGGTCAAGCCTTGGGTGGACAAGCCTAGTGCCCTCCCGCTGGCCCCCGGGGTGGCGGCGTGGAGGGTTCCCACGCCTGTCTCCATCCTCTGTTGTGACAAGCTGGGCGACACGGCGGGCACGTCCTGTGTAGCGTGGAGGCCCCTCAGCTTTGTTGGGCAGGGCAGCCATTGTGATCAGGGTGATTCTGCTCTGGCCACCCCCAAGTACGCCTGCAGCTTCCTGAGTTCAGAGCATGCCCCGGGGGGTCCCTTCTCCCCCCTTCAAGCGGCCTTGCCCATCCAGTGACCCCTTGAGATGGCTTCTGGTGCTGATCTGCTCCCTTTTCCAGCGGCGGCTGGCTGTCCCGGGCTGCCACCTTTCTAGACGGACTTTTAACCTGGCTTGGACTCCGCGGGGACTAGACCTCCGGACGGTCTCTCCTGGACGGTCTCTCCTGGACAGCCTGGCGCCCAGCTGCGGAATGTTTCGCAAGGTGCAGCTGCAGCCTGTATTTCAGGGCCCTGCCCCAGCCTCTCAGCAAAAGAGTTGTTGCCTTGTTTATCCACTGGGTTTTTTGAGGTTTCAGTCCGGGGCCAGGGCTGGGCCTGCCTGTAGGTGTCCTGGGTTGGGAAGGCACCTTCTCTGGTAGCGGGTTAAATCCCAAGCCCCTTGGGGAGACAGCCTTTCTTGAACTCTCTCAAGGTAGGGGCTCCCGTGAGTGTCTGGAGGAAGCAGGTCTGTCTCCCCAGAAGTGTCGATGAAAATGTTTGAAGAGTGCGGACAGACCCTCTCGGGCCTCACTGGCCAAGCGCCCCCCAGGGGCCTGTCCATACAGGTGCAGTGTGAAGGGCGCCCCCTGCCGGTGAGCCGAAAACGAGCCTCTTCGCCAGTCGCCCGGGATGGCCCTCCTGGCCTAGGGACCCTCCTGCCTTGGTCACAGGCCCCTGGGCCGAGGTGGGCCGAGGTGGGGCGGGGTGGGGGAGGTTCCCACCGCCCTCGCTAGGCCACGACCTCCTCCACATTGCTTCTCCCCACCCTGCTTTCCTCTGCCCAAAAGCCCCTCCAGGTCCCTGCGCCCTCCCACTCTCGCCTTCCCTCCCCACCCAGCACGGTCCCATCATTTCGCGTTGCTGAGAATTCAGAGCTCCCTCATAAAAAAGGCTCGAATGCTGCCACTGTCTGGGTGGGGACAGTGCGGCCCAGGGCCGCCAGCACAGTCGTGTGGGCCACCGGCCGCGTGAGTGAGGCCCCTGGGGCTGGCGGCATCCCCGGCGGGGGAAGGTCCTGAGGATGTATCTCCCACCTCCCTGTCTGAGGCCGTTGAGGACCGCAGCGCCCTCGGGAGGCTCGCCCATGGCCGCAGGAGGTGGGGAGAGGCCCGGGAGCCGGGGGGCCCTGAGGCTCCGTGCGGCCCCCAGCGAGCCTCGGGTGTCCCGTCCCGCCACTCCTTCCTCCCCGGCCACCTCGCACCTGGCCTCGTGGCCCGGGAAGTGTGCCGTCTGCGCGCGAGGCGGCACGTAAGGCTTCCTGGGGACCCTCCTCATTCCGCTGCGCTTTCAGAGCGGCGTGGGCTCGGGCCCCGGCCCCTCGGAGGAGCGTCTCCGGCCTTGCCCGCCCCTCGCCCGCCGCTTCCCCCAGGCGACCGCTCCTGGACCCGGGAGGCTCCGGGGCGCGGAAAGGACCCAGGCGGGGGGCGAGCCGGCCTCTGCCCCCTGCCCCCGCCGCAGCCCGGCGCTAGTGGGGACCCAGCCTGCAAGGGCCCCTCGTCGGCGTAGACGCCCCCGTCGGGGTGCAGCCCGGGCGCGGAGGGCGCAGGCGCGGCGTCGAGGGGCTGGGGTCGGGACGTTTTGTTGTCTGCGCTGTGGTTTACAACGGAGATTTTAAAGGCACCTGCTTTCCCCTTCCTCGCGCTTTGCCCCAGACACGCACGGGGCGGGGCGGGCAGAGCCTCTCCTCCCGGAGCAGGTGGGGCGGCGGTGGCGGCCCGAGGCGGGGGGAGGCAGCCCCTCCGGGCCAAGCCGCCCGGAAACCGGCGCCCCGGGAGAGGGCGGCAGCTCTGCCCTCAGCCGCTGCCGAGACGCCGGCTCCCGGCTTTGTTCGGGGGCCTGGCCTCCGGCTGCCGACCCAGGACAGCCGCCCCCGCGACCTGCCGGCGCCGCACGGTGTGCGGCCCGGGGAAGACCGCCGTCACCCCCAAGCCCCCGCGCCCCGGCCGCAGGGAAGGGCCGAGACGTGCGCAGCCCCGGAGGCAAGCAGCCGCCCTGCTCCTTGGGCTGACGGGCCTGCCTCGCATGGGGTGCAAATGCCAAGCGCCGACCAGCAGCACGGGGCCAAAGACGACCTTCCCCAAGGAGCCCGGCCGGGCAGTACGACCCGCCGACAGTCACCCTCCCGAGGCCGAGGCGCCCACCGCCAGCCCCGCGCAGCCGGCCTCCTCAGGCCCGTCAGACGCGCCCTTCGGCTTCCGCCAGCGCAGGCGGGAGGGCCCCCTCCGGGGGGCGCCGCAGCCCAGGCCCCGGCCCTGCTGCCCTGGCGGGCGGGCCGGCGCGAGGTCCGGTCCTGGGCGGCCGCGGCAGGCTCGGGGCCGCACACCTGGCCTTGCAGTTCAGACATACCCGACCTTCGCCTTCCACGTCTCGGAGCCCGGCTCGTTGTTAGGGGCTAATTTGCTTAATGTAAGTTGCCAGCCGGAAACGTGCCCCGCCTCGTGACGTCTGCCCCCGACGCCCACGCACCTCCAAGGACCGCGGCTTCCGCAGAGGGAACGGGGCCGGACGGCCTTCCCGCGCGGAAGCCCGGATCCGCGCCCCTCCCACCGCCGGGTCCCCGCTCTGCCTCCGCCGTCTCGCCTGGCGCCCACAGGCCAAAAGCCGCCGTCCATCCGCCCCAGCCGCCTGGCGGGCGGCCCCCACGGGCGCGCTCGCAAACCCCCGGGCCTCACGACGGCCGCCTGGCGCGGGGGCCCTTGGTGGGTTTGGGAGCAAGAAGTGTTTGCAGACGCGTGAACCCAGGGCCGCCGGCTTTTCAAGTGTTGCTCACAGGCCGAGGGGGCTTCGGGGGGACGCCCTGCCATCTTCAGAGGCGAGGCGAGGCGGGGCGACCGGATGTAGCGCCGCGAGCCTGCTGGGGGATGACAGCCTCACGGGGACGGGCTGGTCACTGTGCCTGAGCCCGACAGTCCCGTTCACGCCGAGACTCAGGCCGGGGGACGTAGGTCCACTGGCTTTTCCAGGCCGGGGAATAAAACAGTGTCGATAGACGGTACCTTAGTACTCGGATATGAAGAACGAGCCCAGAGGGAGCCCGTCACCCAGAGCGGGTCCCAACGGGCCGTGCGGGCCTGGGCTCAGCCCCGACTATTCAGCAAACGCCATCCCCCGACTCTCCCTTGACCCGGGTGCGACCGAAAAGGCTTCAGCTCTCTACACACACAGTCATGAGGAACCACCGACCTTTATTTACACTCAGTTCCCGTTCGGAGCCATCCGGGACAGTCTAGCAGAGCCGGGAAAAGCACAGATCCTGCGGCCAAGCTTCACACCCCAACACAGGCATGTTTCCTGTGACAGGCAAACCTTCCTCAGTTTCTTCAGCCAAGTGGGGGAGATGCTGCGCCCACTCCTGCCCCCGTGACAGCTGCCCCGGCTTGGCCCCCGGCCGGCCCCCTCGCAGGGGTGCCGAGAGCTCTGCACTTACCCCAGCCCGACCCCAAGCCCCTAACCCTGGGCACTGCGGGCGCTGCGGGAAGCACACACCGAGGCGCTCACTGGCAGCCAGCTGGGCGCTGACCACTACTGCTGCCCAGGACAAGGACACAGGGCCTTTGTGTAAAGCTGCTGAGTTCAGACGCTAGTTTAGAAGAAGAAAAAGATTTGGTAGTAATATTGCCGAGGCCCCTGTTCATTTTCATTTGGTGGGTTAAATAATGTGATTTTTATAATCATATGCTTAATGCTGACCCTAAAATCCACCCAAACACTAGATATGCACATTTACACTAGGCGTGTGTGCATGTGTGTACACACACACAGGATCCACGAGGTAGTTTAAATCACTGTTAAAAAAGTGAGTCCTTTCCCAATTCTGTCACAAAGTGGTGACCAGTAGCTGCAAACAGCCTCTTAAGAGTTATTGGTTAAATGAAAACAAGAACTCAAAAAATTCTAGAAGATAATATTTACAAGTAAACAGTAAATACAACTGCATTTTAATTTCCTGGTCTCTGAAAACTAGGCCGTGACTGCTTTAAATTAATGGTCCAATTTATACGCAGCTCCTCTGCTGCTAAAGGACGCAGCCTTCCGCTCCCTGGTCAACTTAGGAAGGAGGCAATAGGTTCTATCTTAGAAATTACTTTACTTCTGTGGAGGATTCAATACGATCTCTGTGCACACATTATGATTGCCAATATCATTTGGAATTCCTGAAATTAAAACATGATCACCATTCTCTATCTTCTTGGGAAAGTGCCAGACTAAGGCCCCGACTGGAACTGCTGCTCTGTACACGGAGAAATCCCTGTCCACACCCCCGGGCCAAACAAGTGCAGCCAATTCACGCTACACGGGAAAAAGCAACATCTATTGTTCTTAAGAGTCTGATTCTCTCCCCACAGCAAGAAAAGTCTCGTCATAGGTGGGCCGAGGCTGCCGCCCGCCGCCAGGGACCCAGGGCGCTCAGGCCAGAGCAGGAAAGTCTTCGGGGTCATCCGGGTCTGGAGTGATGTCTTGTGTCTAAAGAAGAGAAGAGAAGTTTTGAAACCAACTGTCATTCCACCCATTCCCACTCGGGCAGTGCCCTCCATGAAGCACAGGGACTGCCCTCACCCAGGGGAGAAGCTAGTGGGGTGCAGCCCGAACAGGCAGGGCGGGGGCAGATCCCGGGGAAGGAGAGAGGCACGGGTCACCCCTGTGGGCGTGGCTTCTGAGCGGCTGCACGCACCCCACAGAGGTGTGGCTTGCGGTCCCCTCTGCAAAAGGGCCGCCAGCACCTGCCTCGCCGCCTCCCTCCCTCCCCCAGTCCTCACCGGGTAACCCTTTGTACCTACACTCTCCTCACCCAATGGATGCCACAGAATGTTTACTATATGGAGACACAGTTGCTTAAAGACGGTTCATACCCTCGGGCTCCCAGGGCTGGGGAGGACACACTGAGAGAGTTCCAGTGTGCCCAGCATCACAGATGGCCTGGGAATGGGGGCCCCTCTGCAATGCTGGTAAAGTACACATCATGGTCAGGTAAAGTTTTCTGAAGAGAAGGTCCTTCTGGACATAAGCCTCAGTCCCGAGCAAAGAGGACACAGCCCGGAATCACAGCAACGTGCCAGGAGGGGGTGGCTCGGGGGCGGTCCTGAGCTGGAGGAGCACAGGAGGGGCAGGAGGGACAGACAGCAGAGAGGCAGGTCTGCACCAGGGGACCACGCTGCACAGGCCACAGGCTGCAGGCGGCTGGAGCTCTGCTATTGGAAAGGAGCGAGTATTTTCTATTCCACAACAGACGCTTTTTCCAACCTGGCCTCAACTCTACCCAGAGAAAAACGTGTTTTTGCCTTGCTGAAGTGCAACAAAGTAGAGGCACCTGTCAGGGGCCACCCCGTGGAGTGAGGGAATCAGGCAGCAAGGGGAATATTTCCAAGACCAGCCACAGAGCAGGGGCTGCTCCGGAATCTCCAGGACTGCACAGTGGCCCATTCCAGCCACAGGGCCCTGGGCCCGACTCCCATTAAACAGGCATTCATAGATGTGTTCATAGAACATTTGTGAAGTGCCAGCTGTATGCTTACATCACGCTAGGCATTGGGGAACTAATTACGAGCATGCCCTCAACTGGGAAGATGGCAGAGGCTGACCAATAATCACACCAGCAGGGACACAGTTACCAATGGAGATAAGGCTTCAAGGAAAAGAGATAAAATGCTTTGCTCAAGGAGTCTGACCTGCTGTGGACGGAAATGTGACCAAAGAGGCCCTCTCTGAGGAAGCGAGGGCAGAGGACCTATTGCTCTAGGGACCAGCAGGCAAAGGGGTGGAGAAGGCCCAGAGGCGCACACACCCGCGGGGCAGGGAGTGCTTGTCCGCAGAACGAGAGGCAGAGCCGTGCTGGCCAAGGGCAGGAAGAACCGTGGAGGCCCAAGGAGGCTGCGGGGCCCGGGGAGGTGCTTCTACCTTCCCTGAAAGCACAGGGCAGGGGCACAACATCCGGTCACACTTAGAATGCGACTGTCAGGTGATCTGATCTGAGCCCGCGCTGGGGAAACCCGTCTGGTCCGTGCTGAGCGCATTCACAGCACACAGTGGGCCTCCCGGAGGCCAGGGCTACCGGGTGGCCTGTATCCAACCGATGTCCACAATGCTGACACCACCATTCCAGACACCCAACCTCGGACCCACTCCAGACAGAACGACGGGCGGCAGACCCTCATGACCCTCCCAAATCAGACTGGGTAGGTCCAGGGCGTCCGACTCTCTCGTGTCCCTTAGAAAATAGCGCAGGACTTAGGATACCAACACTCACCACCACTTCTGCTCTGGGCCCATAGTTCTCTGCCCTTCTGGTCCTCCCCCGGCCTCCCCGTGTGCCACCTCGGGCTCCACGCCCAGGACGAGGGAGGTCACCAAAATTAATGTCCAGCTGGGATGTGATGTCATTGGCCGCTTTCCGGAAGACGTGGGCATCCTCCTCACCGTCATCCCTTACCACCTGAAACACGGCACAGCATCAGGCACACGGGCACCGCCGTCCCCACGCACGCTCACTCGGCCCAGCGCCACACTGCGGCGGAGCTGAGACGGCCCACAGCTGAAAAGCGGCCTCCCCGATGCGCCGCGGGCCCTGGGCGACAGGGCCGGGCAGGGCACGGGCGACCAGAACAGGCGGCCTCTGTGGTCTGCAGCCACACGTCCTCATACACTCCGCACCTCCTATTCAAATGAGTTTAGCAAGTTAAGCTATATGGTTGGACATGAATTAACAGATACATGTTATATATCTACGTGTATTTTGCTGAAATTAAAAAGTTTTAATTTCTGCCTTTTGTTTTGCTTATTCACAAATGCTACTTTGATAAATAAGGAAATAACTGCCTTCCTAGAATAGAACTTGATGGAGAAACTCCTTTCAACGTGGGTGCTGACTGTACAAATACCATATGTTAAAAACTGCATGATTTACACTGAATAGTTCTGCCTCAAAACAAGACTGTGGTTATCTGATGCTACATGAAGAACTCAAGCTGCTTTTTAAGAATGCTTTCTTTGAAGTTCTTTGAGAAAATACATTTTGTTGTAGGAGGTCAAGTAAGTTTCGTCTCGTTAAAAATATATTAAATAAATCTCCAAATTTGATGTGGCTTTACTTCATAATAATGGATAAAACAAACAAAAAACCCCTACTTTTAAGTAAAATATAAACCTACAGGAAACATGCCAGTGATCCTGGAAGAGAATTTCCACAGCACCGTCATGCTAAACATTCCTGGAAGTTGCCCAGGAGCTGGAACCACGGTTCCCGAGCGCCTCGCCCCCATGAGGCCACATGTTCACTACAGTCCTCATGCTAAACATCTGTGTCTCCTTGTTTCACACTGAAATAAAGTGGAGGCCTTAGGAAGAGGGACTCTTGAAGCTAAGAAAGTAAAGGAAAGAATAATTTAGGAGAACTGCACTCTGGTAGAAATATAAATGCACAAAAATAGAGGCAAGGTAATGAACTGCCTGCTTTGGAAACTACAAGCTCAGCGTGTCTGAGTGAGGAAGCTCTGTGGAGTGCTGAACTTACAAATCCGAAGAGGTAGGATTCTAGTGCTTTTGTTTCTTAAGAGTGTCCGGAGCAAAGCAACTTGTGACCCCAAGATTTGGCTTACGTTGCTTTAAGTACAATTCCTGGCGGAATTGCCATAAGATCCAGTGCCATAAGATTAACGAGGATCAAAGATCTGTGCTTTGCTGAGACCAAGGTTGATGGCTCAGCTAACCCAGTTGCCTCAAATATTCCAGGAGACCTCTCTCCAGAGCCAGGGAGGTGAATCTGGTGTGGATTAGGAAAGAATAGCTTCTGTTTTTACCTAACATGTCAGCTGTGCATTTCACACCCTGACAGCACATCTGTTTTAGTCCAAGTTTTATTTACAGTGTCCTGAAACAAGAAAGAACAGAAGTGGAGAAGAAGAGAACAGCTCAGCTAGCATCTGATAGGCTTGTAAAAGTACCTCACAGAGATTGCCAAGAGAATATGGCTCTGGCCTCCTCTGTGTACAAAAACCCTTTGTAGTGGAATAGCTCAGAATGTATCAGTGTGGCTCCTAATGGACACTGCCCAGAACAGCAGGGTTTTCTGGAGCCTATGTGACCCTCTAGTCAAAGTATTCATTCAAAGACTGCAACTAGCCCAAGTGTCAGTGGGACACTGCCAAGTCCACACAGAATGAATTCCCTGGGTTCCACATGGAGAATCAGGAAGTAACCCCAACAGAGAGGCAGTTTGCTCACAGACTGCTGTTGAGATAAGTGGTTGTGACTGAATGTTCCAAATCTAAATTTCAAAATTAGAATGCTTTGGTGTACCTTCCCGTTCAGTAACTTAAATGGGATTAAAGACTCACTCACTGACCATCCTTATCCATTTTGCTGATAGGTATTTTCAAAGCTGAGACTTTCAGTAAACCATGAAAAATAAAAGGTCCTTAGAAGACAGGGACCCTGTGCACATCCTGACGGAACAGCTGGCCCCTGAGCAGCCTGACCCCGCGGCCAGCTCTTCCCGCCGCCACCTCTGGGCTCTGGCAGCTGTGCAGAGGGGCAGAGCTGCTGCCGTACCACAGGAAGGCTTCAAAGAGTACAGAACTCTGACTAGTTTAAAAGGACCCACTACATCCAAGTAAATGCTCTTATTAAGAATGAGAAATAGAGGCAATCTAATGAAAATGCTGATCGTTACCCTTTGAAATGGCAATGCTCACGAAACATCCTGTACCTCTTCTGAGACAAAACAAATGCAGTTAACATAGAGCATTTGCCCAGCTCAGCACAGCTCCGGGCTGAGCAGAGTGCGCTCTGCCACTGCTCTGTACTAAGTGTCAGTAAGTCAAGTTCCAATTTTGTTTCTTAATGAACCCTGAAGATACAGTAAAATTAGGCACACATCATCTCCGATTACTCGTAGGTAGAAACTAGAATGCCAACTACCAATGTTCCATTTTCAAAACAGAAGTGGAGAGGCCCAGTTTGTTTCCAGTAAGTTAACAGTGAAGTTTGCCTCCAGATACAAAACGTCATCCTTACATCATCTCTGTATTTGGACTTGTGTATCACCACTGCTTTGGAAGGGACAGTGGACTCCGGTTTCCGGATGTTAAACTCAGGCTTTGGTCTGGTCTGTTCCTGAAGATTTTTCCACTCATCTAGGGTCATCTCTTGAACTTGAGCTGCTTCTTCTACCTCCAACTCAGGAGCTCTACAAAAGAGTATAATCATAAGTTTTGGACAGGTCTAAAATGCCTACTTTCTCAAAGAAAAGTCATGACCATTAATTGAGCATACTTTCATGGTAGTGCATCTCAAATCTAAGTAAGATAAGAAAATCTTTGAACCAGAAACTTCCTTATTTTATTTTTATCATTTCATGCTATCATTGCCAACTGAAGATACTTCCTGTGTTCAAGCAGTCTTTAAAAAAATGGGAACTTCACCATCCCAATGACATTAGCATTCCTCTTACCCACCAGGCACTCCCTTCTCGGATGGCATTATGCACAAAATGAAATAAGACTGTAGAGAAAATAGGAGACGCTTTTGCGACCAAACAAATATAGGAAACCGCGGACAGAGATTATAAAACAATGGGGCAAAAACATACTTTTGTAAACACCCTCTTTAAATTCGTGAGTTTTTAAAAGAAAACAGAAGATAGACATACACATCAATGGAATAGAGTTCAGAGTCCAGAAATAAATCCTCACATTTAAGACCAATTGATTTTTCTGACCAGGGTGCCAAAGACAATTCAATGGTTAAAAATGGTTAAGGAGGAAGAGCAGTCTTTTCAATAAACGGTGCTGGGAAACTAGAGATCCACACGAGAGAGAATGAAGTCGGACCCCCGCCTCACACCACAGACATACGAGCTAGAGGTACAGGACTCTTCAAAGGAAACCGAGGCGTGAAGCTTCATGCCCTTGGATTAGGCAGTGATTCTTACATATGAAACCAGAAGCACAAGCAACAGGAGAAAAAGCATATAAATTGGACATCGCCAAAACCAAAAACTTTTGTGCTGCAAAGAACACTATCAAGAAAGTAAAAAGACAACCTACAGAATGGTGGAAAATATTTGTAAATCATGTATCTGATAAAGGACTTACATCTAGAATACATAAAGGACGCTTAATAACTATTAAGAAATGATGCAACTGAAAAATGGACAAGGCTCTCAACAAATGTTTTTCCAAAGAAGCTCTATACTGTGAATAGCTAGTAAGATGCCCAACATCATTGGCATCAGGGGAATGCAAATGAAAACCACAGCGACTTACACCACTCCACACTCACTAGGATGGTCATAATAAAAAAGACATTTAACAACTGCTGGTGAGGATGTGGAGAAATGGGAACCTCATACATTGCTGGTAGATATACGAAATGGTATGACCACTTTGGAAAAGTCTGACAGTTTCTCAAAAATTTAAACATAGAATTACTAATAGACTTAGCAATGCCACTCCTCATTATGTATTTAAGATAAATGAAAACTTATGCCCACATGAAGACTTACACAAGACTTATATGATGCTTACAGCATAAGTGTTCAATCATGCTGTTCACAGTATTATTATTAATACACAAAAAGTGGAAACAGTTTAAATGCCCATCAGCTGATGAATGGATAAAAAATATATAGTATAGTTATACTACAGAATATTATTTGGCTATAAGAGGAAAGGGAGAACTGATACATGTTATGACATGAATAAACTTTGAAAACATCATGCTAAGTTAAACAAGCCAGGCATAAAATGCTTATATGATTCCATTTATATGAAATATCCAGAAAAGGCAAATTCATAGAGACAGAAAGCAGATTAGTGGTAGCCAGGGACTGGTGGAGGGGATGGGGAGCGACTGCTTAATGCACTTGGGTGCTAAAAATGTTCTGTAACTAGATCATGGTGATGGCTGCAAAACACTTATCACTGTCACTTATTGTACACTTTAAAATGATTAAAACTGTAAACTTTATGTGTATTTTACCCCCCACAAAGATAATATACAAAAAAGAAAGAAACGAAGTACTGGTACATCCTATGATGTGGGTGAACCTGAACACATTATGCTAAGTGAAATAAGCCAGACAAAGGACATTATATTCCACTTCACTATGAAGTACCCAGAGCAGACAAATTCATAGAGACAAAGTAAAACAGGAGTTACCAGGAGCTGAGGGGTGGGGGAGTGGGGAGTTACTTCATGGGTACAGAGTTTCTGTTTATGATGATGGAAGAGTTCTGGAGATGGATGGTGGTTGGTGATGGTTGCATATAATATGAATATAACTAATGCATATTATACTGTACACTTAAAAATGGTTAAAACGGCAAATTTTGTTGTTATATATTTTACAATTAAAAAATTAATAATGTGATATGTCAAAAAACATTGAAATGTACAATTTAAGTGGCTGAATTGTATAGTATGGGAACTATATATGCATGAAGTTTAAAAGAAAAAAAACAATGGGAAGGGAATCAAATCTATAATAGTCCACTGAAGGGCAAATGTAACAAGGTTCTAGATAACAGGTTAATGATATGAAACATATAAGCATGATCAGGAGAGAAACCTGATCACAGAGCATCCAAATAGGCACATTTGTGAAATGACTGTAAAATATTGAGCTGATGGTAGAGAAAACATCAGAGCAGTGGTTGCTTCTGAAGAAGCAAGAGAGAACTTTCTGGGATGATGATAATGTCCTGTATCTTGACAGGAGTTTGGGTTTCACAAGTACATGCGTTTGTCAAAACAAATATACACTTCTTTTTATACACTTCACAATAAGTAAATTTTATGTCAGTTTAAGTGGTTGGTATAGTTTTTTATTGTAAAATTCTTTAAGCTTTGCTGGATTTGAAATTTTTTATAAAAAATGTTGAAAAATGCTAATATTAAAATATATCCCAAATATATATTGACAAAAATAGGAAGACATTAGGACTTTGTAATAGCAAAATACTGGAAACTCAAACTCATCTAAGAGAAATTTGGTAGAAGAATTATGGATTTTAAACATTAATATTAAGCAACTTAAAAGTAATGAGGAATATCTCTCTATATTGCTACGGAGCACCTTGGATATACTGATAGAAAAACAACGTGGAATGTATGTTACCATTCATCTAAGAAATACACACATACAAATACATACAAGTAGCTCTTGCTTTTTTGGCAATCTTTTACAAAAGACCTACATTAGTACCTGTTTTGCTGAGAGAAATCCAAAGTTTTGCTTTTATCAAAAAAGGTGAAAAGTAAAAACAGCACTCAGCCCTTGTTTTGCAGTGAGCCATTACAGAAGCAGCACGCACCCTGGGCGGTGAGCGTGGCGTCACCAAGCTCCTTTGCTGGGAATGGTGTTCAGCATTTCAGCAACAAGCTGCCATCGTTTTGAATTGAGTGAGCATCTGTGCTTTATCTTGGTTTATTTTGTGCATCTCTTAGCAAGACACGTCCTAAGGTGTCAGAAAAGCCTAAGAAAGGTTATTTTTGGGAAATGGGAAACCCCAAAACATTTTTGCCCATGTACATTTTTTATGCTATTTCAGCTCACAAAATGTTTCACTGGAATACTGTACTTACTTTAGATAGCAGAGGAAACTCATATACATTTCACTTTTTTAAACTGTAACATAAACCAGGGAAAGAACAGGGATAGAAGCAAGCTGGAAAACATCATGTTATATCAGATTGAACTTTGGAAACATGTAAATATTTTATGTAAGCACAAAATAGATTTAAATTAAAATTCTTAATCTCTAAAATTTGAAAACAAAATTAATCAAATTAACCTAAATGTTTATCAAGTTGGTGATATAACCCATCAGGAGAAACTAAAGTACCTTTAAAATATGAATTTGATTACTCATCTATATATATCTTTTTCGTAATCATACTATTGGAGGTAATGTTGGTAATGTTATTTGTGACTGTTGTGTGTGTGGCAAAAGAGTAATATTATTGATAACTGGGATTTTGAACATGAAAGAAGAGAAACAAAATGCGAAAGTTTAGCTAAAAATCCTGCAGTCCTAAATTTTAAATGGAAATACCTCATAATATATTTTATCTTAAAAGTATTTTGTGTGTGTGCACTCAGTTCTGTCCACTTAAATGTCCTAGAAACATAGAAAATCCAAACATTAACCCAAACACAGCCAATTAATATTTGATAAAGGAGCCTTGGATATACAATGGGGAGATGACAGCCTCTTCAGCAGCTGGTGTTGGAAAAACTGGACAGCTACATGTAAGAGAATGAAACTGGACTACTGTCTAACCCCATACACAAAGGTAAACTCAAGGTGGATCAAAGATTGTAAGTCATGAAACCATAAAACTCTTAGAAAAAGCATAGGCAAAAATCTCTTGGACATAAACATGAGCGACTTCTTCATGTACATATCCCCCCGGGCAAGGGAAACAAAAGCAAAAATGAACAAGTGGGACTATATAAAGCTGAAAAGCTTCTGTACAGCAAAGGACACCATCAGTAGATCAAAAAGACATCCTACAGTATGGGAAAATATATTCATAAATGATGCATCTGAGAAGGGGCTGACACCCAAAATATATAAAGAACTCACGCACCTTAACAAACAAAAAGCAAATAATCCAATTAAGAAATGGGCAGAGGACATGAATAGACACTTCTCTAAAGAAGAAATTCAGATGGCCAACAGGCACATGAAAAGATACTCCACATCGCTGGTCATCAGAGAAATGCAGATTAAAACCACAATGAGATATCACCTCACACCAGTGAGGATGGCTGCCATCCAAAACACAAACAACAACAAATGTTGGCGAGGATGTGGAGAAAAGGGAACCCTCCTACACTGCTGGTGGGAATGCAATTTAGTTCAACCATTGTGGAAAGCAGTATGGAGGTTCCTCGAAAAACTCAAAATAGAAATACCATATGACCCAGGAATCCCACTCCTAGGAATTTACCCTAAGAATGCAGCAGCCCAGTTTCAAAAAGACAGATGCACCCTATGTTTATCACAGCACTATTTACAATAGCCAAGAAATAGAAGCAACCTAAGTGTCCATCAGTAGATGAATGGATTGAGAAGATGTGGTACATATACACAATGGAATATTATTCAGCCATAAGAAGAAAACAAATCCTACCATTTGCAACAACGTGGATGGAGCTAGAGGGTATTATGCTCAGTGAAATAAGCCAAGCCAAAAAAGACAAGTATCAAATGAATTCACTCATATGTGGAGTATAAGAACAAAGAAAAAAACTGAAGGAACAAAACAGCAACAGACTCACAGAGCCTAAGAATGGACTAACAGTTACCAAAGGGAAAGGGACTGGGGAAGATGGGTGGGAAGGGAGGGATAAGAGGGTAAAAGGGGTATTACAATTAGTAGACGTAAGGTAGCGGGGGCACGGGGAGGGCTGTACAACTCAGAGAAGACAAGTAGTGACTCTAGAGCATCTCACTACGCTGATGGACAGTGAATGTAATGGGGTTGGTGGGGGGGACCTGATGAAGGAGGTAGTTTAATCACCATAATATTGCACATGTAACTGTAGGTTAATGATACCAAAATAAATTGTAAAAATAAATAAATAAATAAATAAAAACAAAATGAATGAATGAATGAATGAATGAATGAAAAATGTCCTAGAAACAATCAAGAACCCAGTAGCAGTGAGCATCCCTTGTGTCCAAACTATGGTCTCTACATACCATATTCTGTTAAAGACACACGGCTCTTGGGAAGAAGACTTGGTATGAAGTATGAAGTATGGGGTAAGAAGTATAGGTGATAAATCAGGAACAATGTGTCTTACTAGGGAGCAAGGAAACAAAAACCACTAAATGTCTGTGTAAAGGATCCAGAATCAACTGAAGAGGCTCCTTCTAGCTAAAAAAAGGGGTCAGGTTAAGCACTCATAAGAATAAAAGCTCAGTGGATCTAAACACATCAAATCTCTAAGTTCATAATGACACTTAAAATCATTGGCACCTCTGAAGTGTGCTAGAAAGCCAACTCATTACTTTGAAAAATGGATAAATAAAAGCTAAGAAATAAATGCTTTTATTTAGTCTGCATTTCCTAAATGAATTAATACCCCAGTGTAATGGACTAGTTCTAGGTAAGATTTTCTTTACCTATCATCCCAGGTAACGAATGAAGAAAGAATGACAGAATTAGAACTATCACCTATTTGCAGCCCTAATGAATTAATGGATAAAGTCAAGGATGATCAGTGGCCTTCCACAACCTATGAAATAATCATGTAAGAAAAGCTGAACCTGAATTTGATCAAACCTCTGCCTTTCTCTATTGATTTTCAGGAAATACAGAAGTATCAGGGACAGAGAAAAACACGTTCAACTACCCTATAAGCAAGGTTGTGCTGTAACTGGCTTGCATCAAGTTGTAACAGCCAATTGCTAAATTTTCAGGAATTTTGTTAACTGGCTGTTAAATGGGTCATTGTTAAAACTTAAATACATAAACTTTTGTTTCAAACAAAGGTAACAAATACAACTCATTATTCCCAAATTAGTTTACTACATTTTACCTTTATGCTCTTGGGTTAGTTATGCCTCTTGTATACAGAAACACTACATAATAGTGTACTATTGCACATCTCTTTCCAAATTGGCATTCAGTGATGTCATAGTAGTAGTTATAAATCAGCCATGGTGGGAATATTTATACCACAGAAACTAGCAAGCGCAGCAGGTCAAGGCTTCCCGCCTTGGACAGCCAGACGTCAACAATTTACCAGCACACTGCTGTCTGCAGTGAAATTCTGGCTCTGGGAAACTCTTTGGGCATATGACCTGGTTTCTTTGACATGAATTACAAGGGGAAGAAAAAAAAACACAGATTAAAAGTGACTTAAGGGTAATCAATATAGTGGGATATTACTGTAAGACTAATGAGCAGAATAGAGTACAGAAATAGGCCCACACATACATGGGCAACTAATTTTCAACAATCTTGTTCCACATGCTGGGATAATTAGATTTGTATATGCAAAAAAGGTAACTTCTATCTATACCTCACACTATATACAAAAATCAATTCAAAACGGATCATATAAATATGAATTGATTTGTCAAAAATGGATCATCAACCTAAATATAAAACCCCAAGTTATAAAACTTACAGGAGAACACCTTTGTGATACCAGGTTCAAAGATTTCCAAAAGCATAAGCTATAAAAGAAAAAATATTGATAAACTCACTTCATCAAAATTAAAAACTTCTGTTCTTCAAGAGAAACTGTCAAGAGAATGTAATTCCGGGCCACATACTGGGAGAAAATATCTTAAATCATGCATCTGAGAGAGGACTTGAATCCAGAATATCTGAGGAACTGTGGAAACACAGTGATAAGCAATTATAAAGTGGGAAAACAATTTCGATAGACTGGGGATCTTACTAAAGACATACGGAAGGCAAATAGCCCGTGAAAAAATGCTCAAGATCAGTAGTCAATAGGGAAATGCAAATTAAAACCACAGTGATAAACATCTATTTTAATAGCTAAAAATTATAAGCACTGGAACAACCACTTTGGAAATGAGTTTGGCAGTTCCTCAAGAAGTCACACATACACCTGCCATATAATGCGACCTCTCTGTCTAGGTGCTCTCACTCAGGAGAGATGGGAATGTGTATCCACAGAAAGACTTATACACAAAAAGTTCACAGCAGCTTTATTTGTAACAGAAAACTAGAAATAACCCAAGAGACCATCTTCAGGTAGACGGAAAAATAAACTGTGGCCTGCGTTGACAGTGGAATATTGCTTAACCATAAAACAGGAATGAATTACTGACACATGCAGCAATGGATGAATGTCAAAATCAGTGTCTCAGGGAAAGAATGCAGATGAAGAAACATGTTGCATGATTCCATTTATATAAAACTATAGCAACTGCCAACTCATCTTTACTGACAAAAAAAGGGATCAGCGGTTGCCTGGGGATGAAGAGGAGAAGGGAGGGATTATAAAGCAACAGAAGGAAACTCTTTGGGTTGATGGGTGTGCTCATTATTTTGATTGTGGCAATGGTGTACTAAGTGTATGTGGATATCAAAGCTCATGAAACTAAATATGTGTCACCTTCTGGATGTGAATTATGTTTCACTAAAACTTCTAAAAAGAGATGAGCCATGCCAACTGAGATGTATATTTCATTAATTCAAACAAATAAGTTGTTTTAAAAAAAGTTTTTGAGACAATAAGGGAAACTGACAAGCTGCCTAAATACTTAGTGATAGTAGGGAATTGTTAAAATTTTTGAATGGGGTAATAGTATTCCAGTTTTTTTTTTAAAGATTGTCTTAGATATCATATTCTGAAACATTTCTGGATGACAGATGATATCTTAGGGGAAGAGGAAGTGGGTAGAAAAAGATTTGAAACAAGAATGGCCATGATTTGATAGTAGTTTAAGCCAATAACTTACATGGAGATTCATTATGCTATTCTTATTTTATAGACATTTTTCAATAATATAATCTTTTAATATCAAGCTAAAAAGAAAGAAGTATTAAGGAATCAAAGGTTCTTTGGTCTATCTGACAGAATTAGGAAATCAGCAGAACTGGTTTCCACGATGCCATTCTGATGAATATAATCGAGTTATATTTTGACATTTTTCTAGAACTCAAGCTATGAATTTGGGGATTCTTTCATAACTAAGAGAGCCTAATAGAAGTTAATCAATTCCAAAAAGTTTCATAAGAATAGTTTTGTGTTAAGACCACAAAGTACCCTATTTGTCATAAAGAACATCCTATTTACATGTAAAGAACCAGAACAAACAAGCCGAAGGCATGTGAGAAATGTAGCCCTAAAGTGCTACACACTCAAAGCAAAGCAGACATTTGGGTTCAGAACAGAGCATTTGCTACAAGTGAGACCCTCCCTGAAAGTTCCCTCAGGGCAGCTCCTCCCACGGTGGACTTGCAGCGGCTCCGCACTTTCTCCTGCATCACCTGAGCTGCCACGACCCAGGTGGGGAGTGGTCTAAAATCACCCCGACGGACAGGATCGTCAACCTTACTCCCCACTGACCAGAAATTATTACACGTCTGTGGCAGTTGTGAGGCAAATTCCATTTCATTTGAATTAGCACTGAATGCGGTTTTAGCAAAGACTGGATATTTGATAGGAAGTTATATAACCGATCGCTCAGTTCCATGAAGGATGAATGCAGGTATAATTCTAACAGTTATAAAAGCATTACAACTGCTATCACTCTAATTTTAACACCCTCCTTTTGAGTAATTCAAAAACCTTCTCAGTTTTTGGTTTCTCATCAAAAGTCTAAGGGCAGAATGTTCCATCTGAGCTGCTAATAGATATAGGGTGGTCAAATCTATGACTTGTAATGTAAAAAATGCTGTATGCAAATTTGATAGTTATATATTTGCTTCTAAATGGGTGAAACTACAGAAGAAATAAAACTGTTTTAACAAGTTACCTTTATTTAGAAATAAATGGTAACAATGTTCATATCTGTGCTTTCCTAGTAAGCCTGTGAGGTACCACATGGTACTCAAAGTGCTTTATGTTAATTTGCTCGTGATAATTGATGCCCCAGGTTAGAGCCAATTAACAGTTCCATTTCACAGGGAAGGAAACAGAGACTGGGAGAGGTCATATAGCTAATGAATAAAAGAGGCAAATTTCACAACCAGTCATTCTGTCTCCAGAGGCCACATTCAACCCCTTGTGCTCTTCAGAGAATATGCTTCGATGGAAGATGGACAAGATATGGACAGAGGATATAAACAAAACCTCAATTCAATGGTCCAAATTTCCATTCAGGCAATATCTTTTCACCTCAGTATATGAAAGGGTGCAGTGAATCAAGGAAAGTGCGTTCTAGAAATAAATCTTTCCTAACTGAATCCTTAGGTGAGGCAAGTAGATTTAACCTACCATGTAAATAATTACCTCCTACTTCCTTCCAAGGTACTGAATGGGAAAGTGCATTTCATGATGCACTTTGAACTCCTTAACAATTTGCTATACACATTTTAAAGAGGTTTGTCCTGCTTTAAGACAGCACAGTGTAGAATAGTCTTCCCCGTCTAACGAAATACACTGGGAATCAAACTCCAGTGAAAATCATTTGTAATGGTGCTTCCTCAATCATGTTCTCTTTTCACGGTTCTTTCAAGGGCGGGAGCTGTTGTTCCATGTTACTGAGGAGGGAACTCTTCCCCTGCTCAAAGAACCACATCTTGTCCCCTTTTCCATTCTTAATAGCGGTTACTTTAGTCTATGTGGCACTTGTAGCCATCCCACCACTCATTGTGGTTAAAAGCAAGAATGTGTGTCCCGTGGTATCTGGCTCAAAGTCTGAGCCTGCCTCTCGTTAGCAAGTTGGCCAACCTTTCTCAGTGTATGAGTAATGGCGTCATCTTCCACATGGGCAGCAAAAGGTCAAATGAGTGATGCCAGGGAAGCATTTAGAGCAGTTTCTGGCACACAAAAGTTGGGTTTATTCTTAGAGCAAAATACTCACAGGAAGTTGTTAAAGGCATCCTGAGACCCAGAGAACAGCGGGACAAGGAACATACCACTTCTTTAAGGCGAGGACAGCACAGGGACCTGGCACCAAATGTGTGCGACCTGAGAATGCATGCTCTTGGGGGGGGGCGGTGTTTGGACAACAGTGACGTGCATTAAATTCACCTAGTAAGAAGCTTAAACCGAGAGGTTCATGGAATACACATTTTGGCTGAATGCTGAAAGCTAGAGCTCAGAGAGCATCACCGTCTTCACATGTATTTCTCAAATATGAGCCTAATTTTGAGATTATCAAAAAACTGTAATTGCACTCTAGAAATTTTAGTAATACTTTCCAAGTCGGACAAGGCAGCACAGACATGAACTTCTCAGCTTGGTCGGCCACCAGGGTCTCGGGCAACGGGCTCAACAGCGCGGCTCCTGCCATTCTGACGCCCGCCCCTGCGGTCAGCAGAGGGGAGAGGGCGCTGGAGGCAGGACAAGGCCGTCAGACCACATGCACTGCTTTCTCTTTCAGAGTGACTGCTTAACTGAAAGACTGTCTAATATGATGAATGCACGAGTACCTTAAGTCTATAGATCAAAATTATGCTATAATTTATCTCTATTATTCTGCCTTGTATTACCTCAACTTGTAAAAATGGCTACTCCCTTTCTCAACATTCCTATAAAGTGTTAATCTATCACCTTAGCTAACTCTAAATATTCATATTAACTGTTCATCTATTTCTTTAAATACATTTCTTAGTTGTTTTGAGTAGTAATTCAACAGCTTTTGTAATCACCAATCATGTAGCATCTCGACACATGATTAAACGTTTATAAGGCAGTAACTACATGCCAGGCCCCACTCCATGTCACACACACACCCCAAGCAATCCTTGTCAAAACCCTCTACAGGAGGTACCATTATTCCCTTTTTACAGATGAAGAAAACTGAGGCACAGAGAGATTAATTTGGCCAAGCCAGTATGTGACAGAGCTGGGTGTGAACCCAGCACACTGGCTCAGGGTCTGTGCTTGTAACCAGCAGACACCCTCCTCTAGGCAGAAGGAAGAACAAGGTGAGGGTGTGAAGAAGACACACAGAAAGGTCATGGCACCTGCAACAGGCTTATGGCCGCGTGAGGGAGGGCTGGGAAAGGGGGCCTGAGGACAGAAGCACAACCACCGTAACCCAGAGAAGGCAGAAGCTGGGTCACCCGTGGACCCTGCGGGTCAGCACAAACCCTGGAAAAGGACGGCAAGGCCCCAGGGCGGTGACTCCAGGGGTGGAGGATGACGATCAGTGCCAGCATGAAAGCCGCCTCGGGGGAAAACAGGCAGGCACAAGGTGAGAATCCGCCATTAGCAGCTACACTGAGAGATCAGATGACGGGAGCTGCAGGGCGGGGAGTGGGGCGGGCGGCCCCTGGAAGTACACGTCACCAGGCCAGGGTGACAGACTGGCTGCGGGAGAAGTGGCGGCAGGTCTCCAGGCTGACTCCTAGGTTTCTAGTTCGTGAGGCCGGATGGCTGGTGATGCTGCTTCACTCGGTGGAGACGCCCAGCGCGAAGCGCCGGTTCTGGGCAGGTGCCCTGAGTGCCGGGAGCCTTTGGCATGTCCAGGGAGGTGCCCAGTGGGCAGATGGACACACAGCACGGGAGCCTACAGTGAAGGCTGGAGCTGGAGGCAAACATTCTGGAGCCAGTGTGCAAACGACAATTCAAGTTGCAGGGTCAGTGAGACCCTATGAAGAGAGGCCAGGGAAAGAGAGGAGGGCCTGAGGCCAGCCTGAGAACTCCACATTTAAAAAGACCAGAAAGAAGGATGCGTGTGCAGAGGTGGAGCTGAGAGGCCAGAGGAAGGCCAGAGGCACAGGGAGGGCACAGAGGCCAATGCGTGGGGTGTTCAGGGGGAAATGAACAGTCCAAAGCTCTGAGGAGTGCAGAAAGGTGCAGACCTGAACACGAGGGTCCAGGGGTGTGGGGGCCAGGCAGGGGAGGAAATGCAGAAAGGGCACCCGACTCCCCGGACAAGGCGGCCCAGTGAGAACATGGCCAGGGGGAGCGGGGGTGAGGGGAGAGCCTGTGCAGGCCCCACATCCTGCCTGAAGGCCAGGCTGGGAGGAAGGTGTGGAGAGGGGAGCCAGAGCGAGGGCCACAGGACACAGGACCTCCACCTGCCGAGGGCCAGGAGGCCGGGCCTCCTCTCTGCTGGGATGGCAGGTGCCGGCAGGTTTGTGCCTCTGGGGGCAGGAAATGACCAGGTCCCATCTCGGGCTCCCAATGTCTGTGACACAGGATGCAAAGCTGCACCCAGAAAATGCAGAGAGGTGCGGGGGGTACGGGGGAAGGGAAGTGCCTTGGGGGAGTGGGCAGAGTGCCAGGGCTTCGAGGCAACATGGCAGAGGATGGAGACTGCTGGGCGTGCTGAGGACTCATAGCAGAGTCCTGGGGCCCAGAACCAACAGGGCTCCCGCCAGCCCTGCTCAGTGGTCATGCAGGAGGCAGGTAAGAGCCAGGGGGCTTGGCTGTTCAGAGACCAGCCCAGGGTGCTAGCCATGTGCCAGGGACCCAAAGCACTCAAAGCAAATAGGGAGGCTAGGCCAGCAGTGAGTAAGGCCAAGAGTCGGGGGTCCTGATGAGACAGACACACGGCCACAGGGGGCATGGGCACAGGGCAGAATATTTGAATTTAACTCAATAACTAAACCTAATAGTCATTAAGTTATCTGCATTATTAGATCAGATATTCATTAATACATCACTCTCTGTGTTATGACAAAAGGCTGAACTTCCTGTGAGGAGCTCTTAGGAATCTTAGGAGAAAGATTAACAACGCTATGGCGAAAATGAATCCAACACCCACTTGGCTGGAGACTCCTCGTCCAGGGGGCCCGGGGATTCATCCACGGCTGTGGTCTCCTCCATCGGCGCCGTCTGCTCCATGGCACTAAAAAGCAGTGAGAGCAAGAGGCACAGGTTCCCATCAGTGTCCTCATAGAGCCCAGGTAGGAAAACACACATCTCAATGTCCTTTTTCTTAAGTAAATATCCTTGAAGGAATTACATACACATACAGGTGACCCATATCAAAATTAAAATAAGAAAATGCTCTTAATTGCTAATCCATGTAAGTTATTTCAAAAAAACATGAAAAGTCCGTTGAGAAAACACATTTCCAGGAACGTCCTAAAATTAAAAATGGACTGTAAAGGGCTAGAACAATTACTCAAAACTCTTACTATCCTATGAAATTCTAAACATTAAAAGGGGCCATAAAAATTCTCACTCTACATGTGTTAACTGACTTACAAAATGCTGTGTCAAGCCTTTAGAAAACAGGAAGAAAGTGGAAACATCCCACAAAAATGAATGTGAAAACTACTGCACAAAAAAAAAACCGACTTGAATTTTAATACATGTGATCTTAATTTTTCCTTTTTATGTTGTTAAGTCAGGGAGAGGAAATCCCGGGGCAAAATACCTCTAAAAACCGATATCAGTCAAAGGGAGAAATAATGTTTAAACCTGTTTATTGCTTACAAACTGCAGTCTGGGGCTGTCTCTGTCTCCTGCTCCAGCAGAAGCGAGCAAGGACTCCCCCTCACCTCTCAGGCTCAGATAAGCTCTAGGTTGCCCAGATAATCACCCATTGATATGGAGATGAACTTCTCTCCACCCCTGAGGATATGCAGGGATATTCTGGAAATATTACAATTTTACCCACATATGCTAAATTAATCTCGTCTGAGCATTACTTAAAAAAAAAACCCACTATCCCAGCAAAATCTCATTTTCAGGAAATGCTAAAATTACTCAACAGAAGTATATCCATTAGAAATACTTGGTCATATCTTATGACCAAAACTCTACACATGGAGCTGGTACTTTGTCAGAAAAAGTAAAAAAGCTTCAGGAAAAAGCTTCATAAAGCAAGATTTTGTAACTGTAGTAACGGAATAGGCTTTTTTACATTAAAATTTGTTTTATTCTCAACTCAAAGCTATTGCAATCAACTTACAAAAAGAGAGTCAGTCCTTTAACACAACATTTGAATGATTCAAGTTTACTTCAAAGAAAGGTCCTACATCAAATGCCCTCTGTTAGGAAGACTCTGCCTGGGGAGGCCCACGCATGAAGGCTGCCTCCGCCCGTGAGCCTGGG
>JAQQAC010014596.1:1736595-1767405 GCA_029783875.1 Phataginus tricuspis | reverse complement strand
GCATGAAGGCTGCCTCTGCCCGTGAGCCTGAGCAGGCCGGGACACGGTAGCGCCCAGGAGCCCCAAAGTCCAGCTGGCCGTGCTGAATGGTTCTGACTTCCTCTTTATGCCCTTGGCCACACAATAAACCAAGAAGATAAAAACACAGTTCATCACTTTCAAATCATAAGAAGGCTATGAAGATATGGAGAAGGAAAAAAGCAGAATACAAAACAAAGAGATTCTATAAAAACCTGAGGATCTGATTTTAAAGAAAAGAAAAATCACAGATTTTCCTCCTGCATTGACCTAGTTATTTTATGAATTAACATAAAACTAATGTTGTGCTTACAGCTCTTATGACCAAAATTATACAATGAAGTTTCAGAATTTATCAACAATTAATTCAGGCAGATTGTTACTTTGTTGAATGTAAACTGCCCATGTTGATTTATTGGAACAAATAGAGCCCTGCAGCCATGTCTGTATTTGAGTTCAGTTAAACTAAGGCTGAGAATGCCTGTGTGTGCAAGTACACGCCACAACACGGTGTTAAACATCTCCAGGTTCTGTTATCTAGCTCAAATCCATCAGACATCACATTTAACCAAATCTATGGCAGTGAACAGATTTCAATCAAATGTTGCCTGCTTACTGCATAAACCTGTCTTGCTCTTCATAGCAAAAGTTGGGAGGATGGAGACAATTCAGTGTTCAACACAGGCGTTCGCTGTCAAACTGCTGAAGGAAACCAGTAACGCTGGGACTGGCTCAGTTTCGCCACCCGCTAGCATCTTGTCCACAAATCCAGCTCTCACTGCCAACGCCTTCCAACAGAAACACCAACTGTGGACCCAACCCTCACACCTCTGAGGCTCTGTGCAGCATATGGACTTGCCAGTCACGAACACACCACTTACTGGGTGAGGCTCCCCTCTGCTCCTTTCTCAGTGACCAAATGGAGCGCATAACACATGGCACTGTCATCAGGACCAAAATCAAAACCTCACTTGAGATGCACACCTTGTTTTACTGTGCTTCACAGACAATGTGCTGTTTGCAAACTGAAGGTTTGGGGCAACCCAGAATCCAGCAAGTCACTGGCTCCATTTTTCCAACAGCATCACTTCATGTCTCTGTGTTGCTTGGGTAATTCTCACACTATTTCAAACTTTTTCATCATTATTTTGTTATGATGATCCATGATCAGTGACTATGACTCATTGAAAGCTCGGGTGATAGCATTTTTTGGCAATAAAGTATTTTTAAATTAGGATATATATACTGTTTTTTAGACATAATGCCATTGCATACTTCACAGACTAGAGTGTAGTGTGTAAACACAATTTTATATGCACCAGGTGACCAGAATATTCATTTGACTCGTTTTGTTGCACTATCTGCTTTATTGCGGGGGGCTGGAACTGAGCCCACAGTATCTCCAAGGCAGGCCTGCCTAAAATAAGAAACTCAAGACTGATGCTATGAAAATTTTTCAATTACAAATTACTGACACATAAGAGCTTTGACTTTGTAACTCATAAACCAATCCAAATGATATGGGATACGTACTATTTTGGCCTTGGCAAATGCCACTCCACCAGGAAAATGTGGTCCCCCTTTTCATGTCATAAGGCCAGATGACCCCCTTAGGGTACATAAGCATTTGGAGCCAAAATGACTTTTAGTTCAAATGTAAACTGAGATGGGGTGATAGTTTTAGATAAGGGGGTGGATCAGATGATTCAGATGGTGGGGTTTCTAAAACAAAATTAAAGGATTTGTAATCAAGATGCTGTGGAACCCAGACTGAGAAACATTCAACAAATTTCCTTTCAAGGACAACACATATGTGCAATGGTAGTAAGTCTAATATTATATTTGATTTTGTTTTGCACATTAGTCTTTAAAGACAGTTTAAGAAAAATAAGTTCCTGCAGAAAGCTTCTGTTCTTCAAAAGAAGGAAAGTGGAAGTCTGGACCCCCTCAAGCCTGCAAACTTGCAGGAAGCCTGCCAGGCAGCACATCCTGGGGACCCATTCCTCACCCTGCCCTGCCTGCTCCTTCAGACACCAGGGAGGCATGTCCCTGCAGCTGTGAAACAGCAGAATCAGGCACTTCCTCTAGGCAACAAAACTAGCACAGATTTGAGGCACCAGGAAGCCTCTGAGAAACATTAAATTTGAACCTCAGATGAAGCTTGTCATTGAGCTGTTCAATCTAGCCAAGATTTCATAAACTCAAAATGCAATGTATATAAGAACTTTGGAAGGTCATAGAAAAATATAGACTAGACTGGAATTTAGAAATTATTCTGCGGCATATGCAAATGTAGAGTGCCATGTGCCTGGTGCATCAGCAAAGACAGAAACCTGCTTGGTTAAAATAAAAGAATTTTAAAAGCATTGTTCAAATTTAATTGCAACATAGCGAACACTTTTTAAAACGTTATCTTATTAAACAAAAGTCTAAAATCAATCTCTGCTTAAGGGCACATAGGTATAAAGACACTGCAAGTACAACACAGAGGATGTAATTTTCAAGAAGAGCAGATAAAGATTCAGAGAGTTCCGCTTAATTGTAGGTTCACAGAAGGCACACATTTGCACCATACCTGGTATTTTTACCTGACCCCCAGGTGCGAACTCCATATCCGCCCATGTTGTCTTCAGCTCTGATTACTCTAGAGAAATAAAGAATGTTCCCTTAAGCTGGTAGCTGATCTCCAAGCTCCAAATCAGAAAAGTTGACCCTAAAAGCTGGCCCAGAATCAGCCCCCTTAGGAAGAACAGCGAACTAAATACTAATAAAAAGTCGACTAAATACGAACATGCAGAGGATTCATACCACGTATCACCAAGATCTTAAAGGCAAAATAGAAATTTACAAAGAACTCACATTTTATCATTCCCACTGTATCTCTCAAATTCTCGTTTCCCTCTCTGGTCAAAACTGTCGAAAGCTCTGCTCCCAGGACCACCTCTACCTCTGCTTCGCAGGCCCCCTCTCAGGCCTCCACGGCCTCGCAGTGGTCTGTCTCGGTCAAACCTGTCCACTGGTCTAGGAGGAAATGGATGCAATAAAAGGTGGTGAATTGTACTGAAAGGCTAAGGCTTTTTTGAGGAAAAAAACTAGAAGGACATTACGGCTACAGTGTATTGGAAAGAATGGTGATGTGAGTAATAAATTCATGGTTAGCTTTTATGGAATGCACTATCCCTGGTGTCGTTCTGAGCACCTCATACACAAACCACAGCACCTAGGGGGTAGGTAACTCGCCTAGGTCCCAGCCGCTGCAGGGGAGCCTGCAGGAGAGGCAGGTACTGGGCAGGCCTCTGCAGAGCGGCACCCCTCTCGGGATGGGTCTCATTTATAAAATGAGGAGGTTAGGTAAAGAAACGTCTAATACTGATACTTAAGGCCCATCTCCCTCTCCCCCAAACATATGACCAGTCACTGATGTCAGGGGTGGGAAATTTTATAACCCCTCTTCTACCCCAGTTGCTCCACATAAACTTCCAAGGATCTCCCAAAGGTCCAACAGCAACGTTTGTCTTTAAGTCATGTGAGCCCTATCTGTCATCTAACTCGGCTGACCACTGATTTTCTTCTGACCCCTCTGGTTTTTCTTTCCCTGCCTGTTTGCAAAAATCTATCTTTGTGATAGGCAATACTCCAACACGCTGAAAAACCACCAGATCCCCTGCCCCTCAGGCACCCTCCACTCCTCAGAGGCGGCTGGCCGCTCCGCCACCCAAAGGGAAGCTCTGCACCTCACCGTCGGCACATCCCATGTCTTGGCGCTCTGCACGCAGTGCTGCCCTCTCTGGACCTGTTTGTCCTGAAGTGCTATGAGGCATATTCCCGACTGCCCACCCCTTGCACACACCGTCCTCGCCTCTTTACTAATGCGAGGTGATCCTCATTCATGTGACCCTGGGTGTCTCATTCAGGGAGTTCTGATTCCAGGCCACAGAGCCAGTTACCTCCTGGATCTCCCTGCCCCTGCAGGTGCATACCAGACACCAACCCCTTGCTTCTCCTATGGTCCCTAATTCCCAACACAAGAGCACCCAAGGGAACCAGGTCTCTTCCCCACGCCTCCCTCCTCCCCCTGCCACATCTGCTGGACCCAGGGCCCCACGGCCCATCCACTTCTCTTTCTGGTCACCAGCACTTCCTATGAGGACTTGCCTTTCCTCCACTAGACATGAAGCTCCTGGAGGGAGGACCAGTCTTTTTCATTGTTATAAATGTTGCTTAATAATATGAATTATATTTTTTAATTTGTCAAGGCTTTGAAAAACATTTAAAATGACAACAAATGACCTATTGGAATCTAGTGGCATTAGTGGCCCAAACACCAAAACTAGATGTATGGCGCAGTCTACTTTTATGGATGAGAGTTACACTAAAAACTTAGTATACAATAGCCAGTAAAAGATGCAAGAAAACTCACAGTTCTCCCTTGCTCAAAAAGATAAATTCAGATGCACTGGTCATTACTGTAGCCTAGTCTCTTATAAGCACCATCCCAAATAAATTCTCCAACTTGGCTTTTTTGTCTCCTACACCCCCTTGACCAAAAGGAAAATTTAAATAGAGATTGTTGTAAACTCTATTACACATTACAGTAAATATCTAAATCAGAGTTCTAAAACAATGGCAAAAGGAACAGTAGATTCTTAACCAGGAAGTTGGACAGGCCATAAAAGAAAAAAGTCTACCTGAAAACTGAGGGGAAATGAAAAACATAGATGGAAAATCATGCCAACCATTAAAGTCAGGTCTGAATTTACACAAAATCTAGATCAAATATTAAAACATACAAATTCATTTAAAATGTAAGTACCTGAAATCGACCTTACAAATAGCCCTGTGTGTTCCAGTGTATTTTAATCCTTTAAACCACTTTTTACTCCACAGGTTTATCCCCACCCTTACCCCCAATTAAACATACTGTCAATTGCTTCTTTGTAATCATCTTCTCTTAAGTTATATCCTCTTTTTTTACAGGTTGGTGAGCTTTGGAGAATCCTGTACTACACTTAGGAAGTTTTATTTGTGATGGATTCACAAGCAAACAGAAGCAAACCAGCGTTTGGGCCAGTGTCCTGCTTTGTAAGGCTGCAATTCTAATCAGCAGACACAAGTACCTGTTTTATTTGTGTAAAGGGAATGAGGCTCATGGAGGGGTGGGAATGGGACTAGTGCTTAAGCGGCGTGGAGTTTCAGCTGAGGAAGATGGTAAAGCTCTGGAGCAGGAGGTCGTGATCGCTGCATAACAATGTAAAGGTACTTTATGCTGCTGACTTGTACCTGTCAAGTAGTTAAAATGGTAAATTTTATGTTACATATATTTTACTACAATTTTGAAAAATGCTTCCTTATGAAGAGGGAAAACAATTTAAATATCCAAATAAGTGATTCCTGCAAAACTGGACATGACATGAAATGACCAGCAGTAAACCACAGAAAAGTCAAATGTATCTAGACGGAGGCAGACTAACTTCCTAAGAGTCTGTTGAGAGCTCCTTACGTTCATCAGGTGGCGCCTAAGGGAAATGCCTACAGCATTAAGCCAGGGCTGTAAGCCCAGACTGTGATGAGTGATAAGTGACATGGCTGATTCCACACCTGAGCCACATGGCCAGTTATTCTCGGAACCATTTATGATACTGCTTTACGTGAAAACACACGTTTCACCTTAGTGGAAAAAACCCATGTCGCCTGGCTGTGACCGGAGTAGACATTACAGAAACACTTGGTCTTTGTTTCCTCCACAAATCGAGGCCTGAATTAGTCTGCTAAGACTGACGAGGTTCTATAATTCTGTCCAATAAACATACATAGATAGAATCATAGAAATGGCAGGTGGTACTATTTTTCACTATCAAATAAGTGAAGATCAAACTTTACTATATTCGAGTCTAAAGACAGTGAGTGCTATGAGAAATGTTCTTACAGATTATTAGTGATGGAGTAAGTCAACAGGTTACCAGGATAGGGATTTGTTACTATGTCTCGGCAGCCCCTGGCCCTGGTTCTTGTTTTTATACTGTATATCCTATCTGCCCTCGCACTGACTGGGTACACGCGCCCTGCCGGGGACTCTGCTTTGGGACCCTCACTGGGACTCCCGCCTCTAGGTCTCCATCCAGGGAAGTCCCTACCTATATAAACAGCTGCTCACTGGGTATTTTTATAAAATAAAGAGCTGGAGGCTGAGTAAAGGCCTAACACTAAAGGAATGGTAACATCATAATACATCCAAACAACAGACATAAAAGAACTATTAAAATGCTTACCAAACATTGTGAATGACGTGGAAAAAAAAAGGCTTCTGCTAAGTCAGTGGGAAGAAAGAGTACAAAGTATTGTCATCTTAACATTTATCTATGCATAAAAAAAGCAAGAAAATAGCCCAGATAGGAAGAGTAATCATCTCAGATGATAAAATAGACATTTTTAACTTTCTTTATATTTTATGTATTTTCTAAATTGTTTAAAGTAACTTTAAATTTCTTAAAGATCTTATGGACCTTAATTAACAGAAGAGTACTGGTTAAGAAACTAAGAGAACATACCTTTTCTGATAGCACATGACTGATCAAAAAAATTTTCAAATTTCCTTGAAAGTAAAAATCCCCCAATGTGTATTTGTAATGTGACACATTGAGGACACCAGACTTCATGTTGCACTGTTCCTGGCAAAGCATATAACCCTGTCCAGGGAGAGGATATGGACAAAACCAGATTCTGGACTGTTCTAAAAGGACATCATTAGGACAACTGGTACAATCTGAGTAGTGTGTAGATTGTACAATTCAGAGAATTATAGTATTATAACAACGTTAATGAGTTTGATAATTGTATGTTTTTAGGAAACACATTTAAAGTATCTAGGGAATAAAGAGACATTCTGTACCTTACCTCAAATGACAAAGAGCAAATGGGTGTGTGTGTGTGTGTGTGTGTGTGTGAGAGAGAGAGAGAGAGAGAGAGAGAGAGAGAGAGAGAGAGAGAGAGATAGAGAGAAAGAGAGAGAGAGAGGGAGAGAGGGAGGGAGGGACGGGTAGGATAAAGCAAATGTGGTGGGAATCTGGATGAGGTCATTTGGGAATTCTTTGTATAATTCTTGCAATTTTCTGAAATATGAAAGTATTTTTAAAGAAAAAAGAAGAAATCCTCCATAATCCTGTATCCCACCCCATCCCTACCCTCTCATACACTGTATGGTTTCACTTAACAAGCAACTTTTCATGTTAACATTTAAAGACCTATCTTATCCTTTTAAAAGATTCATAGTTTTGCTACTGAAAAAACTGGAAACATGGGTTTGTGCTTTCGAGCTGCAATTTCTTTATTTCCACAGGATAAATCCCTGAAGTAAGGAGAAAAAAATACACAAATGCTTCCCAAAATAAGCAGCTCTGACCCAGAAGGTTTTTGTAACCAAGCAGACTGCAGCCATTACACAGCAAATCTGAAGCAATCACACACACACAGAACTCAGTCGTTCTCTAACCGTGGCCCTCCACTGTCCTGCTGTGTGGACGTGCCCTTAGGGAACGGTCTGCAGACCCCACCTGCGCGGCCCTCCCAGACTAAGCTTTCTCTCCAGGGCTCTTTCTGGGTTGGTTTGTTTTAATGGACTCCAGAGTGCAGGTTTACAAAGCCATGTTCTTTAGTTAAAACCTGTAGCCAGGATCCTAAACAGAATCAGCAGTCAGGAAGTTCCAAGACTTTGGGAGTCATGGCTCCCTTGACATCAAATCGTACACTATTCTCGTCTCTCTCAGCTTTTTTTTACCTCATCTTCCTTTAAATGTGATTCACAAGCTATTTCGGTTTAATCTAAACTCAGTGCTCTGCAGGTTTAACAACTGAAAAGAAGCTTCAGGCACCAGCATCTAAGAGGAACTGTGTGTGTTGGGGGCCACACAGCCCCCGTACTGCCTTGTCCCTCAGAAGGGGTGTCAGACTGCACCACCCCACACTGTCTTCCCAG
This sequence comes from Phataginus tricuspis, assembly GCA_029783875.1. NCBI lineage: Eukaryota > Metazoa > Chordata > Mammalia > Pholidota > Manidae > Phataginus > Phataginus tricuspis. Next base: position 1,759,415 of record JAQQAC010014596.1, on the reverse strand, counting down.
AGAAGGTGTGGGAGCTGGAAACTAGGGTTACACATTATTTTAGTTTTCCTGTGGATGCCTTCATGATGGCCTATGGACCTGATGTGGGGCTAGAGATGTAAGTTCATTAGTAGTCAAATTAGCTAAATCAAAAACATAACTATATAATCCTAGCCTAAGCCTCAACAGAATATCTAACCAGTTTAATATACTCCAGTGTAATTTGTATGAGAGCGCTTTTCTGTTAGGAATAACTAATTCACTTTTCCCCTTACAATCATTTCCTGAATCAAGATGTAAGGTCATCCCTGAGATAAATGAAAACTCTTCTTGGGTCACCTGAAGTAGTATGCTTTGCTTCTTAAATGGGCAAAATATTCCCAGGGCTGTACCACCAAGAGGTCCCCACAGGCTAGCAGCTCCCGGAGAACACTTTGGGGCTTGTCTCCCCACACCCCAAGGTCTGCAGGACATACTTTTCATTTGTGACCTTCTCAGGTGTAAAGCCCGCCTGCCTCTCAGTCTCATAGGGTCGATATTCCCTGTAGGCTCTCCGCTCTGCTCTCTCAAGCGTCACCTCTGTTCCCCGGCTGTCACTCCATCCTTGCTGCTCCCCTCTCCTTGGGGTCCGCTTCTGGCCTGCCAGTGAAAAATCAGAGGGAGAGTCGGCACATGAGGTCTTCACCTGCCCAGCTGCAGGTACTTGTAAATTCCCCTCTTCCCTAGACATCAGTGTCAAAGGACAATTCGGGAAATCTGGAAAAGTTCAGAAGAGAAAAGGTTGCTCATACTACTGTCCAGACTGAACTACTTCTCAATAAAACTTTCAAGTTACCACTGAATCATGTTTCCCTTTCTGTCCTGGAAAGTATAAGAGGATTAACTATACCAACTAAGTTATAATTATAGGTTATCTCCCGATGACCCTATGACAGCTATGGACATACATCTTTGCTAAACCAACACAACAGTAGCTTTATCAAAATATGGGAGCTGAGCTCCATCTAGAAAGCTAAAGGATTAGAACCCCTGCATTTCAGATCATACTTTCAGAACCCCAACTAGGATGGCTTATCATTGGCCACCTACATTTTTGTTTTTAAATAGTTTGTACTGCTGTCTTTTTCATTTGAAAACAGACTGTCCTGCTCTTTGATGGGACTTCTGCATTTATGATCATACTTTTGAAATGAGGCCCAACTCGTATTTGTCAACTCATACAAGGGCCAGTCAGCCTCGAAGGGGCACCGTTTGTCCAGGGAGAGGCCATGGACAGGCTGGCTCTCGCCTGGGCACAGGAGCAACCGGGTCACTCCGGTCTGCTCCTCTTTAGTCGTGATCCTTGAACAATAGTGAGCAGAGTCTATGTTTGAAGGCACCTAAAACTTGGTAGATATGTTGTGAAGAACCTTGTCACTTCTTAAATCATTTTTCCAAAGTGTTTATCTTCTTTGTAAACATTTAAAAGGTCTCCCTCTCAAAACATGATATCCAATTTTTATTATATAGCTTCAATTTTTCTTGGTATGAAGTACCCTTCACACTGATTGTATGGCTATAAAAATATTAAAATTATGGGTATTCTTTTAACTGCTGGATTCCTACTGAGACAGATATACATGACTTTTAAAGAAATACACTGTATTTTTCTCTGTTCCTATTTAGTATTTTCCATCTAAACTCTATAAACTGGGCACATGTAAATACTGACAAAGTTCCAAGACCTCACGATCTCATTCTAAAGCAAAAATCATACCTGTGACATCACTAACATAAAATCGTGCAATTTGCTACTTGTTAATATAAAGTACTTTTTTCCATATGTGAAAAGTTGCACAACAAATCTAAGTTCAATCTTAATGTCCTATAACGTAGAAATGCTTAAACTGGACCTGTACCCTGTACTGAAGTCACAGCCTGAGCTTGGAATATGTTTAGGATATGGGGAAGATGGTATCATAAATAGAGCAAATTGCTTTTATGGCACAAACAAAACAGGCTGACACACATCCCAGCAATATGCAACCTCAGATCTGAGCACACAAACACTGCTACCAGGGACCAAATTTGGAAGAGGTACTTGAAAAATAAGGTGCAAAATACTATTAACTTGAAAACTGTAATACACTATGACATAACAGCCATCAGCCATATGTCAACACTAATGACACTTTTAGTATTTTCCTTCAATGTAAAAAGTTATTTTAATACAGCTTCAAATTTCCTATTTATAACCTCTAATTAAAAAAATCTTTTTTCCATTCAACTATGGAATGACTTAGAAGCTTATCCCACCTTCTTTTTGCTTCTAAAATTGTATCAATTAAATTTGGAATTCATCATTCAACTCAAACGACATTACTGCATACTTCATATTAAACCTCTTCCTAGGTTTGTATGTAAAGTGAAAACTATTAATATGCCCATCTTTATGGCTTACTCAATAATTATCAATGCCCTGCAAACATTTCATTCTCCCTCTAAATCCAAAACACAAAGGTAACAGGCATCCACTTCCCCCCACAGCGGAGTACTAAGAGGTCAAGACTGCAACCAAACCTGGTTTGTTTTTTTGTGCTGGTTCAGCAGCCTCCAGTAGATAATGCAAACAATGAATTTCTCTAGCCCTTTCCAACAAAGAGCTGACACATACAGTCCAGTCACTGATCTAAACCCAAGCCCATATGAAGGAACACAGTACAAGAAAACTTACAGTGAGATTTCCTTAAAAAGTTGAGATTCGACTAAGAGACAACAATTCAGAAAGGCTAGGGAAAGCAGAACTAGAACACCCTCTGGGAACTTCAAGAATGAGTTTACTGAGCAAGATCACCCAGGGTCTATGTATATTGTTAAATAGTGAAGGACATTAAAAACCTGTTTCCACGGGAAAATCTTATAATTTCCACACCCTTTTGAGATTAATAAATGCTTCCATTATATGTCAACCATGTTTTGACTTTGATTCTTGCACTAAACATTCACTTACAATATTCTAACTAAACATTTTGAGTACTAGAAAAATCCAGTCCATATCAATTAGGGCTACAAAACCTTGAGAGAGTAGCTCTCTATAAATTTAGTACAGTAACTACATAAATGGAAATTAATGAACCGTTTGCTCCTGAAATAACACATACTTGAAAAAGAACTAGAAGGACAAAATTTCTAACTACAAAATTAGCTGAAGGTCTTTAAAATAGATCTCAAAGTCAGATCACCTGGATCAAGAATTGACAGACAAGAAGTCATAAACATACTAGATTAGGATGCTAAGTGAAAGCAGCAGTTTGTAATATATTTAAATGTTTATAACATTTAAATCTAGAAAAAGGAGAAATTGCTTTGTGCATTTATGTATATAAATGCAAGATGTTAACAGTAGGAAAAATGGGGATTTTCACTTTACTACATACATTTCTGAACTGTTAAAATTTTTCTAGCAAAATGTGTGAATTTTTAATATTAAAGATTAAAAAGTAATATATTAACAGCACTAAATGCAGTTACACACTATTCTAAAGGATAAAATACATTACTTTCACTTGTTAAAAAAGGGAGAACAGCTTAGCCTCCCTCAATTTTTATAACTATATTTAAATAATTTGAAAAACAATAGAATACAAAACAACATATCTCCAGTCTCACTCACTGTTTAAACAGGCTCATAAACGTACTAGCCTACTAAGGGGTCTTGATGAGACAGAGACCATGGGCAGAGTAGGGTGAGGGCCTCTGGAAAAAAAAAAAAAAAGATGACCACTGTGAGATTTGCTTTGGCCTGCTGGGGAGTCCAGCTTATTTTTCTAACTTTACCCAAGTGCTGCTTTTCTTCCTCCAGCCCTTAACAAATGATTTGTTGCAACTCGGGCAATGTAGCAAGCAAGCCCAAAACAACATAATAAAAGGCAGGAAGGATTCCATCTTGAAACCCAATTAGTTAAAAAGTAAAACAGTGACTCAGCCCACCTTGGGAGTAAAGCAGGCAGCCTTGAGTGATATGCTCCCAGACCAGGAAGCTGTTGTCCTGGGAGGAAATCAGATCAGTAAAGTTCTTGTAAATAACCAGGAAGGCTCATAAGAAACTTAGTGTTTCTTCAAAAGTATTTGCGGGTGTACATCCCTAGCCCTTTGTCTCTCAACTGCCTATAAAACCCCCCTAGACAACGCACCACCCCAGACTCTCTTGTCCCCTCCTGGCCTGAGCCGGGAGCTCTGTCCTTTCAATTTATCTCTAAATAAAAGCTTGTACCTTGCTCTCCTACCTTGAGTGTTTGTGAAGCTCATTCTTTGGCTTCGTGAACAAGAACCCTAGCATCATTGAGATATCCAATAGCATTTAAAATAATTTTCAACACCTTTACTATAGTGACTTTATTTTCTGATTCTTAAGTGCTATTGCTGAACTTTTCACAGATAAAGGTAGACATTACCTACCTGCAGGAGTCAAAGCCCCAACAATGATATCAGGGAGGGATGCACAATTTTTATCAAGCAAGAACCAAGCCAGTAAAGCAGAGTTGAATACATTGCCAAGCACTAGCTGGAGTAGTCAAACCACATACATCTTAATGTTTCGGGAAATCTTAGGGCGCTGCCTTATTTTAGGGAAACAGGAAACACAGGTGGAGTTTTGCAGACTATGCCACTGACGCGGTTCAGGTGGGGAAGGCCCACGAGGCAATCTTCGCCCTGGATGCCAAGAGCAGAACCTCAGAGCTAAGCACGCGGCCTTGTGAAGGCTAACCAGGGGGCGGGCAACTTTGCACGTTCCTGTTGAAAAGGTTACGCTTTTCTTACAGCAGCCCGAGTTAACGAGTTCCTCCGCGTCCACAGCACCCGCTGTATGCTGGGAATGCGGGTGAAGGCACAGCGCCCGCGAGGCGCCGGGGACCGCGGCCCTGACGTCACAGCCGCCCCCGCAGCCGCCGGGCCTCCCTCCGTCACAGGCCCGAGCCCGCCCCCGCGGCCCCCTCCCGGCCTCCCGAACCGATCCCGCAGAGTCTAGGCTGGAGGATGGGGAAAGTCCCCGCCTGCTCCGGTGCAAAGCGGCACAGCACCCCCGCGATACCCCTCAACTTTGTCCAACTTGTGCAGGCTCCGCCCCGGCGCCGGGACCCCGACCCCGCGCCCATGCTCCCCACGCCCGAAAGGGACCGGCCGAGGCCAGAAGGGGCGTGACACGCCCTCCCCCGTCCACCTTCCTTGGCCTCGGGGACCCTCTCCGAGGCTCCCGTCAGGAAAGGACCGAGACCCCTGCCTCCCAGGGCACCGAGGGCGTGACCTCCGTGACCCGCCCCCTGCCCCCGCGCCCACCGGGGCGCGTACCGGGCGGCTGCGGGCCGCCCCCGGGGCTGTCCGGCTGCGGCGCGCCGGGGGCGGGGAGGCTCTTGCGCTCCTTCTGGGATTCCCTCCGGCCGCCGCCCGCGCCGGGTCTGTGGCTCGAGGCCCCGGCCGGGCTCCTACCGCCTCGACTGCTGGCTCCGGCCGTCGCCGCCTCATCGCGCCGCTTGCGCTGGAGCTGCTGCTGGCGCCGACGCTCGGCCTCGCGAAGGATGTCGAACGGGTCCGACTCGTTGTCCAGCAGCTGGTGGAAGCGGTTGGCCACGACGCAGCCGAAACTCTCCTGCATCGCAGCGCCTGCGGCGGCCGCAGCCACGGGACTACCCAGGGCGCCCTTCATGCCGCCGCGGCCACTGCGGGCCCGCCGCGCAGCCCACGCGAGCGAGTCTCAGCGCAGCCGCCGGCGAGGACCCAACCCGTCCGCCTGGGCCGCCCTCCCTGCCCACAAACCCCGTCCCTCCCAGTGCCCGCCCCCGCGCCCCCGCCCCCGCCCAGCGTCCGCCCTCCAAACAATCAGCGCGCGCGGGCACGCCCCCTTCCCCGACCCGGCCGGCCTGGAAGCCCAATCAGCGCCCGGCTGCTTCCACGTCACGCGACCTCTATGCCCCTCCCCGACTCAGCAGGGATGGGCGGGCCCAGGGGATGGGCGGGCCCAGGGGCGGGGCTAACGAGAGGAGCAAAGAGCCCTGTGATTCCGGCGGCTTTTCTGCGCGGTGGGTCGTGGATGTGTTTTGCGCTTTTCCCGGGACTGGCTCTTCTTTCGTTATTGGCCGCAACTGTTTGAAGGTTATATATTCAGTTAGTCCTTCAACAGCTCAGAGTGAACACTTACTTTCTGCCAAGGCGTTCTCACTCGTTACAGTCTGCAGACAGAAAGTGCCCTGAAGCAAAGGCAGACTTCTCTCCGCGCCTGTCCGGAGGGACCTGGTCTAATTGGGAAGCCTGGAAAGGCTTTCCCTAGGAGGCAACGGTTAAGCTGAGATCTGAAGGACGACAGGGGCCGCAGCGACGGGCCTGTGCAGGAGTCTTGAGATGGGGTGGAGCAGAACTCATTCAAGCTCAAACGAAACCAATGGAACCGGATTGCAAAGAGTTGAGGAGGGCCTTATTTTGGCCTTTATTCTTCTGGTGGGAAGCAAATTTTAAGCATGAGCGGGTATTTGAGAAGGCCACACCAGCTGCAAGGTGGACTAGTTTGGAGGGAGATCAAAATGGATGCAGAAATACCGAGCAGATAGTTGCAGAGCTCCAGGGAAGAGTTGACAGTGAGTTGGATGAGAATGGTGGCAATGGAGGTGAAGAGAGTAGATTGAGGAGCTATTTTTGAGGTTATCTCAACAGGACGGTGATATGAGTGATGAAGACAAAAGATCAGGGTATGATGACTCCTATTTCTGCCTTGTGCAGGGGGAGTGGTGGTGCTATGCACAAGGAAATAGAGCCCTAGAAGAGACCATTTTGATGACGATTATGAGTTCAGTCTTGGACATTTTGAGGTTTGGATTTTGTTATTTTTAATTCAGCTGGGGCCAGAGCTCAGAGGACCCTGAATTGGACTGTTCCGGGAAGTCTTGCCTACACACTGGTGCAGACACTGTTGCCTATGCTACATCCCTTCCTTTCCTTCTTACCTTTTCCCAGAACCTGAATTTCATTAGGGTGTAAGGTGGCTGTATGCCCCCGGGGAAGCTGGGCACCCATACAGTCTCAGACTCAATTAATCTTAAAATGTCTGAAATTGTGAATTGTAATTCTATTCCCTTGCCCATGACTGGTGTAGGAATAGGCTTGTGGTGCAAATCTGGCAGCACAGACCTGAGAGTTAATATATCTGGAAGATTTCTGGGAGCGTTTTCCTTTTACCTAAAAAGGGATTGAGAAGGGATCTGCCATCTTCTCATTTCTGTTCATTGGTCCTTGTTATGTGAGAAAGACGTGATGCATAGAGTTGCTGTCCCTTACTGGGACTATGGCAGAACAGGCAGATTGGAGAAAGCTTAGTTCCTTGATGTCTGACCAGCTGACTTACCCCACTTGGGAACTTTCCAACCTCAACTTATTATTAGGTGAGATGATAAATGCCATCATTGTTTAATCTCCTCTTGGTTGTACCTTAGTTCTTGCATCCTGATAGAGCATCTTGCTCAGGTTGTCATTACTGGCTTTTATTTTCCTTTAATAGCAAATGGCAAAGGAACCTTTAACTAACTGCTGCCAGATCTGTGTTTTACTCACTTATTCAATTGTCTGTTGTTCTGGAGGAGGACAAAGATGATGCTTAGCATTCTAGGTAGCTATACATGTTTGTTGAATGACTGTAGATTTTAAGATATTTGGTCATCTCCTTGGAGTTAGCAGAGGTTTATGTACTTCTTACCCAAAGGAATTGAGAGCTGGTGTTCAAACAAAAACTTGTACCTGTATGTTCTTAGCAGCACTACTCACAATAGTAGCACTATTGCACATCAGCTGATAAATGGCTAAATGAAATGTGGTGCACAGATTGGTGCTTGGCTATAAAAGGGAATGAACTACTGATGCCTCTGACAACATGGATGAACCTTAAAAGACACTATGCTAAGTGCAAGAAGCCGGCACACATGGCTTCCTATTGTGTGATCCCACTGATAAGAAATGTCTAGAAAAGGGAACTCCATAGACACAAAGCATATGAGGTGTACCAGGGGTTTAGGGGAAAGGGGATGAAGAGCGACTGCTTAATGGGCATGCGGTTGTCTTTGGGATGAATATTTTCTGGAACTGGGTAGTTGTCGTGGTTGCATAAAATGTGAATGTACTAATACCACTGAATTATACACTTTAGAATGGTTAAAATAGTAAATTTTATATGTATTTTACCACATTTTTTAAAAAGCATACATTTTGGAGTTAGACCAGTGTTTGAACCCCGGCTCCGCCACCGATTCACTTTGTGACCTTGGTGTGCATTATGGCTGTGCTTCAGGCTTCTCATCTGTAAAGCAGAAAAGCAATGATGCTTTCTTCAGTGGGTTGTTGGGAGGACAGGTTCAGACAATGCACATGAAGCATGCAGCTCTGTGGCTGGCACAGAGTATATCCTCACCAACAGTCATTATCAACATTACTAGTACCATGATTGCTTAAGAAATTTTTGGGGGGGCATCATTAATCTACAATTACATGTGTAACATTATGGTTACTAGACTCCCCACATCATCAAGTCCCCACCATGTACCCCATTACAGTCACTGTCCATCAGTGTAGTGAGACACTATAGAATCACTACTTGTCTTCTCTGAGATGTACAGCCCTCCCCGTGCCCCCCCTATATTATGTCTGCTAATCGTAATGCCCCTTTTTCCCTTGCCCCTCCCTTCCCACCCATCCTCCCCAGTCCCTTTCCCTTTGGTAACTGTTAGTCCCTTCTTGGGTTCTGTGAGGCTGCTTCTATTTATTCCTTCAGTTTTTTTCTTTGTTCTTATACTCCACATATGAGTGAAATCATTTGATACTTGTCTTTTTCCGCCTGGCTTATTTCACGGAGCATAATACCCTCTAGCTCCATTCATGTTTTTGCAAATGGCAGGATTTCTTTTCTTCTCATGGCTGAATAATATTCCATTGTGTATATGTACCACCTCTTTATCCATTCATCTACTGATGGACACTTAGGTTGCTTCCATTTCTTAGCTATTGTAAATAGTGCTGCGATAAACACAGGGGTGCATCTGTCTTTTTGAAACTGGGCTGCTGCATTCTTAGGGTAGATTCCTAGGAATGGGATTCCTGGGTCAAATGGTATTTCTATTTTGAGTTTTTTGAGGAACCTCCATACTGCTTTCCACAATGGTTGAACTAATTTGCATTCCCACCAGCAGTGTAGGAGGGTTCCCTTTTCTCCACATCCTCGCCAACATTTGTTGTTGTTTGTGTTTTGGATGGCAGCCATCCTAACTGGTGTGAGGTGATATCTCATTGTGGTTTTAATTTGCATTTCTCTGTTGATTAGCAATGTGGAGCATCTTTTCATGTGCCTGTTGGCCATCTGAATTTCTTCTTTGGAGAAGTGTCTGTTCAGCTCCTCTGCCCATTTTTTAATTGAATTATTTGCTTTTTGTTTGTTGAGGTGCCTGAGCTCTTTATATATTTTGGATGTCAACCCCTTATCAGATATGTCATTTATAAATATATTCTCCCATACTGTAGGAAGTCTTTTTGTTCTACTGATGGTGTCCTTTGCTTTACAGAAGCTTTTCAGCTTGATATAGTCCCACTTGTTCATTTTTGCTTTTGTTTCCCTTGCCCGGGGAGATATGTTCATAAAGAAGTTGCTCATATTTATGTGCAAGAGATTTTTGCCTATGTTTTTTTCTAAGAGTTTTATGGTTTCATGACTTACATTCAGGTCTTTGATCCATTTTGAGTTTACTTTTGTGTATGGGGTTTGACAATAATCCAGTTTCATTCTCTTCCATGTAGCTGTCCAGTTTTGCCAACACCAGCTGTTGAAGAGGTTGTCATTTCCCCATTGTATATTCATGGCTTCTTTATCGTATATTAATTGACCATATATGGTTGGGTTTATATCTGGGCTCTCTAGTCTGTTCCATTGGTCTATGGGTCTGTTCTTGTGCCAGTACCAAATTGTCTTGATTAATGTGGCTTTGTAGTAGAGCTTGAAGTCAGGGAATGTAATTCCCCCTGCTTTATTCTTCCTTCTCAGAATTGTTTTGGCTATTTGGTGGTCTTTTGTCTTTCCATATGAATTTTAGAACTTTTTTCTCTAGGTCATTGAATAATAAGTACCCTTTTTAACTGAAAAGGGCAATTTGGGGTTTTGTCAAAAATCATGTTATTGAACTATAATTTACATGCCACAAAATTCTTCTGGGCCAAATGCACAATTCAATTTAGTGATTTTATGGAGTTGTGTACTCATCACTATAACCCAATTTTAGAGCTTATGCTTCCCTGCCAGGAGGCCCCTCTGCCCAGTTGCAGTCAATCCTGTTTCCACCTCTGGCCCAACGCAAAACACTAAATTTATTTTCTGTCTCTAAAAATTTGTAAAAAGGGCAGTTTAATACAATAAAATATTTATAGCATTGTGGAGCCCTCCTGATGTCTTCCTCTGCAAATAATGTCTGATTTCATAACTTATGTGATCTTCAACTAAATATGTAATCCATTCACCAATCTGTTTTTTTCAACTATATATTCAGTCATACATGCACAGTTAAAATATATAAAAATAGATATTATAGGTAGGGATCTAATTTTTAAGCCCTCTTGAGCTGTCCTCATCCGCTGTCCCTCCCTGCCCGTCAGCTCTGTCCTTTTTTCTGCTAATCACCATCGGGAACTCTGGGACTCTTGGACGGGACGGTGCTCTCTCCACACGGGCCTAGCGAGTGAGTGAGGGGCCAGCCCGACTTCCCTTTCTACCTTGTCCCTTACTGTCCCTCAGACCAGCACATATGCCTCTGAGGATGTCCCAGTCTTACAGAATGCTGGGGATTATTGCACATGAGAGGAGAAACCAGAAGTGATGCAACTAAATGTCCCTCTCCTCAAGTCCTAGATACAACTCAGGAAGTCAGTGCTCCACAGGCTTTCTCCATTCCAGCTCGAATCCCTGGCTTCTCTGTCAACAAAGCCACACTTTTCCTGTGAAAGTACCTCCTTCTCAACCCTACCATGCAGGTGCCCCTCACCCCCAGCCACTTTTCAAGAAACCCTCGTCCCTATACATAAGGACTGGTCTTTCCCAGGATCCACGCATTCTCTTGGCAGGTAAGTCCTCAAGTATGAGTTATTCAGTGTGGATCAGAATCACACCCCAGGGAAGAGGGCCTGAAAACAAGAACTGGTGGTGGCCCCCCAAGTCCTACAGAACAGTTAGGCGTGGGAATGAGGGAACACTTCGGTCTCCAAGTTTCAGGCATTTTAAAGTAGGTGTGGGTAACTCTAAAGTCTGTTTGTCTTGAAGTCTCTCCATCATTGGGAGTTAAACACATCTTTTATTGTCTGGACCATCCAGGCTAACTACTGATAAAACACACAAATACATCATCGTGTTCATCATACCATCTCCAAAGGACAAATTCTAATTCTCAGAAGTAGTGAAGTAACCATGAAGAGGAAAAGTATTTTCCTGCTGACTCATGATTTACAAGCCATTTCTCGATTAATGGAACTGTCTGCACATTATTTACCAGACATTATAATACAAGCAGTATTTCCCTTGTCTCCTCTTCCATACTGTTTTCAAATTACGACCTGTCGAGTCTTCTAGGAAAACAAAACCACCCTACTGTTAGCCCACAAACCGTGCCTTCTACTGGCTGCTCCCTTAGCCCTATTAGATCAGCTGAAGTTCTGTCCTTGCATGTCCTTCATTCAGTTCTTGGCCAAGGTCATATGCTGTCTAGGAAGGAGGGAGGTCATGATTTCATCCTTCTAGTTTCAAGCACATAAATTATCATATGCTCTCAATTTATATGATTTCTACTCACCCTATTTACTAAGCAGCTTATGGATATAGTAGTATTTTGTTAGCCCTCTTGGGTGATAGCTCCCAAATGCCACCAACACAATCTACTGATAAGATAAAGCTAAGTGTCTTGCTTATTATACTGGAGAGGGAGAACCACAGAGCTTTGGCAAAGTCTCAAAGCAGGGAAGATTAGGTTAGAATTTATTGATTATTTGAAGTTTGGTTTAAGGCAGACCTTTCAATAAAGGGACTTGATTAGACTGGGTCAGATAAGAGTTCAGGATTGGTGGAGACTCAGAATCATAGGGCACACACTGCCTGTTGGAACCTTCCTTTGGAGAGTTTCTGCGGGAAGTTCCTGTGATGAGCTGTCAAGACTTTGCCAGGGAAAGAAACTCCCAGAAAAGTAATAAAGACAGAGGAATAAAAAATTATGTTACGGCAGAGAATAAGGTAAGTGGGGGGGAGGGAGTGCTGTGTGTGTGAAGTAGTTTCAGTTCTCAGTGTCCTGGGTAAGTGGGATATAGATGGCTTTTGTTCTTAGCCCCTTTCCAACCTCTTCAAGTGAATTACAGTAACTCCAACTGTTGAAACAGATAAATTCCCAAATGTTTGATGGCTCAAACATGAAAAAACTTAATTTTCTCTCAAGTAAAGTCCAAACGTAGTGTTTCTGATGAACGGGTACGGGTGATTTTCCTCCTTGGGGAGAGAAGGACCACCCAGGCTTTTTAGACACTGAGCTCCACTATTTCTCAAGGCAATGGCCCTCAGACTTGAGTGGTCAGCAGAGGTTGGGGGCTTGCTAATCCACGGGTTGCTGGGTTACACTCCAGGGTTTCTGATTATGTAGGTGGGGGTGGGGTCCGATCCCTTGCGCTTCTATCAAGCTCCCAGCTGACATGGACGATGTTGGTTCCTGAGACCCCAGGACTGGAGCTGGAGACAGAGGTGGGCGGAGACTGGTCAGCTGCTTTGGAGCTCCTAGACCTGCAAGCCAGACACATCACTTCTGATCACATTAATTGACAACAGACTTGGCACATGACCCCACTGAGCTCTATAGAGGGCTAGGAAATGTATTCCTTGGACTGAAAAATGAAGCTTTGCAGAAAATAAACCTTAGGGAACAGCTCTCTACCTCTCTGAAGCCTGTCCTTCCACCACCAAGTCCCCAGGAATACCCTTCTTTCCATACATAGAACATGCTCAATTCCCCCCAGAACCCACCTACTTTACCACATCAAGGTGGTACACAGTCCTCTTTACAAAACCCAAAAGTGGCTTCTCATGGTTTACCACTTATAAACCAAAGAGTAGTCTGCACTACAATATATAATGATGGATCAGGGACAGGATAAACACCCATTCAGACAAGAAAAATGGAGACACACAGCAGTCCCTGGTCCCTAGCAACGACATTCTGCAGGGTAGCACTAAAATGGGGTGGGGTTTTTCAGAGTGGATTCCAACATGCTGCCTGGAAGGAACTCCCTTTGACTACGTTCTCTGTGACCCTCTGTGGTCATGGATTCTTTTGGGACACTTAGTGGGCTTCTGATCTATTTGCATCTAGTTCAAGTGCCTCTAACTGCACCTGAAGCAGCATTTTGAAGCCTCATCTTTTTCTCTGTTTCTTTGCACTCTATTGCTCTCTTCATGGGGAATACAATGAGGCCTTCTGAAACCATAGGTGAGAATGCTGCCTTCTCCATCTTTTTCTTGCTTTCGGTATAAATTTTGGTGCCTAAAACCTCTTTAAGTCTGGTCTCTTACGGTTTGGGGCCTGCAAACAGTCAGCTTTTGCAACCTTTAGAGGCCCCAAATATTTAGATTTTCTCTATTACCTTTCATTTCTGCTTGCCAGCTGGCCAGTTCTTCCCTGAAGTCCATCTCTTTCTTATAATAATTTGCTAAAAGCAGAAAGTAAACATCAGCATACACTGTCACACCAACTCTTACCAACCACTTCCCTAAAACTACCGACTCAGTGGAATTCTGGTCTTCCTTTCAACTTCTCAGTTAAACAGTTTTTCCGAATGTCTTGCAGCTGCCTGACATGGATCTCTATCCAGGCTCTGATATCAGTTTCTTTGCTGCTTCCATCACTGACCCAGGTGCACACCTTTTAGGTTTTTGTCACATCAACACTCTTGTGGTACAAACTTCTGTGTCAGTTAAGGTGACTGGCTGCTGTAACAAATGAGTGCCACCTCCAAAGTATAATAGCTCAGACATGATAGATGCTTATGACTCATTCATATAAAGTTCCATGGCATTCTTAGTGGCTGACAGTTCCCCTCTTTGGTGACATAGGGACACTGCCTCCTTTCAGGCTGTGGCTCTGCAGTCTCCTGAGGACTCAATGTCCTTTTTGATTTTTCACATCCTCCTCACTTTGCTGGTCTAAAAGTAATACATCTCTCTTCCACTCACATTTTGTTACTAAGAACAAGTCACCCGGCCACCCCTAGACATAAGGAGTGGCGAAACAGTGGTCTCTACCTGAGTAGTCCCTTCCTGGCAAAAGTCTGCACTGTGGAAGAGAAGCACAGATCCCTAGTGGACATCTAGTGTGTGCCACACCAGGAATACCCTATTATTAGAACCATCCAGTCGAAATCTAGCTTGGTCCTCTACCAGTTAGAAAGGACTTTGGCTATTTGTGATATATTCCAGAAATAACAGTGACTTAAACAGAACCAAAGTTTATTTCTCTCTCCCGTGAAGGGCAGCCAGAACTGAGTAGTTCTGGCAGTGCTGGCTGTTGCATTAGGTCATCAAGGATTCGGAATCCTTTTGTCTTTCTGCTTTACCATCCTTGACACTTAGCTTCAGTTTCTCAAGATGGCTGCTTGATCTCTAGACATCGCATCCACATTTCAGGCTGGAAGAGAACAAGTGTGAAAAGACGAAAGGGTCTGTCTTTTAAAGACATTTACTGAAATTCCACATGACAACAATGCCTGATGTTTGTGGAGAAAATGGAAGTTCTCAGGGCCAGGATCCTTACCTGAACTTAAATTACTTGATGATGTAACTGGCTTGCTGCTAGGCTACTGCTTCCACACCTGTAGATAATAAGCTATTATTGACTGAGTCACTATATAAAGAGCTCTGCCCAGTGCTCCGGGCTGAGGTAGAGAGGAAGGAGGACTGTAGACCTGCAGACTGTTGGATGCAGAAAGAATTCCAGTGCTTGACCTATAGCTGGGAGAACAAGCCAGATAATAAACCCTTTTACCCCAAGAACGTTTCACTGTCATTTCTTCAGTCTCCCTGAATCCATAGTGAACTTGCCCGGGGCTGAAACCCATTGGCAAGACACTGCAATTGGAAAGCTGCTGGAGAAGGTGAAAAAGAGACATAGGACATAGTACATTGAATTCATGGACCATCAGTTAGATACATAAGATCAAATCATATTCTACACAAAGCAAAAGGCTTAGCAATTTTGCAAGCTTTTTGACCTATTGATTCTACTCAGAAAAATATAACCTGAGGAACTTATCATAGATGCATGCAAAGATACGTGGGAATAAAGTTGGGTATAAACCCTTTCACGCCAAGAACGTTCCACTGTCATTACTCGGTCTGATTGAATCCATAGTGAACTTTCCCAGGGCTGAAACCCATTGGCAAGACACTATAAAAGTCTTATTTGTACAGCCCTTTGGAGCTCCTTTCTATCTGCTAAATGGGATGCTGCCCCATTCATGAGTTGTTGAATAAAGCCAGTAAGATCTTTAAAAGTTACTCAAGTGATTTTTTTTTCATAATTTCTTTATCAGAAGAGATCTACATTTTTAAATGTTGGAAAGACTACTGTAATAATATAGCAAGTACCCTGAGATGGGTTTTAGTATTCTTCAGAAATAGTATACAGAATGGATGTTAACTCTGTCTGGGGCAGAACAAAGAAATTAGGAATATGTTGTACACACTTGACCTTCCTCTTTGCATGGTAATGGAGCCAAACAAGCAGGTCTTGTGTGACCCAGCCCGCTCCTGGAATTACCCTCTACCTGCTTCACACATTCCTGGCATGTCTTTCATTCTCTTGAGGCAGAGAGCAAGTGGAGCTGGCAGAGTAATTTTTAGAAGCAGAAAGTGTCCTGGTTCTGAATGATTCATCTTGCACCGTGGGGCATGTTAAACAATAACTATTGGTTGTAATTTGTTGGATCTTGCTCAACCCATAATTTGAGTGTCATGATCACTTTTTCTTTTGAGTATCTTTCAAGTATAAAATAGATGGATTATGTTTCCCGTCCACCTGATTCAGAAATATATGGTGCATGAAATTGTAAAAACAAATTTACTAAATTAAGTGAAATGATAGATGAACTTTCAGCTTTCCATATCAACTATTTATTAAAGTTCCAAACTGGATTTAACCCTCAAACCTGGAGATTTTTAAATATGAGAAACAGGTCTCAGAAATGTGGGGGGCCCATTTTTCAGCCCCTTCTTCCTTTTGTTCAGCAGACACTAAGAAGTATAATCCATAGGCAATTTTCAGAGGCCTGGAAACCTGGCCTTTTTATTTTGTTTTTCAAATAAATCCTTCTCAAGGACTAATTTATTGAGTTATGTGGCTTTGGTGCAGCCTGAAATTGTAAGTGGGAAATTCCACCTTATGGAATTGTTGACAGTAGCAGAATGTGAGGCACCCATCCATATTATCGTGCATCAGTAGACACGTGCTGTTGTTATAGTAAGCCTTCAGGAAATGGTAGCTATATACTATTTTCTTTTTTGAAAAGGTACTTTCACTTGGTTCAAAGTTCAAAACATACAGTTTTATGTTGTGTCTTTTGAAATCTTTTCACTTCTGTTTCTCAGCCACAAAATGCCCCTCCTTGGAGTCAACTGATGTATTAATTTCTAGTGTATCTTGTTAGAGATACTTTGTGTATCGACAAGCAATTTTCCCACCATTTTAAAAACATGAATTAAAACATACTATTCCATGTGTTACTTTTTATCACTTAAAAATGTATCTAAGCAGTTGTTCCTGTTGATTTTTTTGAAGAATTGTGGCTTTGTGAGTGTGAGACACCACTCAGCTTTATAAAGGTGTGTTCCAATTTAATTACCAATTCTAACCCTTGACTATTGGGTATTCATTCATTCATTAGGCTAGGCCCTTGCAAACAGGACAGAACAGACACAGTCACTTCTCTTACCTACTACAGCGAGCTGGCCACCCCATTTTGCCTGACCCTGCTCTGCGCTGCGCCCCCGAGGCTCCGCAGGCCCCTCTGAGCGCTGTCAGGCCCTGGGGTGGAGGGCGGGGGCCCGGAGGCAGTATGCGCAGGAGTGGGCCGTGACCGGAAGGTGCTGCGTGCCGGAGCTCCACGCCCGTCCAGGCGCGGGGTTGCTGCCGCGGGGTAGGCTGCCCGGGGGTCCTCGGGACATGGGTCACGGGTGTGAGAGGGACACACGCCAGCTGTACTCCTGTGCCGTTCCTGCAACGAGCAGCACGCGGGGACCTCGGGGACCACTTCCTTAACCACCTTACGTTACACGGGGGAAACAGGCCCGGCAAGGCGAAGCCCGGGACCCACGCCCACCACAGCCCAGGGGGCATCTGCTAGAAACTTGCTTAGGCAACGGGCGGCCCAAGCCCTAGCCCTTTAAACTGCCGGTGCGCGGGAACCGCAGCCCAACAACCAACGACCGCCCCGGCCCCGCCCCGGCCGACGCCTCTCCTGCCGCCCGCCCCCCGCGCGCCTCGGCCCAGCGGCCCCGCGCAGATTGCCGGCCGGGTTCTGGGCGGGTGTGTCTGGACCGAGGCCGACGCCGCGCGCTTCCCCGGAGTTTCGAATGCAGTTGGCCGTCGAGGCAGAAAAAAATACGAGAGCGGCGGCCAATGGCGTGGCAGAGGGGACCCGCGCGCAGGCCGGGCCCCGCCCCGCTCGGCTGGAAGGAAGTCCAGGCGCGCCCATTGGCTCACGCGAACTGTCACTCGCCGCCGCGGCCACCCGGCAGGGACCTCGCGGTGACTGGTTCCGCCCAGGCGCGAAATGTAACGCGGGAAAAGCCGGAGCAGGGACCGAGGCTGCAGGTTGTTATTTTCGGGGGCTCGGCGCAGTGCATCCTGTTTTCCTGTCACCGCAAGGCCAGCCGCTCGCCGCTTCCCACCGCCGCAGCCTGCGCCGGGGCGTACAAAGAGAGGAGGGCCGCCT
The DNA here is from genome assembly GCA_029783875.1 of Phataginus tricuspis. NCBI lineage: Eukaryota > Metazoa > Chordata > Mammalia > Pholidota > Manidae > Phataginus > Phataginus tricuspis. The sequence continues at coordinate 1,741,424 of JAQQAC010014596.1, read as the reverse complement.
GGCCTGAGTGTGGGGCCCGGCCCTGGCCGCCCAGTGCCGTCCAAGCCGCTCCGCCCCGCTCCTCTGCTGGCCGCCGCGCAAGAGGATTCCGGGAAACGTACGCCTGCCATGAGCCGGCGGCTCTGAGCAGCGCGGCCGAGCGGAGCGAAAGGTCGGACCCGGGCTCAAGGAGCGCGGCCCGTGGTCGCCGGAGCTGTGTTTCGAGGCCGGGCGATGATCCGAGGCGTGGAAGTGCCGATGGCGGACCCTCCGCTGCAGCCACCGCCCGTCATCTTCTGCCACGACTCCCCGAAGCGGGTGCTGGTGTCGGTCATTAGGACGACCCCGATCAAGCCCACGTGCGGCGGCGGCGGGGAGCCGGAGCCGCCGCCGCCGCTCATCCCCACCAGTCCCGGCTTCAGCGACTTCATGGTGTACCCGTGGCGCTGGGGCGAGAACGCGCACAACGTGACGCTCAGCCCCGGGGCCGCGGGGGGCGCCCCCTCGGCCGTCCTGCCCGCCGCCGCCGAGCACCCGGGGCTTCGGGGTCGGAGCGCGCCCCTGCCCGCCGCCTCGGGAGGTGAGGACGAGGAGGAAGCCAGCAGCCCGGACAGCGGCCACCTCAAGGTGAGCGGGGCGGGCGGGGCGGGCGGGGCGCGGGGCTGCCAGGGCCCGTTAACGGCGCGGCCCAGGAGCAGACAGCGCCAGCGGACGCGGCGGGCGGGGCCGAGTTTAAAACGCGAAGTTGCTCTGGCCGCGGCGGGGGCGGGGGGCGGGTGACAGGGCGCTGACGTCACTGCCGCGCGCCTAAATACGAGCCCTCGGTGCGAGGGGCGGGACGACGATCACGTGATGCGGGCCGGAGGCGGCTGAGCGGGCTCGGGGCGGTCCGCCAGCAGGTGTAGTGGGCGGGGTGGACCGCAGATGCCAGTTCGCCAGAGCCGGTGGAAGGGCTTCGGGCCTCGGGCTGTTCCTCTGGTTGCGGGAAGGGAGGGGGCTGCGCCGTTGGTCCTGCACCACTGCGGGGGCCTGCCGTTGCTAAGGCTGCCCCGCGGGGATGGCGGGAGAGCCAGAGCGGACTGAGGGGCGTCTTCTGCAGCGGGAGAGGAGCCCTTGCTGCCCTTCATTCGGCCAGCGTACTACTTTCCTAGGTGGAACCGGACGCAATTGTTGCTAACCTTGAATCTCTCCTAGTCAGAGTGTTGGAAGGATGTGACAACCTGGTTGAAACCTACACCTTACAAGTCAGACAGCCACTGTGGCAGATTTTGCATTTAGTCTTAATTGTAGCAGTCTAATTTTGGATTTCCAAGAAGATGCATGTTATTATAAATCAAATCTCGAAGTATGTTTTTTTCAACCTAAAACATATTTAGCTTCACATAAACCGTTTGTAAAAGTTGCTCGTATAGTGCACGGGTTTAAGTTTTATTTCCACTTTGTTCACATCTTTTCAGAGGTAAAATATACCAGAAGTTATGAAGAACGTGTAAAAAAGGCTGTTTTACATTCATACTTTTCTCACACATATTGTAACTTTCAAAATTATTAGATGAATTGATTTCAACTTGCCCTTTTATCAATGAAGCAATCCAAATACAGCTCCAAAAATTCATTCACTCAGCTTCCCTATCTTGAGGAGGAAAGGTCTGGGATATACTTTTATTTAAGGAAATGAATGAGCTTGATTTGTGATCAGTGCTCTAAAGATCTGGAGTCTCAGCCCCCTTTGTTTTGCTTCTCTAGAGTACTTGAAATTCTTTTCTTCACATGTGTCATGGGTGTACCAGTGCTCACTGAATCTGCTTGCTTCGTGGGAAGGTGGTAGTACACTACAGCTGGTGCCTGCACAGGGCTCCCATGCCCCCTTTCCTCAGTATGCAGGTTAGAAGGCACAACAGCTATGGGTTTGAGAACATTTGTGTGCATTTATTGTCTAGTTGTTGCTGCTCCCAAGCGCGGTGCTAACTCACCTCTGAGTCCTGCACCCCTGGTGTAAGCCTTCCTTGCTTTCCTTTGTTCCTGCCCAACATTGCCTCCCCTGCCTGTGGGGAGAATATCCAATAGTCTGCCAACTTACTTTGGCCCCTCATCACAAAACTGCTTAGCACTGCTGGGATGTAATTTTCTATCAGCACTATCTTCTAGCTGGTAGAATTCTGGGAGGAGGGAAGGGGGCAGGTCAAATTTCCCTCTGCCACAGGCTATTCCAAGCCTCCCTGCCTCATGCTCTCCACTCAGACTTCATTCATGAGGTTACTTCTCCATTTTGGGGCCTGTGTGGTTTGGCTTCTCTGTGCATAGCTTCGGATGCTGTTCACCCTTCGGGACCTGTCAGCTGCTCATCTGCTTTCCCTTTCTATCACCTGAGCACCTCAAACACCTGGACTGCATACAAACTTACAAATAGCTGATGAGCATAGAGTGATTCTTGATCTATACAGAGTGTTCTGAGCTCTTTAATTTACCTTCTTGATAATAAAGAAGGAAAATCCCAAAGATTCAGTTTAGTTACATCATGCTAAGTGGCAGAATTGATTGGAACCTTCCAGAGCCCTTGTTTCTAATTCCTACATGATATTGCTCCATTATGTATCATGTATGGATTGACTTTAGTGGTTTGTCTTTAAAATTAAGCTAATGCAAGTTGATCTATGAAATACACACTATTTGTATTTATCTATATCTAAATTGAGATGTTTCATGAGGGTACACGATGCAGTAGGTAAGTGCAAATTAAGTCTTAGAAAGTTGTGCCAATAGGTCAAAGTGGGGGATGGAATCAGGAAGCAGAGAGGTAAGTCAGGAAATTTGGATCGAAATCTGATTTCAAAAAGGGAAATATGATCAATTACATTTTCTCGTTTTTTTTCTTGTCAAGTACACATGCCTGGGAGACCTATTTTTCTTCTCCTTCTAGGTTGTGTTTGTGCACTTTATTTGAATTTTACTTTGTATAAAAATGTGTCAAGGACTTTTAGTTTTTTAGTCATCAGATGAATATCAAGTTTGAATATAACTTCTTCTAAAGCCTAGGTAAAAGTATATATACATTATTCTAAGTAGCTTGAGAAAGAACTCAAATTTTATTAAATAACTTCTTAAAGTTAGTTATTGGCATTGAAAACTCAAGACATTTATCATGAAATAGTTTAGAAAACACTGAATTTAACATACCTTCTGGAAGTAGATTGTTAAACTATGCAAACATTTTTGGCAATTTAATCATTTTGCTTCTTTCTAGTAACTTATTTTGCAGAACTTGCCACATAGTAACAATATGTCTTAGAATTTCTTGTCAGCTCTACTTTTCCTTGTGAGTCATCCAGCAGTCTTGACAAGATTGGTCTCTCAGGCTATAGGTATATTTGACTGCTGATGCAGTAACATTTTTACTGTCAAAATGCACATAGAAACAAGGTTTCCTTATTGCTAAGGCCAAAATGAAAAGGGCCCTCTTAAATAGCACTGCTTATTTTTATATGTATGGTTAAAAGATGCTCTTTATCCACTTATTTAGCATATTAGATGATTACTGCCTTGTTTAATTTTCTCAGTTGAAGTATTACACTTAGTGAAGCCTTACCTGATACGGCTAGGATGTTGTACTTTCCATCCATTTCTCATTTGGAAAATGTAAACGTGTGGTTTAAGCTGGGAAGCAGCCAAATGATTAACTTTTTTTTTACATCTCTCCCACAAATTAAACATGCTTGTTAATTTTTTTTTTTAGCAGTAACAGAGAAAATGGCAACGGATAATCTTAAAATTGTGATATGAAATAACCAGTTACTTTGAACTGGAATAGAGTTAACATGTTTTTAGGTATTTTAACAATATTAGGAAAAGGATCCTTTCATGGCAGAGGAGTTGTACTACTAAGGTTTTTGATGAAGCTGATTTCATGTTCCATTTCTTTCTTAACAAAATCACCTGCTATTTGTATGGATCATAGGTGCTGTACTCTTTATTTTTGCAGCTTTAAAACAAGATTTAAAACAATTATTCATGATATGACCATAACTAGCGACAATCCATACAATTATTGTGACTCCATAAATGATGGCAGTGAATTCTGTAGTTTACCCCTTCTTCTTTGCTGACTCTGGGTTAACAATTTTAATAAGCAAAAGTAGAGCTAAATGTAGCTAGTGAGGATCATAGCAAAGGAGGAAAGAAGGTGAACATGAAAGTATTTGATAATACTTTCCAATAATTGGAATTAATTGTAGCAATAATTGTATGTACCAATAAATGCCTATTACTTAAGCATAAGTAAGTCAAGGTCCAAATTAGAATCCTGCCAATTCCTAGCTTCATTGTAAATTAAGCTTCTTAACCTCTTTGGCAGTCTGGGGATCAATGAAGAATGGATGAGATCTTTATCCCATCAACAAATACTTATTAACTATATGCCTGAGTCAGTTAACTTAGGCAAATGCGTGCTTCAGAATGCAACCTCAGAAATCTCAAATCTCCACCTAAACATGCGTCATGTTATATGTCCTGGGAGGGTTGACTGCAGGTTGGTTCCTCCTCCTGTTCATTCTGGGACTCAGAAGAAACATTACCACCTTTCTGGGATGTGGGTCTCAAGGCAGAGAGAAGAGAGACGAAGAACCATATGATAGCTTTTGCAGCTTTTGCTTAGAAGTTACACACACAATTGCCACTCATCTGTGATTGGCCAGAGCAAGGCATGTGGTCAGGCTGAGCTCACAGGGACCTGTGTGAAACGGTGCCGTGAATATTTCCACAGTAATACTATTTGCCTCAGTGCCTTCCCATGTTTCCTTTTTAATTGTGGCAAAAAACACAAAACATAACATTTCCCATCCTAACCATTTTTC
>JAQQAC010014596.1:1668353-1730670 GCA_029783875.1 Phataginus tricuspis | reverse complement strand
ATTTCTGTGTGTTAATTTTATATCCTGCAACTTTGCTGAATTCAGATATTAGTTCTAGTAGTTTTGGAGTGGAGTCTTTAGGGTTTTTTATGTATAGTAGATTGGAAGGAATTTTGCTGTAGCTTATTCTCTCAAAACTTTCGGAAGGCTTTAGGTTTTTAAACTGAAAGTAGTAAACGCATCCCTTTGGATGTAGTTGAGTGTGATCCTTTAATGATTTTTTTTCATATAACTTGTATTTGTAAAATTTAAGTTATCTGGGGAAATAAAGTTTTTTCAAGTAAATGTTTATTTTAGATTAGTTTTAGATGTATTGACAAGTTCAGAGTACAGGAGTTCCCATAAACCACACACCCAGTTTCTTGTGCTATCTTTACATTAGTATGGTATATTTGCTGCAATAAACGAACCAGATTGATACATTATTGTTAACTAAATTCTATAGCATATTCAGGTTTCCTTATTTTTTTTTTAATTTGAGATGAAATTCTCATAACATTAACCATTTAAAAGGGTAATTCAGTGACACTAATCCACAGTGTTGTACAAGTGCCACTTGTATCAAGTTCCAGAACATTTTCATCACTCTAAAAGAAACCCCTGTAAGCCTAAGTAGTCACTTCCTGTTCCTCCCACATGCAGTCTTTGGAAATCATCTGTTTTCTGTGTCTGAACACCTACCTGTTCTGGATATTTCATTACATGGAATCATACAACATGTGGCCTTTGAGTCTGGTTTCCTTCACTTAGCATGGTGCTTTTGAGGTTCATCCACCTTGTAGCATGTATCATTTCCATGCCTGAATATCATTCCATCATATATGTATTCATTGTGTATGTGTATGTACGTGTGTACATGACATTGTGCCAAACTGTCAAACTATTTTCACAGGCGTGAACCACTTTACAGTCCTTCCTACCAGCAACATATGAGTGTTCCAACTTCTCTATATCCTTGCCTTAAAAGCACTCTATTTCCTACTTTTTTCCTTTTATTTTTTCAGTGTGACCTAGTTGGTATGAAGTCCTATCTCATTGTTTTTTTTTAATCTAATAAATTTTTTTTCCCAACTTTATCGAGACATAACTGACCTCACTGGCTTTGGTTTGTGTTTCCCTAATGACTAACGATGGTGAGCATGTTTTCATGAGCTTCCTGCTATTTGTATAATTTCTTTGGAGAAATGTCTGTTTACAACATTTGCCCATTTTTAAATTGGATTGTCTTTTTGTTGTTGGGTTGGGAAAGTTCTTTATATATCCTGGATACTAGACCCTTATCAGATATTTGATTTGCAAATATCTCCCATTCTGTAGATTGTCTTTTCATTTTCTTGATAATATCCTTTGATTCACAAATATTTTTAATTTTAATTAAGTCCATTTTATCTATTCTTTTGTTTCTGATGTCATATCTAAGAATCCATTGCCAAACCCAAGGTCATGAGGATTTATCCCTATTTTCTTTTAAGGATTTTATAGTTTTACCTCTTACATTTTGGTGTGTGGTGCATTTTGAGTTAATTTTTTTGTATATTGTGTGAGGCACTGGTCCAACTTCATTCTTTTGCAGGTAGAAAGTCAGTTATCCCAGAACCATTTGTTGAAGACAACTCTTTACTGATTGAATGTTATTGAGACCCTTATGAAATGGACTTATTTTTTGACTCTCAATTCTGTTTCATTGGTTTATGTCTTTCTTACGCCAGTACCACATTGACTTGATTGCCATTGTTTTGGGATAAGTTTTGAAATAGGGATGTGTGAGTCCTTCTGCTTTTTTCTTTTTAAGAATTGTCTTGGCTCTTTGGAGCCTCTTGCAATTCCATATGTCAATTGGAGGATTGCTTTTTCTATTTCTGCAAAAAAGGCCTTTGGAATTTAGTAGGGATTGCACTGGACCTGTCGACCCATTAGGCAGCATACAGTAAGTCTTGCAATTCACGCACTGTATTCTGTAAGTTTTGCTCTGTTGTGCTTTGTTTTCATTTGCATCAAAGTCTCTTCTAATCTCCCTTGTGATTTCTTCTTTGACTCTTTGGCTGTTTAAGTGTGTTTAATTTTCATATATTGTGAATTTTTCAGTTTTCCTTCTCTTACTGATTTGTAGTTTCATTCCATGTGTGCCGGAGAAGATAACTGATTTAAATCTTTAAAAATTATTGACACTTGCTTTGTGGTCTAACATGGTCTGTCCTGGAGAATGTTCTATGTGCACTTGAGAAAAATGTATATTTTGCTGTTTTTGCCTGGAGTGTTTTGTATTTGTCTATTAGGTCTAGTTGGTTTATAGTAGTTCTTAAATCCTCCATATCTTTGTTGACCTTCTGTCTAGTTGTCTTATCCATTTTTGAAAGCAAAAGTCTCCGGGTATTTTGAGCTATCTTCATAATTGTCGATTTTTGCTTTATACCTTTTGGGTTTGGGGGCTCTGTTGTCAGGTGTGTATGTGTTCATAGTTATCTCTCTTCCTCCTTTCACTTTTAGCCAGTTTGTGTTTTGGTTTGAAAGTGAGTCTGTTATAGATAGTATATAGTTGGATCATGTTTATTTTTAAACCTATTCTGCCAATCTCTGCCTTTTAACTGGATAATTTAATCTATTTACATTTAAAGTAATTGCTTATAAGGAAGAAGTTACTTTTGCCATTTTGTTTTCTGATGTCTTGTACCTGTTTTCTCAATTCCTCTGTTGCTGCCTTCTTTGTCTTTGATTTCTTTGTAATGTACTATTTTCATTCCTTTCTCAGTTTCCAGTATTTTTAATGGTTACTCTGGGAATTTCAATTAACCTTGTAAACTTAATCTATTTTGAATTAATACCACCTTAGCTTCAGTAGTATACAAAAACTGCTTCTATACAGTGCTGTTCCTCCCCCTTTTTGTTACCATCACAAATTATATCTTCTTACATTGTATTCCCATTAACATGGATTTATAAATTTTTAAATATGTTTAGCATTTGTCTTTTAAACTATATAGGAAAGAAAAAGGAGTTACAAGTCAAATGTACATTACATTCTGGCTTTTGTATTTACCTATGCATTTACCTTTACCAGCATTCTTTATTTCTTTGTATGACTTTGAGTCACTGTTTAGCATCCTTTCATTTCTGCATGAAGAACTCCCTTTAGATTTATTGTAGGGCAGGTGTACTAGCAATGAACTGTCTCAGATTTTGTTTTTCTGGGAATGTCTTAATTTATTCTTCATTTTTGCAGGATAGTTGTGTTGGATATAAAATGGTTGGTTGACTTTTCCCCCCCATTCAGAACTTTAAACATGTCATCCCACTGCTTTCTATAGTTTCTTCTGAGAAATCAGCTGTTAATCTTATTGAGGACTCCTTGTATGTGATGAACTGCTTCTCTTTTGCTGTTTTCAAGTTTCTCTCTTTGTCTTAGGACAATTTGATTTAATGTGTTTGAGTGCATATCTTTGTTTATTCTTCTTGAAGTTCATTGAGCTTGCATGTTTATACTGTGTCTTAGTCAAATTTGGGAGGTTTTTCAGCCATTATTTCTTCAAATATTCTTTCTGCCCTTTCTCTCTTGCTTTCTGGACCTCTAATGATGTGTGTGTTAGTGTGCTTGATGCTGTGGTCTGAGTATTTGTGTCCCCCATATCATGTGTTGAGATCCTGACCCCCAAAGATGATGGTGTTAGGGGGTAGGCCCTTTGGGAAGTGCTTATAGGTCATGAGGGTGGAGCCCTGACAAAGAGGGTTAGTACTTTTATAAAAGTGGCTCCAGAGAGATCCCTTGCCCCCTTCCACTTTGTGAAGTTAGTGAGGGGGTGCTGACTGAGCCAGGAGGAGGCCACTCACCTGACCATGCTACAACTTGATTTTGGGCTTTCCAGTCTCCAGAACTGTGAAAAATAAATTTCTGCTATTTAAAGTTACCCAGTGTATGGTATTTTGTTATAGCAGCCTGAATGGACTAAGACATGTGATATGCTATAGGGGTCTTAGGCTCTGTCCATTCTTTTTGCTTTCTGTTCCTCTGACTGGATAATTTCACTTGACATATCTTCAACTTTGCTGATTTTTTCTTCCTACCAGGTTGACTCAACCATTCAAAGTTTCCAGTGAACTTTTTCATTTCAGTTATTGAACTTTTTAGCTCTAGAATTTCTATTTGGTTTCTTTTTATAATTTGTTTCTTTATTGATATTCTCTGTTTCTTGAAACAGTGTTCTCCTGGTTTCCTTTTATTCCATGTCCATGGTTTCCATGACCTGTTATAGCATACTTCAGACAGCGTGTATAAAGTCTTTGTCTGTGAAGTCCAATGTCTGCTTCCTGATGGTCTGTTTCCATGATCTCCTATGTCTGGACCCTACTTTTGTTTCTTTACATGTTTTGTAATATTTTGTTGAAAACTGGTTGTTTTGGATATAGTGTGGTAATTCTAAAAAATCAGATTCTTCTCCTTCCTGAGAGTTTTTGTTGTATGCTATGGGCTGTAGTTGTTTGTTTAGTGACTTTTCTACACTATTTTGTTAACTGTTCTTTGTTGCGTTGTGTGTTTGTTTTGTTAGTGTGTGGTCAGCTTATATTTTGAGAGTTTTCTTTGAATGCCTGGAGCCAAAAAAAACTGAAAGAGGAAAAAAACAACTAACTTTGCAGAGTGACAGTGTTGCAGCTCTCCTTCTGTGCTTGGCCAGACTGTTTAACAGCTCTTCCCTAGCTCTCTCTTTTCCTGCTGGTTGCCGAACCCAAAGATCAGCCAGAGGTGAAAGTTTGGGGCCTTTCAGGTCTTCCCTGAGCATGCTTCCTGCCCTGGGCAAGTGTGTGGCTTTCTAAATTCCTATCTTTAGGATACATGGGCTCTCCTTAATGCCCTGATTTCCCAAAGAAACTCCCCAGATATCCCCCCCAGGCTTTGGGTGTGTCCTTTTCTCAGTTGAAATCTTTTGCCCCAGGAGGCAGCAAGTGGTTACTGGCCTTACACAGGTTTGAGCTGTGCCCTCTGTGTAGCCAGTTTTCGGCCCTGAGAGAGTTATAAGTTAGGCAAAATAAAGATGAGCAACTCATGTCAGTCCTTCAGGTAGGCCCAGACAGGTGAGAACAAACGATTCTTTCAGAATGGGTCTGCTGGGCTCTCTGGAGCCTGGGACTAGGTTCCCACCTGAGGGTGAGGCTGCTGCCTTCAAGACCACTGTGGGAGACGGCGAGAGGGGGCAGAAGGGCAGTAAAGATGCTGCCAAGCTTTCCTACTGTCTTAGCTTGTCTGACTCTTGATTCAGCTTTCACTGAGTTACTGTCAATCTCTGTTTTCTGGAGTTGTAACAGAGCTGATTTTGACAGTTTTTGCTTGATTTTTCAGTGATCTGTGGAGGGATGGGCTTTTGGAACTACCTACTCTGCTGTTTTCACTGGTGTCACTCAAGAAACATTTTTAAAAGTGATTTATTACAATATCTTACTTTAATGAGTGTAGTTCAAGAAATCATGTTAATGTTTATATAAATTGTTAACAGGATGGAATCCGACGTGGTAGACCCAGAGCAGATACTGTCCGGGATTTAATAAATGAAGGAGAGCATTCGTCCAGCAGAATCCGTTGTCACATCTGTAATAGGGTGTTTCCACGGGAGAAATCACTCCAGGCTCATAAAAGGACTCATACAGGTAAGTTGAGCAAATTTTAGAGAATGCCAGAAATAACACTTACCTGAAAGCTGATTTGATATTTGGGTCTATAAATTAGTTTTTAGCTGCTTTATATTTCCTTAATGTGAAGTTTTTCTTAAACAGGCTCTGTTTTGGTGGGAAGGGATGGTTTTCAGAACACTGATATTCTGTGACTTGTAAAATTACCATGGTACTTAGGCTTAGTTGCTACAGGAATGTTATTGTTAAATTTAGTTCTATCCCTCTACCTATCTGAATTTTATGCAACATGTCCTTAAGTTGTCTTTGTAATTGTCAAAACTTATTTGTTTTGCCAAATCTGAAAATAGTAATTGTGAAGTTTTCCGTAGAATTTCTAGAGTGCCCAGTGTTTGACCTGGCCCTTAAGTCTGGGTGCGGTGTCAGTTTTCATAGTTAACTGTATTGTAGGAGCTACCCCAAGACTATCATACATCTGTATTTGTGTAGAGACATTATACTTGCATTTTAAATACTATATAGAGACTGAAAAAATGGTAGATAGGATTCTTGTTCTTTCCATAGAAGGAGTTGGTCCCAGAAGGTTCTAGTGGTTCTAATAATGGTGTCTAATAATTTACAGATGGAGAAACTGAGGTGCCAAAACCCCAGTCAGCACTGCCTTAGCACCTCTCATGCCCTTAAGTCTAGGCTCCGCTGGCCGGCACAGTAGCACGCACTCCTGAGCACCTGGGATACGGCTAGTCTGACTTGTGTAAAATACTCTCAGTCTGAAAAAGAGTAAAGGATGTCCTTAAGGATTTTTGGTATTGATTACAAATTAAGATAATCTTTTAGCTATATTGGGTTAAATAAAATACATTATTAGAATTAATTTTGCCTGTTTCTGTTTACTTTCTTGATGTGACCCCTGGAAGTGGTGCACATATTTTTATCGGGCACCCGAGCTTTTGGCCCTAGCCCCTATTTTTTTGACTGTTTTATGGTCATCACCTGCTTCCATTTTTTTGTTTTTTTGTTATTGAAAAGATATTTTAATGACATACTAAAATATAGTTTTCTTAGCTTAAGTCCCTGAGAAAAGGTAAAATTTTAATTTTGAATCATTATAAACTAAAATGGCCAAGGGGTTTTGACTTTAGGTACCATTCAGTAAAACCATTACTACCTAAAATACCTGGTTTTGAGAATTTTCTAATTTTTTCAATCCAATTAGTCAGAAATGCCCCAAATAACTAGTTTCCAGGCCACAGAGTACATGTTGTCAGGGTAGGTAAGATTCATGATGGCCATGTGGCATCATGGAAAGATGCTTGCATCCCAGTCCTGGTCCACTACTACTCACTGCTTGTCACACGATGCTCCCAGCCCGCTATGCTGTGCGCCCAGGAATGGGCCTGAGGCTCTGTGGTGTAGATGAGCTCAATAGCGTCTGTTTTGTAGAAAGCTTTTTCTCACTATCTTAAATAACCCCCATATCCTATGTTTAATAACTGTTGTCCAACTATCTCAGTCATTTAATACATTTCTAAATAATGAGAAATTTAGGAAGGACTCCTTGTTGTTCTGTGAGTCATATTGGAAGAACCAGTGTATGGATCAAAGAATAATGTTTCAAAAAATAAGTTTGATTGTCACTGAACATTTCTGAGCACTTTCTGGAGTCTAGCACTGTATCGTGTATAGGACTTGAAATGGAGTATAAGGTATTATACATCTTTGTGCATGGAGAGTACCATGGTATATAAATAACACAGGATACTGAGTTGGGGAGGGGCTCCATAGCTCAGTTATTTGGAGGTAGAGGGAGTTTCACTGAGAGCCTGCAGAGTTGGGAAGATTTGAATGGACAGAGAAGAAGGATTTTCAAGGAGCAGGACGAGATGAGGAACTGCCTTGAGGACAGAATAGATCTCAGGAGTGAAGTGCAGATGAAGTGTGCTCTCTAACCCAGTCGGCATAGCACAGATATGAGGGGACCATTTAAAAGTCAGCAGATACTTGTCAGTGGTTCCAGGAGTGTAGGTTTGGGACGATTTAGGGGGTAGTTGGCATCTAAGAGCAAGTGTGCTGTGCCATTTACTCTGGAAGTGCTGTGCAGGGAGAGAGAGAAACTAGGAGCCAGCTGGCTTCTTTCTTAGTGGGGGGCCTGCCACTGTGACCAGGGGAAGTTGGGACAGGAAGGCAGGAATGGGGGACATTTTAAAGAATCAGCAGAGTGAGTGATTTGGATCATGGGGAAGAAATATGTGGATAAGCCAAAATGATAACTAAGGATTTGAAGCTGGGCATCTACAAGCTCCAGGCCTGAAGACCCCTGTGCCTCCCCGTGGACCTGCTTGGTGGCATCCGAGTGCTCTGCCGCCGCTTGGCACGCCTACTGTTTTGGAGTTTTGACCTACACAGAGGCTGATTCTCTCCACCTCTTCCTCTTCTCACTGTGTTGTCTCAGAAATAATACATAACATCTGTCTCCATAGGTGAGAGACCCTATCTGTGTGACTATCCAGACTGCGGAAAAGCCTTTGTTCAAAGCGGACAGCTCAAAACACATCAGCGGCTCCACACTGGAGAGAAACCTTTTGTTTGTTCAGAAAATGGTATGGTGTTAGGGCTTAAGTTTATGGAATAACTAGCTGTGAGTTAAAAGTTAAAATAGCTTTTGCTTGGATTTTTTAGGAATAGAAATTTTGGATATAAATTTTATAATATCATAAGGTTTTTCCTAAATTGTGATCCATGTTCATTTTCTGGGAAATGACTGATTTTTAAATAAATATTATTTTTAGATGAAAATCTTAAAGAGCAATTAAAAATATATCCAATTGCAGGCAGTAGAAAAATCTGTAAAAGTAAATATAGCCCTTAAAGTTTCACCTTGATTTTAAACTTTTTAACTATTAGACCAAAGGCAGTACATTGGTGTCTAAATTTTCAGTAAAGTGGTGAAACACTGCTGTGGTAGTAATATCGTTTTTCTTATGTGGTTTTCTTAATCTCATCACAATTCTTAGATGTTTTTCTTACGCATGTTTTTGCACAGTTATATCTGAAATTTAATAGCAATGATTGTCTCCGTGTTGGATAGTAAATATTAAATTTGTTTTAAAAATGTGTCACCAACAAAACTGTTGGCATGTTTTCCTTCTCAAGCTTTGTTCATCTTTTGGGGTGTTTCCTTACGTCGATTCTAAGAATGGGATTCCTGGGTCAGAGGTCCGGCCATTCTTACGACTTGTTCTGATCAGTCGCTTTCTTGTGGGGTTGAGTGCGTCTGCGCCATGATGGCCAAGAGGGGATGAGCCACTTCCCCTTCCCCTCTAGCACCTCTAATACCATGCTTAGGTTTTCTTTTTTTCCTCCCCCAAGGTATAGAATGTTACATCTCATCGTCTCTATTTACTTTTCTTGGGTACCAGTGAAACAACATTTTCTGTATTTGCTGGCTGTCCAGGTTCTGATCAGTGTTTCCCTCTGTCTGAAGGCTGCCTCAGCAGATTCACCCATGCAAACCGCCACTGCCCGAAGCACCCGTATGCCAGGCTGAAGCGGGAGGAGCCCACAGACGCCCTCAGTAAACACCAGGCTGTGGACAACCAGGCCGCCGCCGAGTGGTTGGCAAAGTAAGGTCCGCCTGGGCTCCATGGCAGAGGACTGCCCAGCATGTGGGCTGATCTGGGGGTTTCAGCAGCTCTGTCATTTTAAATAAGTTGCTTTTGGGCACATACTATAAAATAACTTGAAATGACACTTCTTAATCTCCTTATACCACAGAATTGGTAGGAGTGACACCAGGACCAGTGTGGTAGAAAGCCTATGTGACATTGACTAGTCTGAGCACCCAGTTCAGTGTATTTTAAAAGCAAGCTTTCTTACATCCCCATTTTCTAGAATAATATTTTATGTAATCGTACTTCATTTGTTGTTACTGCATTGTGGCTTCATTTTCTTCCTATTAACGTTAGATTCATGTTGATTATTGCAGGGATACAGGCTAGAGGTTCTTCTAAAGGCAAGTTTCAGAAAGCTCCTGGTTTAATTTTTTTAAGTGGCAACAAGGAGCCAGTATAAAAAGATTTCTCTTAGGCTATTTTGGTTTAAGGTGTCATTTATTGCATACAGACTAGCAGCCTCCTTGACACTTAGGATAAAGCCTAGAGCCCTAACTGCCTTCCTCTGGCTGCCCAGCGGTCGCTCGCCCCCTGGGCTCTCTGTTACACTGCGCCAGGCCCTTGTGCTCACTGCTCCCTCTGCTGGGAACGAGTGGGCGGTTCTCATTCTTGCTTACTTTGGATAAATGTTGCTTCAGGAAGTTCTTCCCTAACCTCCTCACCAACCCCCAAAACAAACAGGGTTAGACCCACTTAACAGATGTTTTTAAAGCACACCACGCTTTCCCTTTCAAAACCTCTATCACATGCTTACTCACTCAGTGTCTGTTTTCCCTGCTGGCCCAGAAGCTCCACACGGCAGAGGTGTGTTTGTCTGGTACTGTACCCCTTCCTTCCTGCCTCTCCCTGATGGGGGGCCCTCACTGCCTCACTAATTTTACCCAAGCCAGAAACCTGTTGGTCATCGTTGTCGGTGTCCTCTCTTGCTCCCACCCATGCCGTGATTGACTTAGGGATTCAGCTGCCTTAACAACTCTCAAATCCAGCCACTTCAACCCTTGCCGAGCCATTCTCCATTCTGCCAGAGGGATCTTGCTAAAATGCTAGCATGACCCTTGGTATTAAAGTCTAACCCTTTGTTACAGTGTTCAAAGCCTTTTATTATCTGGCTCCTGCGGGCCATGCTAACTTACCGTGCTGTACTTCCTTCCCCGTTGTCCTTCATTTCATACTGAGCATTCTCTTGTCACACCGAAGTACTGCCAAGGTGTTTCCAGCTTGAGTACTCTGGATTTCCTGACATCTATAATTGTGTTGCTTTTTGTATGTAATTTAAAAAACAGCTTTAGTGAGTGTAATTGCAATACAGTAAGTTGTACCCATTTAAAGTATACATGTACACACCTGTAAACCCAGCACCACAAGGCGTTGAACATACTCATCACTTGTAAGAATTCCCCTGGGCCCCTTTGCAATCCTTCCCGCTAGCCTTGTCTCCTCTCCTCCAGACAACTCTGATCTGTTTTCATCAGTATAAGCCAGTTTGCGTTTTCTAGAGTTTTATGCGAATGGAGTTGCGTGGTGTATACCCTTGTTGCCTGGCTCTGTTCCCTCCACACTGACGTTTGTCTGTGTTGTTGAGTGTATCAGTGTCCTCATTGCTGGACATTGATGCACGGCGTGCATGCGCCTCGGCTTGCGGGGCGGGTGGGTAGTTTGGCTATTACCCAAATAAAGCCGCTAGGAACGATAATATTCAACTTCCTGTATGGACATTTTTGAATGTAGTAGCACTTAAATATGCCTTTCTTTAGCACCAAAAAGGTAGCACGTTTACATTTTCTCCTGTGAATTATCAGTTGGCTATATAATAGGATAATGGTGGTACTCTTTCATTTTCTGAGTAAGCTCTATGTGTTACAGATATTAATCTGTCGTATTTCGTGGGTTTAAAGTTTCTCGGAGTTAAGTTGGTCAGAAGTCACCATCTCTCTGTGGATATGATAGATAGGTTTCTAATGATTATTATTTCTACTATTTCTTTTTTAAAAAAACTTTTATTGAGGTATAATTGACATGTAACATTATTTGTTCTACTCTTTCTGTATTTTACTTTAGTTCATTTCACACATGATCTTTAAGGTGGCTATAGTTTAGTGGCAAAAACGTGTGATTAAAGGAGGGTTGAGTATGCGACTCAGAACTGCCAGTTCTTGAATTTGGAAATCTGAGCAAGTCCCTCAACTTCTTGAACTTTGTTTTTTCCCTCTAATGGGAAGTATGTGTAGTATATGTGAAATCACTTCGTACTTTCATAAACTTATACACGTGAAACAGCACATGGTGAGAACCGTTTCTAAAAGAGAGGTAAACACTGGAGGATGCCCGTGTCCCAGGTGACCGATGTGTGCGCTTCCTGTAGGTACTGGGAAACGAGGGAGCAGCGCGCGCCCGCCTTGAGAGGAAAGCTGGCTCAGAAGGCCGACCAGGAGCAGCAGGACCCCCTAGAGTACCTGCCGTCGGATGAGGAGGACGATGAGAAGCGGGGCGCCGCGCGCCGGCTGCAGGAGCAGCGTGAGCGGCTGCACGGGGCCCTGGCGCTCATAGAGCTGGCTAACCTGACCGGGGCGCCGCTGCGCCAGTAGCCGCTCGGACTGCCCAGCGCACTTCCAGAGGACACCCCTGGGCATAAGCTAAGCACCTTATTTGCTTATGATAGGCTGCTATTCTGTAGAAATTGATGAAGAATGTCATCGCCCCAGAACACGGGGTGAGAGAGAATTGCACTTTTTTTATATGGTCATAGATTTGTTGTAAAGTTTAAAGTATTTTGTAAATATGGGACTTCTAGTACAGGGTAGAAAACTACATATTGTGGGAAGCTAGATTTTGCAAGTTTAATGCATTCATTGGAAGCCGTTCTCACAGGAAGCACTTTCTGAATAAGACACTTGTATGAAAAAACAGGATGGTACATGTAGCCAAAGAACGTTGAAATAGATTATTTATAAGATCATTTTTAACAATATGTATTAGTATGTTTAACAATACTGTAAACACTGAAGCAAGTAAGAAGGTATAAAATACGTGTGTAAGTATGTATGTTTTTTAATTGCAAAATGGTAATGACTAATGAGAAATGGAAAACTGACTATTTCAGAGGATGTTCTAAGTTATGGACTTTGGAAGAAAGTAGATATTTGAGGATCTTGGTAAGATGCACAACAGTTCAGAATTTTCAAAACTGGAGTAAAATCAGTCTTATTCTATCTTTCTGAGGCTTTACGAAAACTCACTATAATATTTAGATTTGAAAAGCACTTGTCATCCCTACTATGTTAACTTGGGAACTTTTGCACATTTCATATTTCTCATTTGCTGAAATTGAGTGATTAATCTTGCAAAGTCTAGGTAACTTGGTAATTGGTCTTTTTCTTTTTTAAGTATTACGGGCCCTGTAATGGATTTGGCACTTGGATTTTTGTGAATAAAAGGGACATCTACAGGGTTGTTGGTAGTGAGCTGTTAGAGATCTTTTGTTAGCAAACACTAAATTTTAGTTGTCCTGCTTAGTTAGAATTACTAGCAAATGGAAGCCTCCTATTTGTATTTTCAGTGCATAAAGCCACCTTCTTGCTTTACTTCAGAATAACATGCCAAGCTATTTTGTGTCCACTAAATCTAGTTGTCAGTTTAACACTGCCGAAAATATTAGCTACTCAAATAAGCAGGCTTCTGGAATAGTTTTAACTGCAAGTGTGTTAACACGTGTGGTGGTTTTAAACTGTTTTTCCAAACAGATGAAGTTTTTAAATACCACTTTATGTACTGAAGCATGAAGAGAAAAATCAAGAGCTGAGCGGTTCACCTCCTTGATGTACGCATAAACCTCCATCGTTTTAGCTTTTTGTTTTAAGCAGAAACTAACATGCATGGCATGGTAATTTTATAGATTGCTTAATTGGAGTAAACCTCAGAATAATAGAAATATGGGTTCATCAGTGCCTTTTATTTTCTTTTTTGAATTGAAGTAGTAGCCTACAGATGTAGTTAAAACATTATCTAAAATGTAGGCTTCTTTATTCAAAAATCCCATTGTGTTGCAGTACAAAGATAGTTTAAAATATGTAGCCATGGGGAAGGGGAGGTATGTAAATGTCTTGAAAAGGAGCAAACGTGTAAAAGATGATAGTAACAAATAATGTGTATGACGAGGACATACTTTAAAAATGTAATTCCTCTGTACAATGAATTGCAAATCTTGAGGGATTTTTTTGTAATAAGAGAATTTATATTTGTAATGGTCTAAGAGTTTTGTTTGTAATCTGGTATATAGAATTTTAACTTGGAGCACTTATAAACACAGTAAAGAGACTATAGCATCTGAATTTTCTTGGTTTAGGTTTCAACATTTTGTCTAGAATTTTCCCCTCAAATACAACTTAAATGAACTACAAAACAACACTCATCAATCCTGGGAAATTTTAAATTTGATGGATTTACTTGAAGAAAGCACACAGTAAGAATTTTTAAAACACAAATATTTGCCAATTCACAGATAATAAAATTTAAGGCCTTCAAATGTAAGGGTTTTTGTTTGTTTGTTTCTCTGGTCAGCTTTTATCAACTATAAATTATAGTTATATTCACAAACACTTTTTATTTGTATAATTGGAAGTTTTAAGAAATTATTACAACTATTTACTATGGAAATATTTAAAACGTTCTTTCTTGATATAAGCTATATACTTGGACAGAATACATTGGTATCCAAAATTTGAGGTGTGTTAAGACTGCTTTTTGTTTTAAAAATGTGGTTTACATTCAAACTTTTGAAGTGTTTTATGCTTCATATGGCTAAGTTGTAGTTTGGCAGAGTTAACAGCATAAGAATAAACATGCTGTAATTTTAAAAGACGCTTTGAATAAAAACTTATTTTAATTTACAGTTTAAAGTACATGTTTATTCTTTAATCCTTTATAATTTGTTTTCCTATCAAAAATACAAAAATACAACCACGATATAAAAAGTTTAAAGAAATGTCATTGACAGCCCTACATTCTTCCATCATTATTATTGTGGGGCCTTTTATACTGCATTCCAGTCTCATCCCTGGCATCTTTCTAGCACTGTTGGAACCAAGTGTGGCTTGTTTGTCGTACTTTAAAATTATGGCATTCTAGATTATATTCATTTAACTTCCTCATCTGTTTCATATCACAGTGCTAGAAATACACTGCTGTAGCTCAGTATTGTGAGCAGTATCCTGGACCCGACCTCAGGGTAATCAGTCAGCCACTGGGGCTTCATTTCACTATATTCAGGATGTGTTGAATCTGGGGCCACCTCCTCCAGAATCCACTTGGGACCTTTATAGTTTGCTAAGAGTCAAGCAAATTGTTTTAATTTTTCGTTAGTTATTTTCGGTATATCTTTAGCCATGTACTTGCCTTGGCAAGGTTCAGCCTGTCTAGGCTTTGTGCTAAAGAATTTCACAAGACTACTGTTTTGTATGAGTTGTGATTTAAACAGAGTGAGGACGAGATTTTGACAGCACCCTAAGGTCCCAGAGATGTCCATACAAGCCAATAAAGTGCAAATGTGATGCAGGCTGTCATTAAAAATGACTTTACTGTCAAAACATTTATGGAGACTCACTGGAAGCTTAACTGATCTTTTGAAAGAAATTAACCAAAAAGACTTCAAGTTAAGATTTTTTTGGTTTAACTTGAATATGAACTTTTATTTTCTATTTTAAAGAGGTCTGATGTGTGTTTCTTGTTTTGAGTAATGTGGACTCTTTGTTGTTTTTTTTTTTTTTTAGTGCTAGTTATTTGTCCCAAGTTCTGCTTTTGTTCTTAGCAATGCTGAAAATAAATGTTCAGTGCCTCCAGTGGAAAAACAAATGTATGGATATAGTTAGGCTCAAATATCTGTTTAACTTGAAAAATTTAGCTTTTCTAAAAAGTGAAAGTTACAGATTTTTAAAGTTAATTATTAAGAACGAAAATAATGCTTCATATGGCTTACTTGAAAAAGCACTGCAGCAGGCCGACTGGCCAGGGTCAGCAGTTCTGGGAGCCCCCAACAGGAACAGCAAACACTCATGCTCAGTTGCTATCCGCCTAGAAAAGAGAGGACCCCTTAGGCAAGGAGAGGAGCAGCCGAAAACCCATAAACCCGGAGCCACGATAAGTCTTCAGACTTTGTACCCACCTTGAACTCCTTGGTGTTTGCCAAGGGAAATGAAAACACACATCCACACTACAACTTGTACACTAATTTGATAGAAGCGTTTTTTATAATAGCCCTAAACTGAAAGCAGCCAAAATGCCCACCAACTGCCGCACACTTAAACAAATCGTCCTACTCAGCAATGAAAAAGAACAACATGGGTGAGTCGCAAAAATCATAAACGGAGCCAAAAAAGCCTTGAAAAGAATACATGCTCATTTAGAAGAAATTTATAGGCAATTCTAGAAAAGGCAAGTGTAATCTATGGCAATGGAGAGTAGAATGAGTTAGGGGGACTTGGGTGGGGCACAAAGGGCACTTATTGGGGGTGATGGGCGCTCTGTGTTGGGTGGTTACATGGGTGTATGCAGTTGTCAAAATATGTATGCAAGTGGTGGACAGTTATGTCAGATGAAGTTTGAAGGTAAGTCTCTACTCTCTGCAACTGAGTGACAGGGTGCCCTCTGGCCACAGCAGTCAGGGCCTCCAAAAACAGGTGTCTTCTTGGATTTGGAAAATCTGCCTTCGGTTGTGTGTCAGTCATTAAAAAGTAGGAAAAGCCCGCAGAACGAACCCTGGGACGTTGGCGAGCGTCTGCGCGGAGCGTCCCCGGGCGCGAGGGCAGGAGGCGCTGGGACCCAGGGCGCCCCGGGCGCGGGCTCCCCGAACAGCGGCGCCGGCCCCTAGTGCGCGCCGCGCCGTGCGGCCGGTGGGAGGGGCGGGGCCGGGTCAGCCGGGGCGGCCGCGGGACATGACTGCCGGTCCGCAGGCGGGGTGCGGGGGCGCCGAGGCTGCGTCGGCTGGGCTGCCCTCCGGGCTAGCCAGGCTGCTGTCGGCGCTCTTCTACGGGACCTGCTCCTTCCTTCTCGTGCTAGTCAACAAGGCGCTGCTGACCACCTACGGGTGAGGGGCCGGGCGGCTCGGGCGGCCGGGGCCGGGGCGCGGTGAGTCCGGCCGCCGAGTCCTGTGCTGGCGCAGGTGGCGGGCGCCGGCGCTCGGGCCACATTGTCACAGGGCCGGGACGCTCGCGGAGCTGGGAAAGCCGCAGCCCGCACGCTGCCCCGCCCCGGGGGCTGCCGGGGCCCGCGCAGTGTGAGCAAGGGCTCGGGCTCAGGTGAGCATGGCTTCCTGCACATCCAGACGTTCAGCGCTCGTGAGTCCTGAGCAGGTAAAATGTTGTGTCTTTGATCATTCGTGCTCAAGTTACCGGCCTGTTCCTGGACTGGGGGAAACATTACCAGTTCACATGATGGACTCGTCTGGACTAGTGTGCAGTACACCCGCAAATCTGTGGTTCTTGAACCTCTGTGAGGACTAGCAGGTCTGTGGTTGGCGCAGCACCGTCCGTCCTGGATTTAGACCCGTTGCCACCATTTAATACTGTGCCTTGTCGGACAGTCGGATAGCCAAGCAGTTTTCTGAGATGCAAAATCTGGATTCAGAACCCTGTGAATTACCTCACAGAGCTTTGTATGAGCTGTCATTTGGAAACTATACCATGCTACGAGACTCTGAAATCAGAATTTTATAAAGAGCCCAAAGAGACCTCACAGAGTATATTCAGCCTCCTTTTATACTCTAGAAAGCTGAGCTCGGCTGGTTACACTTCCAGCAGGTATTTACTGAACACCTACTGTGTGCCAAGCCCCTGGGAAACATCAGGGAAGCAGCTGTGAACAGCAAAAAGTCCCTGGAGATTTCACAGCAGTGGTAGAGAAAGACAAGGAGCAAGTGGGCTCATGAGTGAGCAAGGTGGTTTTCAGGTATGATATGAGAGTGTGGGGGCAGTGGTTGGTGCAGGAGCATTCCAGACAACGGAATATGCTGAAGTGGGCACAGCTTGGTTTGCTGGAGGGAAAGAGAAGGTCACTGTGATTGGAACTTAATAAGAAGTGGAAGAAGACGGGAGAGATGATGGGGAGGTAGGCAGGGAAGGCAGGACTGGATTCTTTAGATAATAATCATTAAGCAGCTGTTATGTGCCAGACACTGCACTAGGCACTTGAAATACAGATGTGAACAAAGCAGATCAAAAGCCCAAATGTCATGGAATGTCCATCCATCCTTCTGGAGCTTTCTCGTGGATTAATAAATAAACTGGTAGAATTTATGTCAAGTCAAATGTGGCTGTGTACTCAGGAGAAAAAAAGTCAGGAAAGGGAGTTGGGGAGTGGCTGTGGCAAAGTTGCTGTCTCAGCATGATCAGTGAAGCCCACTGAGGAGGTGGTGTGTCAGTTAAGTCAAGAGGAAATGGGGGAAGAACATTCCAGGCATGGAAGGGTTAAGGAGCTTGGGTGGGAATGGTACTCTGGGGTCCCAGGGTAATGGATTGCTAGATTGTGGAGGCCCTTTATGGCCACCTTGAAGGCTCTGAGGGAGATGGAAGCTTCTGGAAGGTTGTTGAGTAGAGGAGTAACAGGATCTAAGTCACTCGGGCTGCTGTGTTGAGAGCAGATATTGCAGGTGGAACACCAGGGTGGAAGCAGGGATATCACGAAAAAATAGTTTCAATTTTAGTCCAAGTGCAATTAAATCCCTTGGAAGGTTTTAGTATGGGGAGTGACAAGACATAATCCGTGTGATTAAAGCTGTCTTTGACTGGTGGGTGGGTGAAGAAATCATGATATTAGAAGCAGGGAGAGGAACTAGGAAACAACTGGAGTGTTCTAGATAATTCTAAGAGATGGCTGGTAGTGGGGTGGGGCAGCAGCAAAAATGGAGGGAAGGGAGAGGGATATTTTCTGGTGATACTGCAGATGTTGATATTTCTTACAGGGTCACTACCAGTGGGTTGCACCATGCTTGCTGGTGTTCATGGGAAACACAAACACTGCCTCAAAGAAATCAGAAAGAACATATTCCTAAATTTGGATCGTTTAATAAATATAGTGCAAAACGAATGAAAGAAAATGTAAACACGTAGGATAAAAAAAAAAGAGAATGCTATTTGTAGGTTTGTTTGGGAGTGGTGGACAGTTATGTCAGATGAAGTTTGAAGGTAAGTCTCTACTCTCTGCACTTGAGCGGCAGTGTGCTCTCTGGCCACAGCAGTCAGGGCCTCCAAAAACAGGTGTCTTCTTCTTGGAAGCTAAGACTAGTAAGCGCTGGTTAAGTGCTTCAAAGATGAAGGGCAGTGTCCAGTCAGGAGGAATTATTGTATGAGATCCTCATCATCTAGGTTTCCAACTTTAAAATTCTGAGCTCCATGACCGAAAGAGGAAATCGGGTTTTTGTATCAGCAAGGCAAAGCCCTTACTAAGTAAGCGTTTCACATTTCTGTAATGTAATATACAGTTGAGAACCTTATTCAAATAACATGGTTTATTCTTTCATCTCAAAATATTTTAGGAGCATATTCTTGAGGGGAGGAGGGTTGGTTGATTTAGTTACAACAGTAAACCACAGAAATCTGATCCAAGAATGTGTTGTAGAAGGAAGGACCTTTCAATAATCACCCAGTTCACGAGGGTCATGGGAATGTACTCAGAGGATGTTTTCCTCTTCCACTTTGAACAGATAGTTTTCTGGCTGGGGTAGGAACCTGATGGGTGGTCTGTAGTATTTGAAAGTTTTAGTTTTGATAGATTAGCCTGGTTGGACAGAAGGGCCTTTGAAGTGTGTGAACTGTCAGACCCTGTTGGGGTGAGGGGAGAGCAAGGTCATCCAAGAATCTGTGGCCAGTTGGTTACACTGGTGGTTCTTTGGAATCAGATTCATGAGGGTTGTGCAGGTGGTCAGGAGTGGTTTTTTGTTGACGTATTAACGCTATTCTCTATGACATGCAATAATGCTTAATTAAAATATACAGCTTGGTTGTATTCAGTTCAGCAAGGTTTCGCTGCATGTCTACTTATTATGCACCCCAGGACTTTGGAATCACTGAACAGAGCCGTTTCCAAACTTGACTTGTGTGTTACTTGGCGAGGATTGAACAAAGCTACTGGATCAGTTTGCAGTGGTGGGAGCTGGAAGCCTGTACCGAAACTCCTAACTTTCCTTACTTTGATGAAAGCCTGCCCCCCTGAAGCGCTGCTCTGGTCAGCCCGGGTGGGCTGGCTCGTGGTCTCACCGGGCGGCAGGGGGTGGGCTGGGTCCTCGTAGCGCTTTGCTCCCAGGCTCCGTGCAGGCCCCAGCCTTCCTCCTCGGTAGCAGCTCCTGCGCTCTGTGCCTCCGGTAGTGCAGTCCCGGTTCTCCTCTCCACCCGGACCCATCGGTCTTTGGGAATTAGGGATGTGCGAGCTGAACCGGGCAGCCTGCAGCCTGTCTCCCCCGGCCTTCCAGGCTCCGCGCCAAAGGCTCATTTCCGCACGTGCGCCCTCGGGGCTTCCCTGACTTCGAGGTTTCGGAGAGCCGCTCCCGGAAGTCACGCGACCCACGTCCCGCCTTCGTGGGTTGGCACATCCGCGCAGCCTCAGTCCGCATTGCGCGTCGAACAGCCCTGAGGAAGGTTGGTGGGAGGGAGCGTCTGCGCTGCTTGGGGTGACTTTAAATCGCTGACAGGAGGCCTCAGCCGGCGCCCCTTCTTCGGCCTTCTCGTGTCCGATGTGAGCTCGCTTTCCCTGTCTCCGGAAGGACCCAGGCCTGCCTTCCCCCCGCTCTCCGCGTCAGGGAGAAGCCGTGAGCTGCGGAAGGCTCGGCCGGGTCTGCGCTGCGGGCGGGCGCGGGCGGTTTGCCCCTGCGCAAGGCCCGACTCCGGACTGCGCGCCTCCGGCCCCTTCGTTGTCCTCTCAGCCCCAAACCACGTTAGGGTTCCTCAAGGGAAGCTACCTGCCTTGGGGCCACGTGGACCTCATTTCTTTGTCTTTTCAGAGTCAGACTCTTTTAGAGTTGTGTTAACTTCCGTGCATTCGCTCCTAGAAAAACTTAAGTTAAAATTTTGGTTTTTTTTTTAAGTACACAAATATACAAAAGAATGCAATAATGATTATCCGTATTTCCACTACAGTTAGTATCCTGAAACATACATATTTTTAAAGGAAAAGAAAGTCATTCTGTTGTGATCGTAACGATTCAGTCAAAAGAGCAATTTTAGGGCGAGATTTTAAAAAATTACTATAGTTAGCATTAGGCAGTAATTTCAGACATCTTTTTAGATGCATGGATAAATTCGAGACACAGATATATAGATTTTTTAAAATAAAAATGGGTCCGTATTTACTCATCAGTTGTTTAATCTGGAAAGGAGTTGGAAAAGGGGACTTTTATTTAATTATTTAATGTTTTTGAGGATCACCTAGTATCTCACCTTGGGAACTTTTTATTACAAAAAGTTTCAAGCATACAGAAAAATGGGAAGTAAAGTACAATGAGATGCAATAATTAACATTTGCTGTATTTACCTTTTTTCCCCCTTGAACCATTGAAAGTAAGATGCAAACAATATGATACTGCACTCTGGATATTCTCTACATAGTATCATTTTTGCTTTTAGCCAATTTAATAATTTCCTAAAATAATTTAATACCATATCTATATCATCCCAATTGTCCCCAGGATGTTTTTGTGGTTTGTTTTAAACATTTGAACCAAGATCCAGTGAAGCTTCACCCATTGTACAGAGTTATGTCTTTTTAGTTTATTTTGATATAGCAAAGTGCCCCCCCCACCTCACTCCTTCCTCATGATGTTAGCTTTTTGAAAAGCCTGAGTCAGGTGTTTTATAAAATATCCCATGTTAGGGATTGTCTTATTTATTTTCTGAAGTCTTTGCTTAACTTACTTTTCTCTATTTCCTAACTGAAATTCAGAGCTTAAGTGCAGATTAAACATTTAATAAGACTGCTTTGTAGCTGACCCTGTGAACTTCAGACTGCTTCACATCAGAGGTCGCCACACCATTAGTCATGCTGGCTGAATTGGAAGTCTTACAAAAGGTGGGGGTTGCAGGTTGCATGTATTTGTGAAATTTAGTTTTAACCAAGTTGTATGGATAAAAGAGAAATTAGAGTTCAACTAAGAGAATCGTTGACTTTCAAATATATTTCTTCACTATAAGAGTTAAAGTTTCTTAAAAGATTCCTCCCAGGTTATGAGGTCATGGAAAAACATTAAGGAGTTGAATCATTTTATATAAATACAAGCTTTGTAAATGCAAATTTTAATTTCTGGTAGTATATATGACCTCTCTGCTATGAAAACTGAAACTTGCATACTTCTCCCTGCCATACTTTCTTTTAGGATGTAGCATCCTGCTTCATAAGTATAATCCCGCAGTTGTTTAAATCTGTTCTACATTGAAGTAGATACAGTAACCTGTGACAGCCCTTTTACTACAACGCCTCCATGCCCAAGTTCATTATTTTGATTTTACTCCTAAGTGGTAGATTCCAATGTCAGGCACTTTTTTTTTATGGAGAGTTCATGGCTGCTGCTTTAATCATGTTGAACTTTCTTAAAGAGATTTTTCTGTAAGATAGTGTGCTTTTAGAGCTGAAGACTCAGTTTGTTTATTTTCCTTATGTCAATGAATTATTGTCGTTTATGTTTGAACCATTTTCTCTCCTTAGTGAGTTCTTCACTTCAGGCCCAACAATGAGTCCTGTTCGGAGAGGTTGGCTTTTTCGTCTGTATTCACAGTGACTCCCTCCAGTGTTGGTAATTACGTTTTCAGCAGTGGCCATTTAGTCTCTTGTTAGTAAATTATTCATGTGGCAGTTATGTTGTTTTGGTTTCCTGTTGGATTCTGTAGATCTGTACATTACCTTTTCATGTCATTTGACTGATTTATCGTCCCAGTTTTGAACTCTTGTTTCATTGATACTGTCTTAATAAGGTGTTCTGTAGTTGGAAGTGATCGTGATGAATTGTGTCTTTTGTGTATTGTATTTTTCCGTTTGCCTTCTGTAAACCTTTTGTTGTTTGTTTATGTTGCTGTCTTGTTTCGCTTCACTTTGCAGGTTGTAGTCTGTGGGAAATAGTCTCCGAGATGTAGAGGAAGTTATTTGGGGAGGGCTCCTGGGGTCCGCTATGGGGGAGTCAGGGAGGCAGGGTTGGGCAGAGGGGGGGTGGGCTGTACTGCAGTCCCAACAAAGCCTGAGTCCGGGGGCTGCAGAGCTGGGACAGCTATACAGAGTTCTCCTGAGCTGGGGCGAAGAGCCCTGGCCTCTACTCCTGCAGAGCCAGTGACTGGAAAGCAGCCTGCTCTCGGGGAGGGGCTTTGCTCTTGGCAGGGCAGCCTTCTTCAGCCGAGGATGCTCCTGGGCACCTGGGGAACGGGTGCTTCAGACCAGAAAAGGGTTATCTGGGTGGCACAACCTGGCTTCCATCCACCAGAGTTAATTTTATTCTCATGGTTGTATTGTCCAGACATTCATTCTGTTTTCTCTGATAAAGTAAGTCATTCTTTGTATCTTCTTGCCTTACCTGAAATAGATGTGTTTCCCTCTAATGAACATGTGGAGTGGTGTTTTTTTTTGTGTGTGATATTCCCCCCTTTTTTAGTAGCCTGAGAGAAAGACTGGGCGATGAGTGAGCTGGGTGAGTGGTGTGCTGTTCTGTTACATGTGAGGGGAGGTGGGGTCAGGATTCTGTGTCTGAATTATCCATTGCCACTTGTTGAAAGACCATCTTTTTCCTACTGCTCTGTGCTGTCATTTTTGTCATGGGTCAGGTGTCCATATAGGCGTGTATCTGTCCCCTTCTTTGTTCTCTTCTCTTGTCCTATTGGACTGTCATTGTACAAATACCACACGGTCGCATTTATTGTAACTTCACAATGAATCCTGACACCCAGTTGAGTCATCTTTCCAACTTTGTTCTTAGATTGTCTTGGGTAATTTTTGCTCTTTGCCTTCCATTCAGTTTTAGGGTCAGTTTGTCAGTTTCCACAAAATACCTGCTGGTATTTTCCCAGAGAGTGTGTTGATTTTATAGACCAGTTTAAGAATAACAGGCCTCAGTGCAATATTGAGTTTCTAATGCATGACCTTTATTTCAGGTTCTTTAATATTTTAAATGTTGAATTACAGTTCTTTATGTAGCAGTCTTTCTTGGAAATCTGTTAGATGTGTTCCTGGGCATATTATTAAAAAAAAAAAATAGTAAATGAATCACCCAGGTTTAGCAATCTTGTTACTTTTGTATACCTGCTCCACTGACTCCCAACATTTCCTCCCAGATTATTTTGAAGCAAATTAAAGACACATCATCAAATGCACTTTCTTTTTTTAAATTTATTTTGGTATTATTAATATAAAATCACATGGGCAACATTGTGGTTACTAGATTCCCCCCATTATCAAGTCCCCACCACATACCCCATTGCAGTCACTGTCCATCAGTGTAGTAAGATGCTCTAGAGTCACTACTTGTCTTCTTTCTGTGCTACACTGCCTTCCCCGTGCCCCCCCATGTTTTGTGTGCTAATCGTAACATCATATGCATTTCAATATGTATTTCTAAAAGAAATCTTTTACACCAAAGAAAAACACTACCCCGATACCATTTCTTAACCTAAAAAGGCAAAAATAATTCCTTAATATCATAGAATATTCAGTTAGTGTTATTTGTTGTGTTTTTGGTGATATTATAAATGATATCTTTAAAGTTTTCACCTTGTTTCTAGTGGCCATGTAGATATACAAATGATTCTTTTCATATATTTGTCTTGTATCCCACAACCTTGCTAAAGTTATTTATTCTAATAATTTATCCCCTAGTTATTTCTGCTTTCTACATTCACTGTCATGTTTTCTGTTAATACAATGACAACCCACTTCATTGCCAAGTTTAGCAATGATCAGTTTAAATAATGAAAAAGAAATGAACAAATGAAAAGTGAACATATTTGATGTTAAGGTTTAATTATCTAAGACTGAAAAGAAGTCTAATAAGCCCTGTCATTATATATCATAGTCTTCGAGTCTTTATCAGTTGCTAACATTATTTATTATTCTATGTTTTTTTGTAGTTTCCCATCACCAATTGTTCTTGGAATTGGGCAGGTAAGTGAAAAGCAAAACAAGCAACTCTTAATTAGTTGTCAGTGCCCAGGATAACATTTTAAGTTCTTTAAGGCTCTGGTTGACGAATTTTTTCAGTTGGCAGAGGACCACAGGATCGTGGTATTTTTGGTGAAACAACATGAAATATTGATGCACATTTTCTTTCTTTCTACAATTTCGAACAGTTGTGTTTGTTAAATACAATATATTAAACTTCCTGTTGAATGTAATTGCTCTAAAGCAAGGGGCCAGACGACTGAAAGCCTCCCATGCCTGGTGGGTAACATGACTAGGAGTGGGGTCGGGCAGGGGACATTGTTGCCTTGTTGAAGTGTGTGCACTTGACACTCAGTTTAAGCCTCTGTGTCTGAGAGGACAATGGTCGAGGAGATGGGGTAGGGCTCACTGTAACCTTATTATCAGAACTCTGGAGGTTTTTCAAGAGAAGCAGGGAATTTGAATTTTTACATCAAATCTCCCAATTTGTAAATGTTGGTAATGGATTCAAATTTTTACAAAACTATGGCCCAAACACGTCTGAAGTCTGCTTCCTGCACTGTGTGATTTTTGTTCTCAAGTATAAGGATGAACTTGGGTAAACTTTCAGACTAGCCCCATTTGGCTCTTTCTCAAATTTCCCTTCACTGTTAATTTGTGGCTTGTTTATTCTTTTGATCATATGCTGGTGATTTCCAGTAGACAAGTGGTAACAGATGCCAAAGATTTTTTTGTTTTGTTTCTGCTATAATTCATAGAAAAGCTTAAAATTATGGAAATTATATGTTAACTAAATTTTTACTTGTGAATCTGCAAAAGGCTGTCATTATGATTAAACACTATTCTGGTTAAATGTTTTGCTAATAAGGTACTCTTTGCAACATCATTTTAGGGAGAAAAAATAATAAGGAAATTATATTTTCTTAAGGTAAAAAAAATATGTTATCTTTATGTGTCAATGTGAAATAAGTAGAAAAAAAGTACTTTAGAAGATCAGTGACTATGTGATAGTGTGCCCTTTATAATCCCCAAGGCAAATAAATTCACTGGCTTCAAGTAAATTGTTAATTAAGGTAAAGCCTTTCTGATTTGCAGTTTGTGTGGGAAGAGGCCAGTGGACCTAATTTTAAAAGTCTGATTACAGAATATTTTAAACGTGTTAGTATATTTCTGTAAGAATTATAAAGTAAGTTGTAAATAGAAACTGTAATTCAGGATGGGCTCATGTTATATAATCTAGCATAAGTATTAAGTTTGTAAACTCATTAGGCTTAAGGTTTAGGATGGTAATCATGTTGAAGTTCTTATATTCTTGCATCCTCATGTGGAAATTTGAGTACTAAAATATGTATAGGAAGAGGAAATTAAAATTTTTTATTTCATAATCTGGAGTATTTCTAATACACCTGGCATACTCCAGATTAATAGGATTTGGATGAAACATTTTTGCAGTACCAGCTAGATTGAGGAGAAAAATAAATCCCTTTTCAAAATAAATCTGTTTTTCTCTTATTTTATCTTCCGTGGTTCAGAAATATTGAACTTTACAACAGGTGTGTTTATGTGTGGAGTTTGTCCTACCCTGACACTCACTCAATGGGGGAAGGTGACTCAATGCCTGGTACATAGGAAGTATGGTCCAGATCAACAAATGGCCTTGCCTGCTGTGGTTGCCATGGTCAATTTTGGGGACACTGTTCCTTTTTCCCCTCTGTCACCATTCCTTCAGCCCCTTGAGATGATGTATATTGAGATAACATGAGTCTATTTGATGTTACACTTTTTGCCTATAGTTCTGATGGAATCCACATAGTGGCAAGACAAACAATTTTAATATTAAGAAATAGTTATTTTTTTGAAACCTAGAAGATGGAATGTTTGGATATATTTCTTTTTGATGAATCTGCGTTCTTTTCATGATGTCTTTGTACCTGGAATAGTCTTTCCAGGTATTTTGCTGAAGTTTCTTTCCCCTTTTCTTTAGATGGCAGCTACCATAATGATACTGTATGTGTCCAAGTTAAATAAGATAATTAATTTCCCTGATTTTGACAAGAAAATTCCCATAAAGGTAAGTGATGAAAAGTATCTGGAGAGGCCTAAGATTATTGGAAGAGAGATGCATGACCAGCCTGCAGCTGCACTACCACCGCCCCACCAGCCTGATTCAACTCTGCCACTGTCTGTGTGCAACTGTATTTGAGCCTTCAGCCAGAACTACCCAGTTGAGAAAGACCTTCCTGCATTCCTGAGCCACAGTAACTATAAGAAATAATACTGTGATTATTGGTGTGAGTCACAGAGTTATGCAGCAAAAGATAAGTAAGACAGATAAATCTACAAAAAACCCACAGCAAACAACACACTTAAATACATGATCAAATAAAAAGGTATACCACAGAGGAGGGATTTTTCTAGATAAATGGTATATTGTATTTTAGAATTAGTATTTTAATCTTCTAGGAGTTGATTTTGTGGATGGTGTGAGGTAATAGTACAATTCCCTTTTTTTTCCAAATGGGCACTCAGCTGTCACAGGCTCAGTGGAAAGTCTGGCCTTAATATTGTGCCACTTGCATCATGGGATAGTCATTCATTGGTGCATGGCTCTGCTGCTCAGTTCTGCGTGCACTCTCTTTTGCCCATCTGTGTTGGCAAGCTTTTTTCGTAAAGGACCAGATAGTAAATATAGAGGCTTTGTGGGCCTCACCATCTCTGTTGCTACTATTTAGCTCTGCCACTGTACCATGAAAGCATCCGTAGATGATAATACAAATGAATCAGTTTAGTGTGTGTTATAATAAACTTTATTTACAGAAACAAAAGATGGGCCAGATGTGGCTCTTGGGCCCTAGTTTGCTGATCCTTGTTTTTACATTTTCATTTTTAGCTTGGATTGATAAAAGCTATGAGTGGGATGAACAATACAATTTGACATATGTAGAAATAGTTTTTTTCCATGGTTGAACTAGAAACATGAAACCTGCCATTCCTTCCTGAGAATGTGGAATGGAACTTATTTATTTATTTTGGTATCATTAATATACAATCACATAAGCAACATTGTGGTTACTGGATTCCCCCCATTATCAAGTCCCCACCACATACCTCATTCCAGTCACTGTCCATCAGCATAGTAAGATGCTATAGAGTCACTACTTGTCTTCTCTGTGCTATACTGCCTTCCCCATGCCCCACCCCCTGACACAGAATGGAACTAACTTTTATGGAACAGTTGCTGGGGGCCCAGGATTAGGCCAGACATTTAATTCTTAGAGTAATCCCATACAACAGTATGGGATTTAATGTCAATTGTTAAGCACACACTTTTACTATTATTACATTATGTTAATAGACAACTAAGTGACATAAAATCTTTATTAAGAAATTTCTCCCCAATGTAAGCCGGAAGCACAGTGTATATAGAAATGGACCTGTATTCTAAGATCAGTCTGTGTTTTCTGCACCATTACCACCCAGTCTTAATTCCTATAACTTTATGAACAGTCTTGCTATCTGGTGGAGCAAATATTTCCTTCTTGTTTTTGGTTCCTCCCATTTCTCTATGAATATTGGAAACAGCTTGTCAAGTTTCATAAAAATAACCTTTTGGGATTTTGATTGGGATTTAATTGAAGCTATAAGTCATTTGGGGTGCATTGACATTTTTAGTTTTGAATCTTTCAGTCCATGAACATAGTATACATAGCCTTCTTTAGTTACCCTCAATAAAATTTTATAATTTTCTCTGTAGATTTCTAACATTTTTGTTAGAATTATCCTGAAATTATTGTTGTTCTTTTTTGCTATTGCATGTATATTTTAAAAAATACATTATTTGGAAAATTAGAAAGATGTGTTTTTATTTGGCTTTTGTATATTGTTTTTGTGTCTGCAAAAGTATGGAACATTAATCATAACCTATTTGTAGTTTGTTTTGGATTTTTCTCCATTCACAATCAGGTCATCTGCAAAAAATAAGTTTTGTTCTTTCCAACATTCTTTTAATGGCCTTACTGTATAGCATAGGGGAGGGTCCTTGATCTATCTATCCTCCTCTCTTACATTTTCTCCTTAGGAAAATCTCGTGATAATAAAATTCTGTAACTTTTTGTAGGTGACACTTAGTATTTCAAAATCATTCAAAAGTTATCTGAATTGCATGCTCACTATCTTTTTAGTGGAAAAATAAATGTTGGACTCACCTTGATAGCTACAGACTATTAATTGTATCAGCTGAAAAGTTCTTAATTATCATAGGAACTTACAAAGGGATATGTATTTTTTCATTTATGGAAGAATAGGTCTTACATTTTGTGTGTTTACTCAGTATGTTCTGAACATTATTTCTCTTGACAATCAGAAGATAGTTTAGGAGCTCAGAGCTCAGTAAAGCTAATTCAAGTTCAACTACGGGTACATTGTTTGACCTTGGTAGATAGTCATCATTCTAGGCCTTTAAAGCAAATAAAGTAACACCAAAGAAATGTGGCTGGTATATACAACTTTTTGAAAGGGTCACCAACCTTGTGATATTCCAATGAGATTTGGACCTTTGTCCAGAAAAGTGTATCTATACATGCACAGAGAACAGAAGTTTGCACACTTTTTCATGGGCCTTCTGCACCAATTATAAACACCCATTTTCAACTCACCAACCCAGCCAGGAGTTTCCACTTAAGAGAGGTGCTTGTTCAGAGCCCTCCTTTAGGGAAGTCAGCTACTAACATTGGCAAGATTTCTGGTTCAACCCTCCCACCCCTCATGCTTATGGGTATCATTGACAACCTAATTATTTTGACACATGGAAAAACTTAAGATGTGTTTTGGATTCTAGAATATTCCCAGTCACAGGGAAGGGAAGTCTAGTGATTTACTTGTTAATGGGGGAATGAATGTCATCATTTTTATATATGAGGGAAACTTATTGGTGTTCTAATTAAATTTTTTTTTTTAATTGAAGCTGTTTCCTCTGCCTCTCCTCTATGTTGGAAACCACATAAGTGGATTATCAAGCACAAGTAAATTAAGGTAGAGTACAGGATGTTTGATGGGAGGTTCTTCATTCATTTACTTCTATTGGTACAAAGACCAAGTTGGATCTTTCAAGATATTGCTTGGCATACATTTAAGAGATAATAATAATTTAAGAAATAAGGTGGAGTTTTGGGTTTAATTTGCTAATGCTTTTAGGCACGTTAGAAAGTTGATTTTTTTCTTTATATTCAAGTCTGAACATAGAATATGGGATCTGTAGGCATCAAGATAGAGAAGGTATGATTTATCCAGGACGTTTCATTTATACGAATGTGGTTCTGTGTAACTTTTGGTTATACATAAAGCTGGGACGTTCTGTCAGATTGGGTGTAGGTCAGATTTGTTACAGGGAGAAACAAATGGCAGACATGATTTTCAAGAATATTTGTGTTAATCCCCCTGCTGAAAACAATTGCAAATGCTAGACAAAACTTGAAACCTTCATAATCTTGTGATATTATCTTCTGAAATTTGCATTTATTTTAGTATCCTTTGTTTGAGTACTTTTGTTAAGTCACTAAAAAAACCAAAATGGAGTTGTAGAAAGACAGAGCCATCCTGTAAACTGGGAATGCTGTGTGAAATATGGAGCCTAGTGAATGCACATGAAGGAAGATGTAAATAAGGAGAAAATTAAGTTTATGTAAAGGGTGATAGAAATTGAGGAAAACCTGCTTGTGTAGTGAGAGTGGAAAAGAGGCGGGTAGGAAGCAGGCCAGAGGAGGACATGTAACACTGAGAACTATGAAGTTAGACCAATTTTCTTTCCCTTTGTCTGGAAAGGACAGGTTGTGGTCGTTGTTGAGGACAACAAAACATGAAATACAGTTGACCCCTAAACAACTCGGATCTGAACTGTGTGGTTCCACTTATACTTGGACTTTTTTCAATAAATATATGGAAAACTTTTTGGAGACTTGCAACAATTTGAAAAAACATGTACTTTCTCTAGCTACTTTATTGTAAGAATACAGTAGATAATATATATAACATATAAACCTTGTTAATTGACTGTTTATGTTATTGGGAAGGCTTTTGGCCAACAGTATGCTATTAATAGTAAAGTTTTTGGAGAGTCAGCAGTTACACATGGCTTTCCAAGTGTGTGTGTGTGTGGGGGGCAGTGCCCCTAACCCTTGCATTGTTCAAGGGTCACCTGTATTGTTTTTATTATACATTTTAGTTGGTTTGTTGTTTCTTTCTGGATTAGCACAATTTTCCTTAATTGCCTCAAATTAGTATTAAAGCTGCCTGTGGTAGGTGCTAGTGCTGTGTTATTACGTGCCTTCTGGGCCTGTCTCTGGGCTCACCTGCAGCTGTGTGGGATGGCTGATGGCTTCAGGTAACACAGCTGTTCACCTCTTGCACTGGGGTGGGGTTCTCTTCCTTGCAGATGACGGCTTCTTTTTGTTAGTGATCTTAGAAGCATCTTTATTACTAGTATTCTCAAGCACTTGTCTACATGCAAAGCAGAATGGATGTTACTTCCATTCACTGATACAGCACTGTTCTCAAGGTAGCAAGCAAGTAGCATTATTAGGAACGGCTTCATTACAAGAGTGTAAGAATGTTTCTGCAGATCAATTGCAGACTGGGTGTGACTTGTATTCACTGATATTACACTGTTTTCAAGGTGGCAGCTAAGTAGTGTTCTTAGAAATGTCTTTATTACAAGGGTTCTAAAGCAGCGCAAGAAGGTGAGATGAGGGTTTTGTGGGTCTCATAGGGGCTTTAGGGAGAAAAGAGGGAACCAGAAAAGGAGACTGAGGAGGAAGAAGGAAGGATTGCTTGTATGTGACTCATGTATAGTGTTCCCCTGTCCCTCATGTTTTTCCATGGACTGGTAGTCTGTTCTAGCTGCTTGATCAGATTCAGGCTCAGGATTTCAGGCAGGATCAGTTTACCGGTGATGCTGGGTTCTTTCTACTGCATCAGCTCACAGAGCACATGAAGTTCTATCCCACTCTTTTTAAAACAGCTTTTAAGGTATAGTTGGCATAAAATAAACTGCACATAATTAAAATGCACAATATAACAAGTTTTGACTTATGTATCAATCTGTGAAACCCATCACCACAATATTTGACATCCACAAGTTTCTTCATGTGTCCTGGTTTTAATGATATTAAATCGATCAATTCCACTTTTAATGATTTTGAGAGGTCCTCCTACTGCCTTCATTGGAAAGTGCCCCATCAATCTTTTGCCTCATCGTTTTAGCTTCCACTGATAATGATTGTCTAGATCCGTTACTTCATTACAAGTTGCAAAATGGTGATTTTCTAACTGTATCATCTCTTCTGCATGTATTGTCAAACTTCTTTAATAAATACAGACTTTTCACCATTTCACCTAAGAAAGGCAGGATAAAAGCTTTGTAAAGGTTCAGAGTAGTAAGTGGTAATCAATGGGAGTGTTTTTTTGCTATCATTATAAACTCATGAATTTTAATTTCTTTGATACAAATCCTACATCAGATACATGTTTTGCAAATATTTTCTCTCTGTCTCTGGCTTGTCTTTTCATTCTCCTAACACTGTCTTTCCGAGAAGACGTTTTAAACTTTAGTGAAGTTCCATTATTGATTCTTTCTCTCACAGATTGTTGCTAAACCCATCATCACCTGGATTTTCTCTGTGTTGTCTTCTAGAAGTTTTATAGTTTATGCTTTAACATTAGGTGTGTTATCCATTTTGAGTTAATTCTTGTGAAAGGTGGAAGGTCTGTCTAGATTCAGTTTTTTGAAAACTATTTGAAAGGACTATCTTTGCCCCATTGAATTACATTTGTTTCTTTGTCAAAGATCAGGTGACTTTATTTGTGTAGGTTTATTTCTGTGTTGCCTGTTCTGTTCCAGTGATCCAGTTGTTTCATTTGTTGGATGTTTGCATTCATTATATAAATCTTTCGCTGCTCAGATTTTCCCATCCTTTGAATTGCTGTCTGTGTTCTAGGCCTCCAGTAGTCTTTGTTTACTTCCTTGTTTCTGGCATGTCGTATCCCAGGGTTATCCTGGACTTTTCCTGCATTTCTCCAAGGATCCCTGGTTATTTTTAATGTTCAGGGGTATGTGGAGGCCACAGTCTAGATGCTGGATATATTTTGAAGGGCCAGCACTATCCTGATGAATAATATGTAGGGCGTGAGAGAGAGAAAGGAGGCAAAGACGGCCTCACAAAGTCAAAGGCCGGGATTGCCGTTGATTGGATCTATACCTTTGTAGCATATTATTTTCAGGAGTCGCCCATATTGTAGCATGTATCAGAATATCATTTCTTGTTTTAAAGCTGTGAATAATATTGTATTATATGTATATATCACATTCTGTTTATCCATTTATAAGAGCTCAAAATTTTGGTGAAGTCTGATTTATCTATTTTTTCTTTTGTTGCTTGTGCTTTTTGTATTGTATCTAAGAAGAGTTTGCCTAACCCAGGGTCATGAATATTTACTCCTTTGCTTTGTTTTAAGAGTTTTATAGTTTTAACTTCTACATTTAGGTCTCTGATACATTTTGAGATAATTTCTTGTACATGGTGTGAGGTAGGGGCCCAAATTCATTCTATGCATGTGGTTCAGTTGTTCCAGAACTATTTGTTGAAAAGACTATTTTTTCCCCATTTTATTATCTTGGCACCCTTGTGGAAAATTAATTGACCATAATTGTAATGATTTATTTTGATTCTTAGTCCTATTCCATTGATTATATGTTTATCTTTAAAGCAGTATGAGATAGTACTGATTACTGTGGCTTTGTAGTAAGTTTTGAAATTGGGTCCACCGCCTTTGTTCTTTGTTTTCAAGATTGTTCTGTTTTTTGGCTTCTTTGCATTTCCATATTCATTATAGAATCAGTTTGTCAGTTTCTGAGGGGACAAAAAGCCAGCTGAGATTTTGATAAGAATTGTGTTGAAGCCATAGATCTTTGTGTGAAGTATTGCCATTTTAACAATATTAAGTCTTTTGATCCATAAACTTTGGAGAATCTTTCTAATAAATCTTCTTTTATCTTTTAATGGTATTTTGTAATTCCTAAGAACTTTGTTCTTTTTGATACTATCATGGATGAAATTGTTTCCTTTTTGGTTTGTTCATTGCTAGTGTATGGAAGTACAGTTGATTTTTGTATATCCATTTTTTGCACTTGCCTAACTCATTAGTTCTGATAAGTTTTTAGTGGATTCTGTAGGATTTTCTAAGGATTTATTTATTTAATTTTTTTCTAAGGAGTATTTATTCATTTCTAGGGATTTCTAAGATTTATTTTTTCCTTTCCAAATGGTATTCTTTTCTTTTTCTTTTTGGCCTAATTGCTCTGTCTAGAACCTCAGGTAAAAATGCTGAGTGGACACAGTGGTGAGTCTGAACTTTCTGGTCTTATTCCTGATCTTGGGGGAAACATTCATCTTTTCATCATTAAGGATACCTTATCTGTTTTTAAAAGGCATCATCTAAAAATACTTTTTGAACTTAATTGAAACTAAGACTTTTTTTTTCACTTGGACAAAAGAAGTTCAAAGCAGTCTCATAAGACATCTTTAAATGCAGGTAATGTAAAGTTCCTGAAAATTCTTTCTGCATCTGCTCTATGGATGTAGTGTCACTGCTATGTGAAACCCCTCCTCAGGTCTGGTCAGGAGGAGCTGGCCATGCTCCTTCCTGGCTGTGGTTCTCACCGAGCCACACATTTGTGCACATGGCTTTTTCATTCTTTTGGATGACTGCCTTGGGATCAGTTTCCCAGCAAGAAATAATTAGGTCTAAGGCTAGGACCATTTAATGGCATGATATGTATTCCCAACTTGATTTGCCAAGGGTATACCGGTTTACAGTGTGCTCGGTCTGTTAGCACAGGCTTTGTGGCAGTTGGATAGTATGATGTTTTCAATTGCTAATAAGGGAAAAAGTGGCATGAGAGTATTAAATCTCTATTTCTTTTTATTATATAATGTGATTTGTTAGTGGTACATGTGATAATTGAGGTAATTCCTTATATTGAATTTGGAAAGTTAGTGGGTTAATTAAAAATGTAAAACATGTTTAAAAATATTTGTTGGCTGATATTACTATGCTTGACTCTTTTCCTGACAGCTTGCCGATGTTCACTGTGCTCAGGAAATTTACCATTCCACTTACGTTACTCCTGGAAACCATCATACTCGGGTGATTAAAATTTTTTTTCTATTCCTCTGATGTCCTCTCCCCAACGTTATTTTTACCTAGCAAATTCTCAACATTTAGTCATTATTTTTCTAAATAGTTGATTGAATTGCTAGTAGCAATAACTTAGGGACAAATGGTTTGTGCGCCTATGACCAGCCTCCTGTTTCCATGAGTCCCTGAGAACATAATGAGTGATTTTTTTTCTTTGTGGTTTTACATGAGATAACATAATACACATTTGTGGTCGATAATTAAAAAACAACCCCAAAACAGACATACATCTGTTCCAGATTTAAATCTGAGCCAGGTGGAATAACACTTGATTTTGGAATACAGAGGGAAAATTGTCCACATAGACATATAGGATAGGAGTGTGGAAAATCAGGGAAATACAGTCTGATGTAGTGATTATATTGGAACATCAGAATAAGTTAATTTTTATAATATAGGTTTAAAAATGTCTTATAAGGATACTCAGGCAGACATCCAAAAACGTGATTTCTTGATTTGCTGTGAAGATTATTTAACAGTGAAATTTGAATGATGGCCCAGTGTCTTCAGTCCTGCTGTTGGATTTTATCTTGATCTTTGGATGCTTGATGTAAGCACCTGCCAACTAGACCTGAGAGCAGGAGCTCTTCTGCATTTGGTCCAGCATCTCTCTAGGGAGAACAGGGAACTACCTTTACAATCAGATTAAGCCAATCGCTTAAGAGATAAACTTGATGTGATTTAGCAAAGCGCTTAGAGTTCTGTTGCTTTCTCTAGTAAGCATTGTCCGTTAGACTTCAGCTATAAACTGTTAGTGGCATCTATTTTCAGTTTGCTTAAGGTGATATAATGCCTATTTTCCCTCTCTTCCTCCTTACCTTCTCTACCTGTCTGTGCCTCCGTCTGTCCATGTGTCCATGACAGGAAGCAGTTTTCCTCGGACATCATCATCAGCGTCCTCGCCATCATCCTGGGGGCTTTCATAGCAGCTGGGTAAGGCTTTGGACGGTTTCTACCCAGTAACTTCTTTGTGTCTTTGACAATAGGCCCTGCCCCGTCCTCATTTCCCGTTTTCCATCTGGCTGCAGTTGAACTGAGCAGCCAAGAGACAAATCTGTTAATGGTAGTGTGTTCCCGTGAAGGTCAGCTGGGTTCCAAGCTGGCCAGAACATTTCTGAGAATATATAACAAGAGCACTGTAAGATCTTAATACAGCTTTTCCTCATGAAAAGGAGGGGACTGTTTACTTTTATTACTGAAAGTTTGTCTTCAATATAAAAATTTTACTTGAAAGCTCTTAGACATTTGAACAAGAAGAGGAACAGATTTATCAAGGCCTTGTATGCTGATTTGTCTAATTAACGGTGACACCTTATCAGTTAATACTTCTGAAGGTGGAACCTCTCATTTGATATATTTGTATGTTTAGGACATGAGCCAATACTAGTGCGTGACTACTAACTTATTCACTGATGTGCAAGATCAGGACTGAGGACACCAAGTCTGCCCTGAAAAGCAGGCTCTCAGATTCCAGGCTCCCATGGCATGGTGGTGTGCAGGCAGGGCCCTGGGTTCAAAATTAGCCCTGTCCCATCAGCTGTTTCTCAGCATCTCTGTGCCTCAGTTACCTCATCTGTAAAGTAAATATGATAATAGAAAAGAAAAACCTACTTGAATGAAAGGAAGAAGGAAGAGGTTGGAGGCATTTCAGTTGAACTATTTCCTTAACTCATTTAGAAGCAAGAGTTCTGGCTTATTAATTGCAAATTAAATAAAGGTGTGAAGGTCTACGATCTTATTCTAACTCCTCTCTTACTGGCTATTTAACATACTGTACCTGGTTGTTTCAACTGTAAAATGGAGATTAGAATAGAAACACCTACTAGGCTCGTGCGTGGCCAAATTCAACAAAACATGTTGAGTGTTTACCAGAGGACAGGCATTGTTCTAGGTGTGGGGGCCCAGCAGTTAAACAACAGGCAAGAATCCTGCCCTTCATGGTGCTTCCATTCTGGTTGGCAGAGACAGACAATCAGCCAAAGAAGTAGATGAAAAGATACAGCAACACCAGATCATGACAGGTATTAGCAATAATAATGGTGCTTGATATTACTATAAATGTATTTGGTCCCTTGCCTCAGGTTTGTTACTTACATTTTCATCTTCACTTCCTCTAGCCCCATCCTCGCCGTGGCTGAGTTCAGCCCTCTTGGAAGCTGGCCTCTGTTTCCTGCCACTGGTAGAGTGCCAGAACAGATCTTAAACAGCAGCACCTAGAGCCTGTGTTAGTCGGGAAGTCTTTGTTCAGACAAAATCATATGAATAAAATAGCTAAAAAAGGGAGGTGCTCAGTTGAAGTGGCCTCATCCCACAGTGCTCTGGGGTTTCCTCTGGATGGCCTCTCCGTCTTAGGTTTCTTAGAGCTCAATTTGGAGACCACTGACTTAGAGCCAGTTGTATATTTTTACAAAAAATGGTTTATAAAAATGCCTATAAGTCTTTGATGAGGAATGGCACTTCAGATGCTGTGTGTATCTAGGCATATTTCCAGCCTCAGTGCATAGAAATTAAGCTCATATGTTATAGTCTTAATGAGCTGAAGGTAAATAGTGTTTCCAAAGACGCCTGACTTTTCCATAAGAGCCAGCTAGGAATAGCAGTTCTCATCTTTCCCTGTCCTC
This sequence comes from Phataginus tricuspis, assembly GCA_029783875.1. Taxonomy (NCBI): domain Eukaryota; kingdom Metazoa; phylum Chordata; class Mammalia; order Pholidota; family Manidae; genus Phataginus; species Phataginus tricuspis. Next base: position 1,693,397 of record JAQQAC010014596.1, on the reverse strand, counting down.
AGCTCCCACAGAAAGGATAACCTCCAGTGGGGTGGTAAACACAGTTCTTAGCTGTAGGCCAGCTGTGACCCTACCCCTCTTTCATTCAGACTTACTCACATAAACGAAGTACCTGGACAGCTTCAGTCAGATAAGCCAATGTTGCTGCTGTAACAAACAGCCCCTACATCTCAGGGGTTTACGTAACAAATACATTCTGCTCACACTACTGGTATCAGTTCATGCTGTGGGGCGGCTCATTGTAGCTGCTCCGGGGACCCAGGCTGGTGGAACCCCTGCCTCTTCGGGGCTTCCTTACTCATTCAGGAGGGAAGAGAGCATGTGCGGAGCTGGGCACTGGCTCTTTAAGCTTTTGCTCAGAAGTGACTTGTGTTACTTCTTACCTTGATTTGCCAAAGCAAGTCACATGGCTGAAAAAAGTTGAAATAGAATGTGAACAGCCCTAAATGACAACCAAAGATTAACCATGAATCTGCTTTCATTCATAAGGCAAATACATTCTTCTCAAACTTCTGTGCTTTCACTACGGGCCTAAACAAATCGTGTTAGGAAACCCCCCCCTCCACCCCCCCTGCCCCAGCACAGTGGAAACCTGAGAACTCTGGGAATTTCCCCTCAGGCTCTGTGAGGAGGTGAGCAACAACTCCTTGCCATTCCTCTAGAAAGCCTGACTTTTGTGCTCATTGGACTCTTCACCACTTAGAGAAGAGCAAACTCTTAAAATTGAGCCAAACATGGGTAGGCAAGAGTTTGGAAGACCCTTATTTTGAGAGATTCTATTTTTGTGATTGAGTCAGAGAATTCTGATTTATGATGGTCTAAAATTAATTTACATTCTCACAAATATAATTGTAGATAATAAGCTACTGGAAGCTGCAACCAAGATCTAGTTTAATTTGTGTTTAGATTTTGATGCAATTTTTGCCTCTATTTCCTTCTTTTCCGTTAGAAATAATCTTATTTTGATATTGAAGGGGATCAGGATATGAAGTTGTAAAATATACTCTTTTGGCATAAGTATTACTTTGAGTTGAAGACAATTGAGAATCAGTAATCATAGGAAGAGGTCTCTGCTCTCCCCTGTCTGCCTAAAAGCAGACCATGAACTTCCCTTTGTGAAGGTGCTCCCCTCTTCTGCACCAGGAACAGGAAAGGAGAGTCAGTGCCCAGATGAGTCCTTACTAAAATAAAACCTTATCTTCCACTGGTTCCCTCGTATATTTCCTAGTCCCTTTTCCATAATTTGTTTCTTGAAATCCAAACCCTCTTCTTTGTTCAAATGTTATATAAGCCCGAGAGTCTAACCACTTCTTTGAGTTTCATTTCTTTTCTATGAGTTCCTGTACATGTAAAATATTTAATAAAATTTGTATTCCTTCCGTTAATCTATCTGTTGTCAGTTAAATTTGCAGGCCCCTAGTCACTGAATGTAAGAGGGTAGAGGAGACCTCTTTGATGTTATATATTTATGAATTATAACATGGGTGTGGTCCTCTCTGTAAGATCAGGTGTAGGCGGGTGAATCATATCGTGGCTTCACTGTTGCTTTCCCTCTCCTCCCTATGCCATGCCCCCCCCCATTTTATGCTAGTATTATTTATTTAAAATGGAAATTGAAGAGATGTTTCAAGAGGAATGGGAAGAAGGGAGCCTGAGAGGAGTTGAAGGAATGGAGTCCTGCCTGGCTTTTTGGTGGACAGGGTGCAGGTGGACAATGTGACTGGGCACCAGATGGAGGTGTCAGTTGTGTTTCTGACCCCTCTTGCTCCAGTCAGTGCCCAGCTGTCCCCACAGGGCTTTACCCTGGGGATGGCCCTGATTATACAATAAGCAAAGCCACTGGATGGGTTGGACAAATCACTCCCCTTAGAAAAGCTAGGCTCACGAATTATTATGCAGATTTACTAGTTAGCAAAAGAAAGGAGTTTGCAAAGTTAAGGGAAGAGGGTTAAAGTCCCTCTGGTTTTAAGCCCATTCACGGTTAAGTTGAAGCCACCTAATAGCCTGATTTTTTATTTTATTTTTGTCTAGAGGCAAAACAGAGGAATTAACCATTTACCATCACAGAGGGGGATAATATGCCAGAGAAACGGTAGTTACTAGTATCACCAATGGGTTTGATTGGGGAAAATAAAAGAGGCAGCCTTGGAGGCCACATTGTGAGCTCCTGAATAATCCTCCTTGTTTGTGTTCCCCTCCCAGTTCTGACCTTGCCTTTAACTTGGAAGGCTATGTTTTTGTATTCCTGAATAATATCTTCACAGCAGCGAATGGCGTTTATACTAAACAGAAAATGGACCCAAAGGTACCAGATCTTTACTCCTATGGTTTTTAAGCTTTGTCATCTGGCTCCTGAAATTACACACACAAAAAAAATTTGTAAAGTTGGCGTGTAATTTAATTTACATAATATGATCTGAAAATGACTAATTTCAATTATCTCTGTAGGTTTTTGTTTCTCTTCTTCTTGGAAAGTTTTGGGTGAAAATTAGGAAGGGAAAAGATGCTATTCTTTTAGATGCAAAATATCAGAAAAGGCAAATTAAGATTAAAAGCAGTTTTTGCCATCATCATGAGTGACTGGCCAAGGCCAGGTGCTCTGAGCAGCTGTAGTGAGAGCCTGGAGTCACGGGTCACCGGAAAGGTTGCCGCTTACACAGGTCACTGTGACTTGGGACCTTAACTTCTCCAGCCCAGGTTTCCTCATTGTGGAAGGAGCTGAGTGGAAGGGGTAGTCGGTGCAGCAGCAGCAACCGCCTGTCTGGGTCGTGAGGGGCTGGGGCGTGGCTGAGCCTCCCTGCGTGTGGCCGCCGAACGGCCAGGCCCCCATGTCTCCCCGACCCAGCTGTCCTGGAAGCTCTGGACGATGAGCCAGCCATATGGTTCTTTGTTTCAATTCTTTGTGTTCAGTTAGGGAGTTGGCTCTGTGAGACAAGCTTATTTCTCTGAGCTGTTTTTTTTTTTTAATCTGCACTTTTTTTCTGCTTGGCCCTTTGTTTTTTTAATGGTGGCAGTTTTACAAACAGAGGTTTGTTGCCTTTTGAGAATCACAGTATGTCACTCTTTATGGAAATGGTTTAGTGGTGTAGCTGTTTTAATGAAAAGTAAATTTATGCAAGATTGGAACAAAAGATACCTGGGGTTTTAACCCTACTGTTCCTTAATAGAAAGAGCAGATGTTTTTCAGGAGTTCTGTTTATATTAACGTTTTTAATGTTCTTTATTTTGTTCCAAATCTCCCATTTTGAGTAGCATGCTTAAAAGAAAGCAATAAGAATGTTAGAGATGGGTGAACCTCAGAGACAGTCCATCTCATCCATTTACCTGCTGTTACTGCATAAAACAAATGTTTCTTCTGAAATTATGGAGTGAAGTGAAGCGTTTTATGTCAGAAATTTGCTTAGAATGTCCCAATACAGAATTGGTGAGAGTGCATATTCTAACTGCATAGATACATGGTTGTATACATGACCCCAGGAAATCTGATCATTCCTCTTCCTAAAATTGGGGTTTTCGTTGCTTTTGCAGGAGTTAGGGAAATATGGAGTGCTTTTCTACAATGCCTGCTTCATGATTATCCCAACTCTCATCATTAGCGTCTCCACCGGAGACCTTCAGCAGGTAAGCTGGTGACTGTCATTATGTTCTTACTTAGCAGTCTCTTAAAATTTTAATATTTAACCTTTGATGCTCACTGGAATAAAAAGCATAAAGGTAACTAGGGTTACCAGAAGGGTACACGAAAGCAAGACGTTTGATGTCTTCAGTAATGCCTTTGCCTCCATCTTTTCCTTGGCGTCTATCTTTAACACATAGGAAATAGCAGGAAGAAGTGACAAGGCCTCTGTACTTGAAGTTTTTCGGAAAACTTGACTTGTAGTCTTACTCTCCCCATTGCTGTTGTGGTGTTATGGGAAATTGGACCGGCACAGAGAGAGACAAATGGCACTCAGTCAGGGATCAGAAAAGACTGGTTTATTTCGGCACCGCTGTGGACTCCCAAGGAGTGACCTCCAAAGGCTGAGCACGGGTTGCAGCAAGCAAGGATTTTGTACCAGCAGTCTTCTGGGGTGGGCAGAGCCTTGGGCAGTTTAGTGGCCCCGGGGCAGGGGACCCATAGGGAACATTCCTTAGGTCGCTTAGGTTCAGTGGGCTTAGTACGGGCAGAGGTCATCCCTTCACAGTGGGAGTCCTAGGAAAACTTAGAAGGGGATTTGTTAGTTCAAAAAAAGATTCATTTATTTATTACCTGTATTATGGACATTTTGAAACTGCAAAGTAGAATGATTTGCTGTTTATAATTGATTCTGTGGCCCCACCATCGAGCTTCAACACTCTCCGGCATTTCACCATTCCTACTCATCTAACCCCATCTGCTCTCATTTTTCTTTCCCAGAGTATTTTAAAACAAACCCCAGGTATGGTATTTTGCCTAAATACTCCAGAATCCACATTAAATTTTGAGAGGGTTTCGTTTTCTGGGTATTTGTCCAGCTTATCTTATCAGCTGCACACTTAGGGAGAGACACAAAACAGTAAATTACTGGAAAGAGTGGAGGCCCAGCTGGAGGGAGCAGTGGCCAGTGTCTTGAGAAGGGCGACTTCACCCCCAAAGTCCGCGTGGCCACCTGAAGTGTGCTGGCCCCTGCCATGTCCTGCTACCTCAGAAAGTTGCCAGCCACACCACGCCTACACATTTTGCCTGTATCTTCAGGGAGATGGTCAAGTTCATGTGAACAAATAGGCGTGTGGGCCAGATGCAGGTCTAGCATGCCTGTCGCCCACAGAACCAGCCTCTGGCTGGCTGGCCTTACCCCACGTGTTGTGGGGCCAGAGGCGGGTTCCCAGAGGCCTTTTGCAGCAGCTGTTTACCTACCCACCACCTGGCAGCATGCTGTGTGTAGCTTTTGGTGTGGCTGCGTACTACACTGGGGGAGTCCATCCTGTCTGTATGCTGCCCTTTCAGGCCTGAGTGACTTAAGCAGGCCGAGGCGCTGGTGGATCCCCGGAGCGGATGTCAGAGCCCATGGTTCCTTCTCAGAGCTCTCTGTTCTCATTTGTACAGCTCCTTTCCAAAAGGGGGAGCAGCAGAAGGGCTTAGCAGCAATGCCCTGGGCAAACAGCCATTTCCATGTGTTTGTATCAAAAACCACAAAGAAACACCAGCCTTGATAAAGAGCTCTCATTGGGCGAACCTGGGCCCCACTGTTAACTCAGTCAGAGGGTAGGACTAGCACCCACACCTCCCTAGTAGTAATGAATAGGATATTGGAAAACACAATATTTATTTTTCATCTGCCATCAATTGATTTTAGACAATTTCAGTGTCAGCGATGTTACATAAACCAAGTGAAATCATGAACCCTCCGCCCTAGTGGCTCGTCTCATTTCATTATTGTAGAAGTGAGTTTTTCTTCTGAAATCACTGGAGTTCATCAGTTCTGAGATTCTGGTGCTTTATAGCTGTTTCCGATATATATTTATTTCTAGAAGCAGAAATGCGGAAACTCCTAGGATCCCTTAGAACACCTGATGGGAACTAAAAGCATATTTCCTTATAGGAACAATGTTAGGAATGGCACAGTGACCAGAAACTGAATTTTAGGAATCTTATGAGTAAAACAGACTAGGTGTGTCATGTTAATAATGTATAACATTGTTTCAATAGGAATATGTATTCTCACAGAAGTTTCCACCTGCATAAAATGATTATCACTGCAGAATTATTTTACTTTTTCATGTAATAATAAAAATAATAGTAGCTGTATTTATTGAGGACTTTATCACACATTTGCAGTTTGTTTGCAGTCCCACGATGCCCTTGAGGAGAAGGTACTGTTAACATCCCTATTTGTAGACAAGGCATCTTGGGCACAGTTTCAGTTGCTTCCAAGGGCATTAGGTGGCAGGTCCAGGCAGGCAGGCTCTGGACACACACCCTTCATGGTGATGTCAATTATTTTATTTGCATTTGAGAAGTGTTTCTTTCCTTCACATATGAAGAACCACAACCCATTATTCTAGCTTAGGAAGTAAGGGCCTAACATGTAAATTAACTTATTAAGTCCTGGGATTCTGGGAGAATATTATGCTCCCATTCTGGTTTATGGTGATGGAAGATTTACAGTAGTACATACCTTGTCTAACCTCTCCCATTTGACCAGACTCCTGAGATTGCAAACAGGAGTTCCTGTAGGTACCTTAGAGTCCTGCTGTGGTAACTATTCACTGGAATTCCATGTGGATCAGAGCTAAATATATAGATTTATTTAAAATCCTACAAGAAAAATAATTATAATTAGGAAAAAATAGAATATGTTTAAAACTGTAAGGAAGGTCTTCTATAAAAATGACCAAACACAAAAGTCATAAAGTTAAAAACTTGACTATTTTAATTTAAAAATATTGTATGATTAGAGATGCCAAAAGATATGGGACATTTACTGTAATCAGTAATTTTTAAAAACCTTGTAGAAAAAACCTTGTAGAAGTAGAAAAAAAAAGTAGAAAAAAAACTATTACATTGTTGTGCTCTGTGTTCATTGAATAGTAACAAACTGGTAACTTTTAACCATGACTGAATCCATTTTAAATTGTGAACCAGATACAATAAAGAAGTGAATTTATATAATAAGGGGTGTTGGTTTGCAATATAAAATTGCATTTCATTTGCCAAGTTTGGTTTGATGGTACCAAAAGTTGATTGATGAATTAGCAAAATGTTAAAGTTTCCTTGTTAGTGGAAGGACTCCTTTGATGAGTCATTTTTCCTGGTTGACTGGAGTGGTTCAGAGATTGAGGTAATGATTCACTGCATGGGTTCAGGCCTTGACCTTGGACTGGAATAGCCAGTAGATCATAACAGCACCTTGAGTCTATCTCTGACTAACAAAGTCAGCCCTGCCAGCTTCTCTTGTTAACAATGTTCAGTGCGTGAACTTCCTTCAGTCACTTGAATTGCTGCGGTAGGTTCAAAGTACATTTAGTGAATTGCAGTTGATGAAAAGGGATAAAAAATGGGACTTTTTTTTCTGATTAAAAAAATGCATGAATGTGAAGTGAAGAAGATCCACTCAAACATTGTCTTACAGCAATAGCAGGTCTAAAGGAAGAAGTACTTCATTGTTACTCATCTTTAACTGTTTTCTATAAATGTCCTGCTAAATTGTTCTTTAAAATATCACCAGCATAGCCTTATCGTATTAAACAAACAAAAGAAAACTAAAATCTATCAAAATTTAGATTGGCAAAGTATCCAAATATTTTTGTGAGAATTACTAGATAACCCTCAGTGGGTTCTATGGTATGATGAATATATTGTTTTATTCTGTTGTTTGTATAAATAATTCCAGATTTTTGAGTACATAAATGGTTTTCTGCCTTTGGTTTGAAGTTTGGGGCATATGTTTTTCTCTTGTTCTCACTTTTATTGTAATTTCGGACACAGTGTTTTCTACAGTCTTTGTTTAATTTTGATAATTGCCTTTTATGCATAAACTTGGATGTTTTTCTTGCCTTTGGTTGGTTTGGGGCTTTCCAGTAAGACAGATTTATATTCATTATACTTTTCTCTTTCACAAGTGGAGTTTTAAAAGAGAGTTTTATTATGGAAACTTGAAAACCTATACAGAAAGAGAGAGAACAGATAAGAACTCCCACATACCCTTCAGCCAGTTTCAACAATTATCAACATTTAATGTGTATCTTTTTGGGTAGGAGAGGTGGGCAAAATATTACTAATGAAATAATGACACTAATGTGTGACAAGGTTGTATTAACTGGAAAAGAGAATTCCATTCTAATTGGTTTAAATATTTTTAATTACAGTATAAACTTTAAAATATTTAAGTAGTTTTAAATACATAAAGTTACTGAAACTTGGCTAACAAAGTATTGCTTAATAGACACTGAATAGAACTTATATTTAATGATGTTATTTAGAAAATACTTAATGATAAACAGAACATTATTTATTTATCTTGAGTCACCTTAAACTCAATTTTGGATGCAGGCAAGGGACAAATCATGAGTAAATACTCCTTTTTATTGTTACCTACTATTTCAGAGGGTTAATTTCATGTTCTTAGCTAGGGACTGAGTTTCTGGAGAAGTGGAAACTGACCCTCACACACCTCTGTCCCATCTCCTCCACCCCAGTTACTTGAATAATTATTTGTTCATGATAAGCATTTGCAAATTCTTTAAACTTGTTGATGAACTTAGCTTTCGTAATTTGCCAACATTACATTATAATAAACTTTCTTCTAAGATTATTTATAAAAAGCAAACCCAACCCTGGTAATGTAACTACAGGTTGGTCAAGATTTAGTAAGTCACAGCAATAGTAGCTGTATTTTATACTTGCTGCTTGTAAGGTTCTGAACAATTTCATTAAACCCTCACATTGGCCTTTTGACAAGGCTTAAAGAAAATAATCCCCATTTTGTAGAATGAAGGTGAGGTTCAGGGAGGATAAGTAATTTGCTCAGAGTCCCACATCTGGTATTACCTAGGATTTTTAAATTGTATTTTCTGTTTGGGAAAGGGGTTCCTGGACTAAAATAATTTGGTACAATAGATTTACAACTGCATGATTATTAATCTAACCATTAGTTTTCTTTCTTTTTGATAATAGGCTACTGAATTCAGCCAATGGAAGAATGTTCTGTTTATCATACAGTTTCTTCTTTCCTGTTTTTTGGGGTAAGAATCCATAGATAAGTAGAAGCTTTGGTCTGTGGTATCTTTTGGCAAGTTAAATAGAAATACAGATTCTGTCTGCTCTGTCAAAATCCCTTTGTGCTTTAGCTTTCTCTGGAGGGCACCCGTGTAGCTGAGAAGTGGGATGGAACCCCAGAAATCCAGAAACACAGCCTGAAAGGCCAGGAGCAAGAGCACAGACCGCCTTTCTATTTGAAAGTCATATTAACATCATATTCTCCTCCAAAAGATGATGTTGCCTATTGCTTGCTAAAGTTAGCCTGAAGTGAAGTCGGCCAACAGATCAAGTTCAGTACTACTGTCCTGAGTTTCCCAAGATTCTGTACTTCACATAAATACATGGAATCGGCAGTGTCTTCCTGTTGCGCTCTGGCCGCGGTGTTCAGGGAAGTTTTGGGGGAGAGATGTCCAGGCCATTGCACTGTTGAACAATTTCAGACTTTTGATTTTAAAATATCCTTATGTATATCTTCCTTTGAGAAGCTATGCCGCTTGTGTTTTTTTTATCTTCAAAAAATTTGAAAATTTCTTTTCATGAATAAAAAATACACACAACTAGTAAATAATCCAAAAGCTGCAAAAGAATGCCTAGGGCACATAAGTCACCTCCCTTCCTCCCTGCCCCCTAGCACTGCAGTGCAGTTTTCCTCACCAGGGTCGCTGTTTGAAGTCTTTAGAAGAACCTTCCTGAGCTGGGCAAACACAAGTGCCCGTGTCTTAACCAAAGGGTCTTTAAATGGCTGTCTCAGGGAATTGTATCAAAAGATTTTTCCTGTGAATAAAGATGAATTTATCCCTTATTATTGTTTTAGCCACTAATACTGTGATTTTCCTTATGTGTAAATAAGACAACTCATGATCTCTTTGATCAACATTCTTAAAAATTACAAATTTGATTTGAATTGCAGTGATGTAGTCACATACAATAAAAATGTTTATGTATGTACTCCAGTTCACTAATTCTCTCTTTAGCTGTGTCTAACTCAATGTTTAACTTGTTGATGGGCTTCTTGTTTTAACAGTTTTATATTTTATTTGTAAAAATCCCAGTTTTTTTTTTCAAACTTACTTATTCATTCCTAACCTTCTCTCATTGGGGAATCTCTATGACTGTGGTAACTTTTATTTCTTTAAATGTTGTGCACACAGCTATTCTCTATTTCGTGTCTGATGATTCCAGTCTCTGAAGTTCTTGAGAATCTAAATGTATAGTTTGTGACTGTTGTGGTTTTCTTTCTTGTGTTTGGAGACCTGCAATTGTGAGCATTCTGCTTAATCTTAATCAGTTTTAGGGGCTGGAGTTGGGAATTTGAGAAACTTTCCTGCAGGGACAAATAGTCTTTGCTCTGGTTGGTAAGCAGGTGTTGCCCCTGACCTGGCCCATGTCAGGCCTTTCCAGGGTCCAGCCTCAGTGGGCTGCAGGGGCCCCCCACCTAGAGACTAGCCCAGGGCGCGGCTCTGCTACCACTTTGCTGTGATGCGACCCTGTGAGCTGCTCTGATTGCTACCTGGCCCTCATTCCTTACCACTGTACCAGCTCCTCCTTTTTCAGAGGGGGATTTTGGGCAACCTCTTGTGCCTCTTTCAAAACTAACAATCCTTCAGGTAGTGGGTCATTTCCAGGCATTGGCTGTTCTGCAGTGGGAGGTCCCTGAGGGTACTTAGGAAGTGTAAGTGACTGTTGCATCTGTTATTTTCCCAGTCATTGTCTGAGAACATTTAACTTTGGAAAAAAAAAAATCTAAGCCCTGTGTGTGAGTCACCTTTTTATCTCCAATTAAAAAAAATCAACCCATTTCACACATACTCAAACCAGCACCTTACCGTGGTGAAGCATATTTACGTATGGACAGCAGAGCCAACTCTCAGAGCAACATTTCATCATGAACTTGATGAGGTGTACTGTTCCTGCTTTGTCTTGTTCTTTACTGGCACGTTACTGTTTAATCAATCCATGGAGGAACTCATGAGGTAAACCCTCTGAAGTCAGCTGCCCCGAGTGCCCGGATGTGAGCCGTCACTCTCCGCACTTGCCCGCCAGGGGCTCGATGCCGTCCTGGCACAAATCCACACATTTTTTCCCCCATTTAATAATATGCTCCTTAGAAAAAAAATACTCTTGATCCAAGTTCTTAATGTGTTATTTTATCAGTAGTCACTTTTCAAATGAAAATACCATAAAGTACAGTAAATATAAATCAGTCAGTAAAAATTAAGTCATTAACATGTCAGGTTTCAACCAGTTTGAAGGATGAACACTAGGTCGTTCTCAGTTTTGTAAGTGAGTCTTTTGAGGACACCGAAATCATGGCATCATTCTAGCAGTTAAGTGCCTGAACTCTAAATCAAATGGCATGGGGTTGAAACCTCGCAGACACTTATTAGCTCTGGGTCCTTGGACAAGTTTTTTAACCATCTGAGCCTCAATTTCATTATCTTTAAAATGGAAACAGTGAGTTAAAGTATCTGATTCATAGGGTGCAGTTGTGTGGATTGAATGGGTTAATAGCGTTGAGCATTTAGTACAGTTCTAGACACCTGGAAAATGCTCAATAAGTGTTAACTATTATTATTGTTGTTAGCATTTCTTTTCCTTGAGGGCACCCTGCCCTGTTCCTTTGGCTCTCTTTTCACTCCAGAGTTGGCTCTATCTGTAGCCCATGGCGTTAACAGTTTTTCTTCAGGTACAGACACTACCTGAAGTGGTCAAACTTTAATTCTGAAACTGCTCTGGAATGAAGCTCTGATTTTGGCATGGTGCGTTTTTCAGAATCCTGTTTTCTTGCAGTTTCTCTTTCAAAGGATCAGGTCATTTGCTTCTTTACAGTCAAAGAAGCCATTGTAAGCATCTGAGCTCATCCTTGGTTTTCAGAACAACTGGCCCTGGGCCCAGGCTGTCCCTGCGCTCCGGCTCCTGCTGAAGGAATGTCTTAGACTAATGCACGCCCCTCCCAGCCCTTGACTCCAGGGGACCCTGACTCTCAGCTTCTAACTTATTTTCGGTTTTGAGATTGCATACCAAACATTTTTCCAGCCACCAAACCTCTATCTGAGTTGAAAATATAATTTAAAAATTATAAAACTTAAAAAAATATATATGCTAAGACGTCAGTAGAGTGGGCCAACTTTGAATTTCCTTTTGAGTTATGGCGGAAGGACTCAGCTTTAAGAAATGCTATTTATAGTTGGGAGTTTGTAAATAAAGCTTATGATGGAGCGAGATTGGATCAGAAAGGTAAACTTGATGGTGGGAGCTAAGGTAATTTAATACAGACAAAGGTAAAATACAGAATGGAATTTAAGTTGATAAACTATATTTGAAAAGCCCCTCAGGTCTTCTTAATCTTGCTGAGAAATTACAGGTTCCGGTTCGTTGGTAACAGCAGCTGACACCAGCCCCCAGGCCCTGCAGGCAGTTGTCCTGATCTGTTTCTGCCCCAATAGCAGGACCTTTGATCTCACTGAAACAGTAATATATTCCTTAATAAAAACACAAAAGTATCTAATTTCCCCTACTGCCAGGATAAAAAACATTCTAGTTTTTGAAACTTCACTGGGACTGTTAAGATGTTAAGTGGAATTTAAGAATTTAAGTTTGCATGAAGAGAAAACAGATTCTGTGGCTTGCTGGAGCACAGGCGCGGCAGAACCTTTAAAGGGTCCAAGTAGTTCCATCATTTTACAGCAAACCAAATCTTAGTGTAAAATCAATGCTTTAGGAAGACAAATCCTATTTATCCCAGGACTTTGGCATCCCTGACAACCCCTGAGGCTGTGGGCTGAAAGGGAGATTGCTTGAAAGTTTTTGAAATGTAGAATTGTAACAGAGTAATATACTGGGGTTCTGTTATGATTGGTGCAAGGAGTATCAGAGTGACCTATATTACTGGGACATCTGTGTTGAATTACTGTATATGCTCGTGCACGGGGTGGTAACCATCAATATGCTATAAGTGAGGTCGAGTTTTGTTTGTGACCGCTGTGAGTGTGTCATATACTGCCTTGGGTAAAGTCAGTTTTCGTGTCCTTTTCAGAAACAGGAAGAAGCCTTTGAGTAGGGGTTCTGATCCAGAATCCCCGGTCCAGGGCTTTCCATGGGGGGACCTCCATCCCTTGGGTCCCTATAAGCCAAGCCAACACACACATAGCTCGAGTCTCTTGTCTAAACAAATGTGTGTCACATGTATGTGCTGTTGTCTGTCAAATGTACATAGAAGATATATGCTTTAAAAGTATGGAATGGCAAAAAGCTACTGAGAATTCAGGAATGCTTTAAATATCTTTTCATTTTATTAATCCACAGATGCTAAGTCATAACTGCTCTCATGAGGAGGTTGACATTTTTGGTGTTAAAAGTGGTGTGATTTTCCTTGTACTGAGTTAACGGAGGTTCTTTTAGTTTAGAACCTAGGTACTAGTCAAAGGATTGTGTGGGTACATATTGTCAGATAGAAATAGACTATGTTTCTTAGAAAAAAAATTTTAATACAAAGTAATGATTTTATATTCAGCCTCTCTGGGACACCTAGTGGTTATTGGGAAAACTGCAGCCTGTCTGTCCCCACTACGTACCCCATTACAGTCACTGTCCATCAGCGTAGTAGGATGTTGTAGAATCAATACTTGTCTTCTCTGTGTTATACTGCCTTTCCCATATCCCTCCACTGTCTGCGGCTGGTTCAGACTTGTACTGGGCGTTGGGAAGGGAGCTCCTCCCTCTCAGCCCAGCTGGTGAGTGTCCTAGTCACCCACACTCACGGTAGATGGATACTGGAATCTTCTGTCCAAGGTATCTGCCAGTTTTGAATACAGGCTAAGGTGGTTTCACTAAAATGTAAGTTGGAGAAAATGTTGCATGATTGGATCCCTGGAGTAGGAATTTCTAAACAAAAATAAAAATAAAGAACATCCATGATTTAAGGCTATACTCCAGTTTAGGAAGCTGTTCTGTGTCCCCTAAGTTGGGCTTCTCCCCTGAGCTGTCATCTCTTTATTAGACTCTGAGCTCCTTCAGGGCAGAGGCTAGGTATATACTCACCACCAGGCCAAGCAGAGTTGGCATTCACATTAATAACATCAAGTTGAGTTTTTTAATCTTTTCATTTTATAAATGAATAGGATTATTTATAATTCCTGGGGCTCTGAATTAATGTTAAATTTATTAAAATTGTAAACATGTAAGAAAGCTTAGATTTTCTTAGACCTTTAAATTCAATTTGTAAATACTGTGCTTTATTTACAAAGCTAGTAATTTTTGTATAGACATAAGAACATTTACTTTCATTATTTGACGAATGGCTTGTTAACTCAAGTCTTAGCTGATTAAAATCTCCTAAACAATTTATGTAAGTTGGTCTCATTTACAACTTAATGAATTAAACAATTTTTAAACATTTTAAACTGATTTATAAAGTGATTTACACTGATTTTTCTCCAGCTAGTGCAAGCCTTAATGAGGCCCTAGCAAAGCTAACAAGCCCGGGTTTCTTCACACCCCTAAGCAACTCTGAAATCTAGTAAGCCATACTTGGAAATGTGCTAAATCAGCTTCTTTTAAACATTCAGATACTATGTACAGACCTACTCAGATTTTCTTATTGCTTTCAAAGAAAATCTGAAGTCTGATATCACTTGCACATTTCAGATCCAAACCACAAAGGCCAAGATTTTGGGTGCACTAACTTGTCAAATTGTTGTAGTTACTTTTAAAAGAAAGACACGTATTATTTTGAAGATTACAGAATTTAAATTTGTAATTGAGTTTATTCCTCAAACTAATATAAAAGCTTACTGTACTTTATCTTCAATATTTTTTCTCTACCATCCCTGGTAAAAAAAAATACTCAGGCCAAAAGTGGTTACTATGTTGAAGACTGTGATCCTGACTCCACTATTAGCCAGTCAGTAGTTCTGGCCTGGGCCCCAGACTGGGTGCTAGATTCCTGCAGGAAGTGTCTGCCTGTGTGGCCCAAGGGCTCGGCTGAGCCATTCCCTAGAGTAGATTTCCTCTGCTCTGTCAGTGAGGGATCCAGCTCACGCCTTCTAACTGGGGCTTAGCTTTAAAAAACCCCAGCACATCTTCTGAGTTCTCTGTCTTTCTTTCTTTGCCAGTTTTTAAAAATTAATATACAATTACATGAGCAACATTATGGTTACTAGACTTCCCCTATTATCAAGTCCCCACCACATACCCCATTGCAGTCACTGTCCATCAGCATAGTAGGATGTTATAGAATCAATACTTGTCTTCTCTGTGTTATACTGCCTTCCCAGTATCCCTCCACCCCACCCCCACCCCTGCTACATTATGTGTGCTAATTGTAATCGCCCTTTTTCCCCCTTATCCCTCCCTTCCCACCCATCCTCCCCAGTCCCTTTCCCTTTGGTAACTGTTAGTCCATTCTTGGGTTCTGTGAGTCTGCTGCTGTTTTGTTCCTTCAGTTTTTGCTTTGTTCTTATACTCCACAGATGAGTGAAATCATTTGATACTTGTCTTTCTCTGTCTGGCTTATTTCACTGAGCATAATACCCTCTAGCTCCATCCATGTTGTTGCAAATGGTAGGATTTGTTTTCTTCTTATGGCTGAATAATATTCCATTGTGTATATATACCACATCTTCTTTATCCATTCATTTACTGATGGACACTTAGGTTGCTTCCATTTCTTGGCTATTATAAATAGTGCTGCGATAATCATAGGGGTGCATATGTCTTTTTCAAACTGGGCTGCTGCATTCTTAGGGAAAATTCCTAGGAGTGGAATTCCTGGGTCAAATGGTATTTCTATTTTGAGTTTTTTGAGGAACCTCCATACTGCTTTCCACAATGGTTGTACTAATTTACATTCCCACCAGCAGTGTAGGAGGGTTCCCCTTTCTCCACATCCTCGCCAACATTTGTTGTATGTGTTTTGGATGGCGGCCATTCTAACTGGTGTGAGGTGATATCTCATTGTGGTTTTAATTTGCATTTCTCTGATGACTAGTGATGTGGAGCATCTTTTCATGTGCATGTTGGCCATCTGAATTTCTTCTTTGGAGAAGTGTCTGTTCAGCTCTTCTGCCCATTTTTTAATTGGCTTATTTGTTTTTTTTTGTTGAGGTGTGTGAGCTCTTTATATAATTTGGATGTCAAAACCCCTTATCGGATATGTCATTTATGAATATATTCTCCCATACTGTAGGAAGTCTTTTTGTTCTACTGATGGTATCCTTTGCTGTACAGAAGGTTTTTAGTTTGATATAGTCCCACTTGTTCGTTTTTCCTTTTGTTTCCCTTGCCCGGGGAGATATGTTCATGACAAAGTTGCTCATGTTTATGTCCAAGAGATTTTTGCCTATATTTTTTTCTAAGAGTTTTATGGTTTCATAACTTACATTCAGGTCTTTGATCCATTTTGAGTTTACTTTTGTGTATGGGGTTAGACAATGATCCAGTTTCATTCTCTTACATGTAGCTGTCCAGTTTTGCCAACACCAGCTGTTGAAGAGGCTGTCATTTCCCCATTGTATATCCATGGCTCTTTTATCCTATATTAATTGACCATATATTCTGGGTTTATATCTGGGCTCTCTATTCTATTTCACTGGTCTATGTGTCTGTTCTTGTACCAGTACCAAATTGTCTTGATTATTGTAGCTTTGTAGTAGAGCTTGAAGTCACGAAATGTAATCCCCCCTGCTTTATTCTTCCTTCTCAGGATTGCTTTGGCTATTTGGGGTCTTTTGTGGTTCCATATGAATTTTAGAACTATTTGCTGTAGTTCATTGAAGAATGCTGTAGGTATTTTGATAGGGATTGCATTGAATCTGGAGATTGCTTTAGGCAGGATGGCCATTTTGACAATATTAATTCTTCCTAGCCAAGAGCATGGGATGAATTTCCATTTATTAGTGTCCTCTTTAATTTCTCTTAAGAGTGTCTTGTAGTTTTCAGGGTATAGGTCTTTTACTTCCTTGGTTAGGTTTATTCCTAGGTATTTTATTCGTTTGGATGTGATTGTGAATGGAATTGTTTTTCTGATTTCTCTTGCTGCTAGTTCATCGTTAGTGTATAGGAATGCAACATATTTCTGTGTATTAATTTGTATCCCGCAACTTTGCTGAATTCAGATATTAGATCTAGTAGTTTTGGAGTGGATACTTTAGGGTTTTTTATATACAATATCATATCATCTGCAAACAGGGACAGTTTGACTTCTTCCTTGCCAATCTGGGTGCCTTTTATTTCTTTGTGTTGTCTGATTGCCATGGCTAGGACCTCCAGTACTATGTTGAATAAAAGTGGGGAGAGTGGGCATCCTTGTCTTGTTCCCAATCTTAAAGGAAAAGCTGTCAGCTTCTCGCTGTTAAGGATAATGTTGGCTGTGGGTTTGTCATATATGGCCTTTATTATGTTGAGGTACATGCCCTCTATACCCATTTTGTTGAGAGTTTTTATCATGAATGGATGTTGAATTTTGTCGAATGCTTTTTCAGCATCTATGGAGATGATCATGTGGTTTTTGTCCTTCTTTTTGTTGATGTAGTGGATGATGTTGATGGATTTTCAAATGTTGTACCATCCCTGCATCCCTGGAATGAATCCCACTTGATCATGATGGATGATCTTTTTGATGTATTTTTGAATTCAGTTTGCTAATATTTTGTTGAGTATTTTTGCATCTATGTTCATCAGGGATATTGGTCTGTAATTTTCTTTTTTTGTGGTGTCTTGGCCTGGTTTTGGTATGTGATGTGGGCCTCATAGAATGAGTTTGGGAGTATTTCCTCCTCTTCTACTTTTTGAAAAACTTTAATGAGGACGGGTATTAGGTCTTCACTAAATGTTTGATAAAATTCAACAGTGAAACCATCTGGTACAGGTGTTTTGTTCTTAGGAAGTTTTTGATTACCAGTTCAATTTCTTTGCTGGTAATTGGTCTATTCAGATTTTCTGTTTCTTCCTGGGCCAGCCTTGGAAGGTTGTATTTTTCTAGAAAGTTGTCCATTTCTTCTAGGTTATCCAGTTTGTTAGCATATAATTATAGTATTCTCTCATAATTCTTTGTTTTTCTGTGGTGTCCATAGTGATTTTTCCTTTCTGATGTCTGATTCTGTTTATGTGTGTAGACTCTCTTTTTTTTCTTGACAAGTCCAGCCAGGAAACTATTTTGTTTATTTTCTCAAAGAACCAGCTCCTGCTTTCCTTGATTCTTTCTATTGTTTTATTCTTCTCAATTTTATTTATTTCTGCTTTAATCTTTATTATGTCCCTCCTTCTACTGACTTTGGGCCTCATTTGTTCTTCCTTTTCTAGTTTCAATAATTGTGAGTTTAGACTTCATTTGGGAATGTTCTTCTTTCCTGAGGTAGGCCTGTATTGCAATATATTTCCCTCTTAGCATGGCCTTCACTGCATCCCACAGATTTTGTGGTGTTGAATTATTGTTGTCATTTGTCTCCATATATTGCTTGATTTCTGTTTTTATTTGGTCATTGATCCATTGATTATTTAGGAGCA
The DNA here is from genome assembly GCA_029783875.1 of Phataginus tricuspis. Taxonomy (NCBI): domain Eukaryota; kingdom Metazoa; phylum Chordata; class Mammalia; order Pholidota; family Manidae; genus Phataginus; species Phataginus tricuspis. The sequence goes on along the minus strand of JAQQAC010014596.1, from coordinate 1,675,174 downwards.
TGTTATTAAGCCTCCTTGTGTTTGTGGGCTTTTTCATTTTTTTGTGTAATTTATTTCTAGTTTCATACCTTTGTGATCTGAGAAGCTGGTTGGTACAATTTCAGTGTTTTTGAATTTACTAAGGTTCTTTCTGTGGACTAATATATGATCAATTCTTGAAAATGTTCCATGTGCCCTTGAGAAGAATGTGTATCCTGTTGCTTTTGGATGGAGTGTTCTGTAGATGTCCGTTGGGTCCATCTGTTCTTATATGCTGTTCAGTGCCTCTGTCTCTTTATTCATTTTCTGTCTGGTTGATCTGTCCTTTGGAGTGAGTGGTGTGTTGAAGTCTCCTAAAATGAATGCATTGCATTCTATTTCCCCCTTTAATTCTGTTAGTATTTGTTTCACGTAGGTAGGTGATCCTGTGTTGGGTGCATAGATATTTATAATAGTTATATCCTCTTGTTGGACCGACCTTTTTATCATTATGTAATGTTCTTCTTTGTCTCTTGTGACTTTCTTTGTTTTGAAGTCTATTTTGTCTGATACAAGTACTGCAACTCCTGCTTTTTTCTCACTATTTGTTGCATGAAATATCTTTTTCTATCCCTTCACTTTCAGTCTGTGTATGTCTTTGGGTTTGAAGTGAGTTTCTTGTAGGCAGCATACAGATGTGTCTTGTTTTTTCATCCATTCAGTAGTTCTGTGTGTTTTGATTGGTGCATTCAGACCATTTACATTTAGGGTGATTATCAATAGGTACATACTTATTGCCATTGCCGGCTTTTGATTCGTGGTTACCAAAGGTTCAGGGGCAATTCCCTTACTATATAACAGTCTAATTTAACTTACTTCGTATACTATTACAAACACAACCCAAAGGTTCTTTTTTTTTCCCTCCCTTTTCTTCCTCCTCCATTTTTTGTATGTTATGAATCATATTCTGTACTCTTTGTCTTCCCTTGGGTGACATTTTTTTAGCCTTATGAATACTTCCATCTATAGGAGTCCCTCCAAAATGCACTGTAGAGGTGGTTTGTGGGAGATAAATTCTCTCAGCTTTTGCTTATATGTAAATTGTTTAATCCCTCCTTCAAATTTAAATGATAACGTTGCCGGGTAAAGTATTCTTGGTTTAAGGCCTTTTTGCTTCATTGTGTTAAATATATCATGCCACTCCCTTCTGGCCTGTAAGGTTTCTGTTGAGAAGTCTGATGAAAGCCTGATGGGTTTTCCTTTGTATGTGATCTTATTTCTCTCTCTGGCTGCTTTTAATAGTCTGTCCTTATCCTTGATCTTTGCTATTTTAATTAGTATATGTCTTGGTGTTGTCTTCCTTGGGTCCCTTGTGTGGGGAGATCTGTGCACCTCCATGGCCTGAGAGACTATCTCCTTCCCCAGATTGGGGAAATTTCCAGCAATTACCTCCTCAGTGACACTTTCTATTCCTTTTTCTCTCTCTTCATCTTCTGGTACCCCTGTAATGCGAATATTGTTGCGTTTGGATTGGTCACACAGTTCTCTCAATATTCTTTCATTCTTAGAGATCCTTTTTTCTTTCTGTGCCTCAGCTTCTTTGTATTCCTCTTCTCTAATTTCTATTCCATTTACCATCTCTTGTACTACATGTAATCTGCTTTTAAATCCCTCCATTGTATGTTTCATTTCAGATATGGAATTTCTTAATGATTGAATCACCAACTTAAATTCGTTCCTGAATTCTTGAATATTTTTCTGTACCTCCATAAGCATGTTTATAATTTTTATTTTGAACTCTCTTTCAGGAAGATTGGTGAGTTCAGTTTCATTTGGCCCTCTTTCTGGGGTTTGTGAGATTTTGGTCTGAACTATGTTCTTTTGTCGTTTCATATTTCTGTATGGTGCCCACTAGTGCGCAGAAGCTCCAGGCTCTGGAGCTGCTCAGCCCCAAGAGTGAGGTTGGGGGTCATAGGGGAGTGGAGCTGGTGCCTGGGGGGAGGAAAATCTGTTTCCTGATTCCTGTCTGCGGTGCCTGTCTCCTGTGTCAGAGCCAGTGGGCCAAGCACACACGTATAAGCCTCTGCTTTGGGTCTCTAGCTGTTGTAGGCGGGGCCTCCCTCTGGCTGGCCTGGTGCCTGCGCGGTGACTGCCGGTTTGTGAGCAGGTAGGTACCTGCAGGCCGGAAGGAAGGTTTGGGAGGCTGTGTGTCACAGTGGGGGGCCTCGGAGCTGAGTAGGCAGCCAGGGGAATGGAGCACCTGAAGCTCCTCAAAGTTCCCAACCAGCTGGGCTGAGCACGCCCAGGCAACCTTGTCCAGCTCTCCTTTCTCCTGTACAGCAAGCTCTGTGCAAACCCTGCCCCTTCAGCAGCCCTCTGGCTGCTAGGAAGCCTCTCAGACTGCCTGCTTTTCCTCTGACAGAGAGCGGCCGGGTGTGGATCCCCTCCTCCACAAACGGCCAGAATGCCAATTTCTCAAGCAGTCCGCCTGTCCGAGCTCCCCAATGTCCAGAGCACCACACACTATAGGATTCTCCTCACAAAGCAGATCTCCAGGGCTAGGTGTCCAGCAGTCCCAGGCTTCCACCCCCTCCCCCGCTCCGTTTCTCTTCCTCCCGCCAGTGAACTCAGGTGGGAGAAGGCCCTGGCTCCCACCAGATTAAGGCTTTCCTACGTTACCCTGTTTTGTGAGGTCTGCTCTGTTTGTGAGGTCAATTTGCAGTATGGTTCAGCCTTCTTTCTTGTTGCTGTTTTAAGGTTAGTTGTATTAATTAACCATATTTTTGCACAATTTGCGGTTTTGGGAGGAGTTCTCCGTCTCACCTCTCACGCTGCCATCTTGCAAGTCAGTTTTGATTGTAACTTCTTTGATTCAACACTTAAACCACTGACTGGGGGGATAGAATTTTGTACCCCACTTAGGTTGCTGCCAGTTTTCTTCACCACCTCATTGAAATAATGTATTTCTTTACTTCTGTTTGGGTTCTTCCTTCTCCTCTGTGTATATGTATTTTCTTGTCTGGTGGTTGGTCACAGTTCTGGAGTCATTTCATTGACAGGTGTCATGGTGCTGATTGGTGCTGAATGCTTGTTGAGTAACTGCTCAGAGGGTACAGCAGAGTCATTGGTATATGGGATCCATGCACGTCACTGTCCAGAGCTCGGCTGACTTTGCCTTCTCCCCCTGTGGGTCTCAGCACTGGCTGCGGGTAGAGCCATCTCTGGGGCCTTGGTAGGCTGGAGCCCCGCCTCAAGCCCATGGAAGGAGAACCCCCTGGCAGGCGGAGTCGTGTTTCTGAGGCACAGACAGGGTTAGAAACCACGGTTGTAACAAAGCCTTAAATCGAAGATTCCAGATCATTACAAGGATCTCATTGTCCTGACCCTCTTTGTATGGGAACACTGATGGGAAATGCACAAAGTGAAAAGGACCCCTGGGGTAGGAGGTTTGGCCACTGCATGACAGGGTCATTTTCCTGCAAACAGCTGGAGTTGAAAAGGAGCTGTTTGGGCATATAGGTCGTAAAATACGGCATGTTTTTCCTCATTTGCTTTAAGTAATGGTGCGTGGTCGCGCCTGACTTCTTCCCACCCTGTGCCCGCCCGCCGGGCTGCCCTTTGCCCCAGGTTTCTGCTGATGTTCTCCGCGGCATTGTGCAGTTGCTACAACTCGGCCCTGACGACCGCGGTGGTGGGAGCCATCAAGGTAGGCGCAGCCCTGGCCTGGTGGGTTCGGGGAGCTGCTGGAACCCAACCTTTGCCATAGAGGCTGAGTCTGACTTGACTGTTACCGGCTGTGTGACTTGTGCATTTCCAGCCACACCTGGAGAGCCCTTTGTGTGTCTAATGACCTAATACGCAGAACAGGGAGGACTTGCAGTTTAGAGGAGAGGCGAATTCTGACGTAAACTAGGGGTGGTGGGAGGGGATGGCCTGGAAAATGAGGTAACAAAGCTGAAAAACATTCCGAATTTCTGTGCTCACCAAGATACCTTCTGATCTACAACTTGGTTTTCTGGGAGAACCTGCTGGCCTAAAAAGGGGGGCCTCCTTGTGAGGAGCTGTTGCAGCCTAGACAGACAGACAGATGCCCAGTTATGGGGGGGGCATGTGCTTACAGGATGTGGGATGCTGTGTGTGTGTGTATACTGAGCACACACGAGTGGGTGGGGGGGGTTCTGGGCTGTATTCTGCAGTCACTTCTGTTCACATGCCCTTCTGCTTAAGGGAGAAAAGCAGCCTGCTTCCCCCATAGACGTGTCCCGTGGCTGCCCAGTGGTGGCCCAGAGTGTGCTGGGCAGAGCACTGCTTGGAATCTGTTAAATGTCTCTGATCTGTTCAAGCTTAGGACCAATATGAGTAAAATTCACTGCCCACTGGTGGTGAGGAGACGGTGTCTGGGAAGCTGATGACAACCCAGCTCTTACTCTTCTCCCTGTGTTTTAACTGGACGGGGGTGTGAATAGTGCAGTTTATTTTATTTCCTTATGAGGCTGTATGCAATTTTTAAAATTCATTCAACATTCTGTGAACACCTACTATGTACAAGTCTCTCTGCAAAGTAACTAAAACATTTAGTTTCAGATTTCACCATATATATATATGTATTTTCCTTTAAATCCTTTACTTGCAAAGTGACTAATCCTTTCTCTCTCTGCAGAATGTATCTGTTGCCTACATTGGGATGTTAGCTGGTGGAGATTACATTTTCTCTATGTTAAACTTTGTTGGGTTAAATATTTGGTAAGTGGGATTTTTGAATGAACTTATTTTTCATAAAATATGAATTTTAAGAAGTCTGTTATTAATACAAGTGAAAGAGCAGGAGGTTTTTTGACATTGTAGTTTCTAAGATAATTTTGCTTAAATCACTCAGTTCATCTATTTTTGTGACCTATCACGGGGATTGTGGAGCTGGGGTCATGAAAATTCGAGGGCCAAGATCTGAATTTAATTCATGTGTCTTCCTCACAGAAAAGTCCCCTGAGTTCTCTCTCTTCCTCTTGAGCAGTGGGCCTCATTAAATATGAGCTCCATCCAAGTACCATATGCCAAGGATGGGAGGACTGGCTGGGATACTAAAGAAAGGCATTTTGGGGTCCTGGACATGGTACGCTGTTTTAGGATAATAGCATGTAGTTTATTTGCTAATAACCAAGTGCTTATTTTTCTCCCCAAGATTCTGTATTAGATTTGATCTACTCTTTTTCTGCCCCCAGAGATTCATAAATAAGGGGGGCGATTCTCACCAAGTAATCCACAAACAGAAAAACACGTGTCTTGACCATCCCCTCCAAATTAAGCTGACTGTCCTCGGAAGGTGCCAGAAGAGCTGGTGGTGTGGGACTGATTGATCCTCGCTCTTCTCTTTTCTCCTTGCAGCATGGCAGGGGGCCTGAGGTACTCCTTTCTAACGCTGAGCAGCCACTTAAAACCTAAGCAACCTGTGGATGAAGAAAACATCCCTCCAGATTCGAAGAGTTAGAATCTGGGGCCGAATAGCAGACTGACCTGCAGATGGGGGTCTGGGGGCCATTACCCGATGTGGAATGTGAAGCCAGATGTTTTGGTGTGACATTCAGCCCCCACGTCCCCGTTTAAGGCACAGACAGGAATGCCTGCCAATCGCCGAGCCCCCACCTCACATGCCACCCCACAGGCAGCCTTCGTCGGCGCTGAGGAATGTGTCTGCTGACCCTTACCAGCTGAAAGTGGACTTTTTCAGAATAAACCTTTGGTTAAGTGATTGTCTCCAAGGGTCTTGCATGGGTAGAGCGCTGACCTTCTGGTCACCCTTCAACATGTCTGTGCTGTTGTTTGTGGGTGTCCTGTGTGCTTAAGAGGAGGGAAAAGTCGATGCTGTGAGGGTTATTATTTTCTTATCAGTACCTTGGCCTTAATGCCAGGTTCCAGCCAAAGCAAAGTGCCAGTGAGAACAATTTTTCCATTTTAAACAGACATATCTTTATTTTAATGAAATTCGTCAATTAACTGAAAATAAAGTTTTTAGCTTTGATTTGATCTTATGTGTTGGTATCTTTTCCCAATCATTAAAATAAAAATTAATTTATATGCATGCCTCATACTGTGATACTGTTGTAGACAGGCAGAAAACAGTCAGTGGTTCACACTGTCTTGAAGGGAGCCCTTTTAAGGCTTGTGCTGGGAAAAATGATAAAATAACTCAATGGAATTAAAAATCAGTGTGCCCTGTCAACATTAAGTCACTTGCCTGCCTTATCTCCCTCCAGGTTTGCCCAGAGGGCTTTGCAATTCAAATCATGCAAACTTTAACCAAAGATTCAATTTCTCCATAGGCTTGTCTGACCTCCCAGACCAGTGGTGCGTGGGAAGGAGCCCTGAGTGGCATTACCATCTCCATCAAGAATGGGCTGTCCTCATTGGGGTTGTGTGCAAGGTGGGGCCGGGGGACCTTTCTTTTGTGTTTTTCTAAAGGCTTACTATGTCAATCTTTCATTTTCATAGCCAGGATGCCTGGGTGGAGGTTCTCATTTAACTTGTGATAACCCCAAATATTTGGAGTAAATGGCCTTTTCTGCGGTGCTTCGGTCTTCTTCCCTGTGCGGCCAGCAGAGGGCACCCTGAGAGCAGCCCAGCAGCTCTGTAGCTGGGTTGAAACATGCATTTTCTGCTGTTCCTCTCAAGAACCAGATTGCCCATGTGTGTGTTTGATGGGAGCGCCTATTGTCTTCTGAGTTAAGGTTATAATGAATTTATTTTATGATTTGAGGTATTGTAATGGGGTAACTACACTTACTGTGGTGAGCACTTAGTAATGTATATAACTGAGTCACTATGTTGTATGTCTGAAATCAATATAATATTGTACATCACCTATATTC
>JAQQAC010014596.1:1555294-1668343 GCA_029783875.1 Phataginus tricuspis | reverse complement strand
GATCCATGAGCCCAAGGAGGCTGAAGAAGAAATGCAGCCCAGCGCCCCATGTCTCCAGATTTCTTTCTTCTTACATTTTTTTTCTGAAAATAATTGTAAAAACCACTCTGGATGAGACAAAGAAAATTGCTTTAATACCTCGATAGTTTGCTTACTTCTGGCTCTTGTAATGCAAGTAACAGTGACACCATTTGTTAAGTTGGACTTTTTCCTGCTGTTTTAATGTTTTTTTTCTGTATATTAAATATATCTCACATATAAGGCACCGGAATATTAGACAGCTGAGTTTGTTTAAAGAATAGAACCTAGTTTGGAGAAGAGTTACATATGACATATATATTATAACACTTAGGTATTATACGTGCGCACATATATATTGGTGTATATTTTTGTGCCCTCAGGAAAATGGTGGAGGTTCATGTCCATAATTTCAGAGTCTTCAGTTAACTTTTTCCATGATCACTTCAACTTCTTTTTGTTTTTTATTTCCAGTTTGTGTTCGTTGTTTCCTTTTTCAGCTACTAAATGGGCTTCATCCCACAGGCTTGGGTGGCCCTTTTGGGAGAGTGCCTCTGTGTGTCTCAGCCCCTGGCCTGCAGTGGCTCTCGGCTACACTCCGGACTTGCAGCATTTGCCAGGGTGGCAGGCAGACCCCCGTGGCCCCCTGGCTGGGCTGGTGGAGGAGCCCCTCGTGGGAAGGAAGCACCACACCCGAGAGCAGCCTGGTTTTTAGTGGCCTTGCCCATGTCTTCGTTGCTCTCCTGGATAGTCTCAGCTGTTCCTACAACTAATCTGTGCCTGTCTCGGCTTCTGTTGGAAAACCTGTGATTATTTCTTGGAGTCTGGAAATTTCAAGCACTCTCTTTCGATTTGCCTCACTTCCCCTCACACAGGCTGTTCCTTTCACCAGGTAGGTGCTGGGTTTCTCGTTCAGATAATCGTATTTCTTCTGGGGACAATTCTCCTTTGCTGTCTCCCCAGGTTCCCAGTTTAGGCTTTGCTTCAGCTGAGTCTCTTCTAGGTATTTTCAGTGACCGATTCCACAGGCTTTGGAAGAATGCTCTGGGGCTTTCCCAGAAGACACGAGTTCTCATCTTTGTGTGTTCCTCAGGTTCCAGATTATATAGCCTTTTATTATCCACCACTTGGTCTACTCAGATGGCTCTTTGTTCCAAGAAAAGTTGACATCCCTTTTAAAGTAATCATGGACACCCCCAGCAGCTGCCCCGTGCCCTGCACTGCTGGGGTGCCGGCTCCTTGTGGCTCACCTTCTTAGTTGCTGACTTGCTCTGCACAGGTCCTCACGAGTGTCTGAGTGTCCTGGTCTACATGATCTCCTTTGCATGCCGGCCTCCCATGTTCAGACAGATCTGGCTATACACATTCATATCTTTCCTATGTTCCAAAAGAAAATCTCAGTTTGCCAACTTGTGAAATCTTGTGCAGGACAGAAGCACATGGACAGTGACCATCCAGGTAGAGTAAGTGTGAGGACAGAGCAGGCGTGCAAGGCAGAGGGAGAGGCCAGGTGCCTTTGCCCCCAAACCTTCGGCTACCTGATATGTAAGATGAAGCCAGCACCATCCTCAGAGTGTTTTGTCATTGCTTGTCTCTTAGTGACCAATAAACAGTTTCCATTGTTAATAATGGTACTGTTGTCATCCTGGTTATTAATTATGGCGGGGAAGAGCTCTAAGAGAAGGCCTCTCTCTCTAGAGAAGGCAAATTGGAAGGATGACTGGAAATTTATCAGCTGGAGATAAAGGGTAGAACCCTGGGCTGGTGACCCGTTTGTTTGCTGTGAATGGCTATGTGCCCATTCTGAGTGTTGGGACTTCCAGTGGTCATCAGCATAGCTGCCCAGTAGCTGCTGCTCTGTGAGATTCAGAGTAGGCAGAACAGCTACTATTAGTTGTGTTTTTTACTTCGTTAACAATAGAAGTTGAGATATTTTCACATTATCATTGTAAGAGTTTTTGCAGGCAAAGCATTTATGCCTTGCCCGGGTTTCTGGTACCTATTAGCCTCCCTGGTAGTTCTTGTTATTTAACATATTCAAAAAGAAGCATATGTTCAATACATCATCTTTAAATGATTCTGAGATGACCTTTTTTTTTGGTAATTGGTTTCCTTTATAATTTCATATACTTTATTTTAGGTGTTGAAAAACACCACTCAGAGAATTAATTGGGCTGTGGCCATTCCTAGACTGCCACTGTGGCCCATGCACTACAAGACGTAAGTAAGGACCCCTGCCTTCAAGGGAAGGAGAAAATTTCCAGATTAATATGCTTTCTCAGGAAATTTTTCCATTTTTGGCCTTAGTTCCTGTGGAAATCCGCTGCCTGTACGGGTGCAGAGGAGGCTGGGGGCAGTTTTTGCGCTGCTGCCCCGTGGGAGGGGGTCAATCTCCAGCCAGAGGTGGTCCACTGTCTGCAGCTGGAGGGCCACAGAGGGAGGGAGGGACAGGGGACAGGACACAGCCTTCGCTGCCACATCCTCCTCACTCAGGTCAGACCAGAGACGTGGGGCCTCAGATACAGAGCCTCATTCTTCAGCTTCTGCGACTCCTTCCCTGCAGTGCAGTGTTCAAGGCCTGTGAAGAGGTGGGATGGCAGTGAGGAGCTCTGGGGACATAGTCTCCAGTGCGACAAGCAAAACTGGAGAAAACCAAAGTAACCACCTAAGTTCTCTGGAAGTTGTCCTCAGGGCATGTAGCAAATGAAGAAACATTGATTCAAGAAAGCGTAATAAAACTTGGTAAGAACAATGAGTGGCTGTGTCGCCTGAGCTTTGACTCGCTGGTCAACCCCCCCCCCACCCCGCCCCAGGGGCCGGGGCGGGCAGATGGATTCATCCTCTCAGCTCCCAGGCAGGGGCACAGAACCTGAGCCAGGGGGCGGGCCAGGCTTCCTCCGAGGCGCAGTGCCTGGTGAGCGCCACCGAGGGCCAGAGCCTCCCTCCCCTCCGCCCTGCTAGGCCAGGGGCTGTCCCAGGCGCCCCTGGTCAAGAGCCTTCCAATCGCCCTTCCCGATTTGACTGTAGGGCAGAGGCTCCGTGCTGGGAGAGGCAAGCTGTCAGAGCAGGGCTGCACCGGGGGAGCTCGCCTCTGCCCAGAAAGCTGGCCGGCCTCTGGGGATGCCCTTGCGATGCTGAGCCTGGGGACTTTGGGCCCGACAGTGTGATTTAGGGGAGGGGCTGGCCACTCCGGGAGGACCACTCATGTGAGTGAGGGTGGGGGTTCTCCGTGATGCTGGGGCACCTGGGGACCCATCGGCTAAGCGGTGGGCAGTCGCACCTCTGCCCTGGGCCCCAGTACAGGCTGAGCCTCGCGCTGGCGGCACTCAGGCGCGCCATCACCCCCTGGGGCTTGGAAAGCCATGTGTCCTGCCTGCTGGAGAGAACATGGGAGCATCGCCCACCTCCCCAGATGGCCCTCCGTGCTCTGTTGGTGTTAGCGGTGTGTTTGGGATGGGAAACTTCCACCTGACTTTTGGGGAATACTGGAGACGATGTGAGGGTGGCCGTTCCTTTTCTCAGAATCTTCCCAAGGGCTTGGGGACTTTGGTTTGGGACAATCCCTCACACTGAGTTGTTCATGCATTCTCGTCTCAAACCTGGGGTACTGGCTTGAAGAGTAGGGTAGGTAGTGTTACCCTGTGTATACTTCATTGGGGTGGCCTGGTACTTACGTATTTTATCTTAATCAAGGAAATTGCTGGCACCTAGATGGCTGACATTTCTCAACTGTGATATCTTTGTGTTCCTGTTGTCTTGGCACAAGAAGACAGGCGTGCCGTGAATCAGATGGCCTGGGTTTACATCACAGCTCTGCCAATTTTGGAAAACAGATTTACTGAGGTATTTAAGTACCATAACATTCACCAACTGTCATATAATTTGATGATTTTCTTGGTAAATGTATAGATCTGGGCAGCCATAATTAGAGCCCAGTTTTAGAACATTTCCATCACCCCAAAAAGAAGCCTTACCCTATGTCTATAGTCAGTCTCCATTCCTACACCCCACCCTAGGCAACCAGCATACCACACTGTATGCAGTGCATTTCCAAAAAGCTCTATCAGGTTAATAGATTGAATGTCACTAAGGCATGAGGGGGACCGTCAGCCTCGCCGCATCCTCGTGAATGCTGAGCGACAGCTTCAAGTTCTATGCACTGTTTTATGTGTATGTGGTATTTTATGCATTTAATTTGTATTTCTAATCAAATACAAAGTATTATTCCACACATTTGCATTCTAGTTGTATTTCCTCTGCAGTTTATTTTCTGCTCATATTTTTTACCTCAAGATGTTCTTTGACCTTCATCCAGGAAAGTTTTTAGTCCCCATTTTACAGGTGAGCAACCTCGATCTCAGAGTGAGTCAGCCACTCGCTCTGCCGGTGGGAAGGTCTGGCATGTTTTAACAAAAGAAGTATCAACTCAGCTGGTTCTTAAAGGTTTTGTGGAATTAAAATTCACATTTATGATTTTCAGTTACAAAAGTAATACCTGTTCATCGTGGAAATTTAAAAATATAGAAAAGCATAAAGACAAGTTAAAAAAAACAAGCCCATAAACCCTTCCACCTCAATATATAAACATCATGAATGTCTGGAGCATATCCTTATAAACTTTTTCTATTCATCACCACTTCTAAAGGAGCAGTTGGGGCCACACTGTTTAGTCAAATGCATTTATAAAAATGTTTCATTTAATCCGTGTAATAGTCCTCACAGTGAAAAGTATCATCAACCCCATTTTATAAAATAGACTAACTTGAGGGACAGAAAGCTTCCCGTGTGCATGTCACGTGACAGAGCCCAACCGCACGTCCAGATCCTCCTTCTCCAGAGTCCATGCTCTGCCTTCCGCCCCCAGACTTCGCATGGTCTCGTGGAGATGGCAGGGCACGGAAGAGGAGAGGACCCCCTGGCGGGGGCCGGGAAAATGAAGCAGTCAGGGCGGAGTAATGGGGTTTCTTCCAAGCCTTAGCAGAAATAGCCTTCATGTTTCTCGACTACCTGTGCCTCTCGCTCCTTTGACAGCACACAGAGATGCATGACCAACCCTCAAACAGGAAGAGTAGTAGCATCCCCCTCGTGAAGATTAAACTGGACAGGTAATCCTCGGGAGGCACTGATGCACTGTCTGGTGCCCACAGCACGCTCAGTCAAGGGCAGCCAGCAAAATGGGAAGGACGGGCGGCTGCCACTGGTCAAGGCTGTCTGCTCTAATTCTAGTTCGCTCTCTTGTTATGTGCCCTTAAGGCAGCCCATAGCTGCATGAGCAACTGACCCATGAACCAGGAAGCTGCTCCAGATAGAGATCTGGGTAGAAAGTGACATGGCTGCGGAGGAGTGCAGACAACTCTGCTGTCCAGAGTTGAACTGGACAGCAGCCGCAACTCTCGCTTTCCTCCCTGGGGTTCCGCTTCACCCAGTTACTTGCTAATCATCTGGAGCAAGCTTGGAAGTGAGGGAGGTGAAACCCCAGGGGCAAACTTGATCAATGGGTACAGGAGCCAGTAGGGACACACACACTCCTGCACTTCAGGCTGAAGAGCGAGAGATGCATTCTATAGGTTCCCAGAGGCCTCCTAGCCGGGCAGCCTCAATCATCCACAGCAGTGGCCAGCCCAGGGACACATCACTTCCTTCTGTCCTACCCTGTTCAGCCTCCCAGTCCCAACACAGCTCCTGCTCACTGGAATCACTTTCTGAAGAATTACCTTCACAAGGCCCATATCAGGGAGAAGTCAGGCGAAGACAGGCACACTATCTATGCACTGGTCTCTCCTTTTAGGTTCCACCTCCAAATATTTATATATATGTACAAATACTACATACATATGAAGTTATCCATAACCTCTTCTCTTCTTCAGAGCTGCTGCAAGTGAGGACATCTGCATCAGACCGTCCCACAGATCTCATCCCACTGCTCTTTCCGTCATATTTGGCCCCAGCCTGGATGAGCTGATCATTACTATTTCTGTACAGGTAAGCAAAATGCAGAGATTGATCACTTGTTACACAAACTCTCTCTGATTCATAATGTTTACATTGCCTCCTCTATAGCTGGAGGAGACAAGACATTAAATTTTTCAAGTTGGTCCCCTCCACCCACCCCCATTACATATTGATAAGGAAAAATTCTGAAACATCCTAAATGAGTGACCTAAGGGCTGAAGGATGGGGGATAGAGCTAGGGGAAGGTCCCCAGTCAATAGCCTCAGGCTGTTGCTCGCCAGAAACTCCACCCCCTGGATGCGGTCATCCCAACAAGCATCTAGCAGGTCCCCAGGACCAGCACGTTCCCCCTGTGTGTGACCAGTGTCTGACCATCATCAATAACCGATCTACGGGCCTTCTCTGTGGACCGACCTCCTCTCCCAGGACTTTCCCTGCTCACATTCGCCCACCTTCCTTATCTGCAGCCAATGGGAATTTAAAGAAGTTTCTTTCCTGGACAAGTTGTTTCTGTGAACTGGTCCTGCTGCTGTGAAGCAGAGACTTCCTGTCCTGGGATTCAGTCCTTATCTGGCTGCATCTGTAAAGGCTCAGCAAACCCTTTTTTTCAGAGCTGTCTTGGTCTCTGGAGTTTTTATAATATGTGAACATACATGTGCAAATGATTCAGACTGAGATGCTGTGCAGTCCTATAAACTGAGTATAACCAGCAGAATTATTAACTTGCCATATTGGACTTTTTCCCCCCTAAATCTAAATTTAAGCTATTTTTCGTTGCCCTTGGGAAGAAGCAGAGAGGCAAGAGCTTGAAAAGAAGCAACAAGATGGCAAGGAGCAGCCAGCAGAAGTGGGGCACCATCCCAGAACTGCCGGGTTGGAGGGGAGGATTTAGGGAGCAGTTTCCTGAACGGTCCCCAAGAACTCCTTGAGGAGGGAAACCTAATAAAATATCAAACTCCTTGATGGCAATAGAGTAGAGACTTAGATTGCCACTATTTGGACATTAATAACTTCTCAAGGCAGGAGAAAATAAGAACCTATTCATTCTGCGTGATTCCTGATACTCCTGCACTTCACTCTCCCCAACTCTTTCTTTCTTTAAAAAAAAAAAATCAATTTATTTAAGCTAGAAAACACAGAAATCATTCATGCATTTCTCCCCCTGCTTCCCCTTGCTTATAGCAACCGCTGATCAGTTCTCTGTGTCTAAGAGCTTAGCTTTTTATTATATATGTAAATGTATATATTTAGATTCCACATGTAAGAACTCATGTGGTATTTGTCTGACTTATTTTACTCAGCAAAATACTCTTAAGTTGCAGCTCATTCATGTTACTGTTCAAGTGCTATGGCTGCTTTTGTAAAACCGTCATGGCCAGGGTCTTTTTGCAACAGAGGCCATATGGCTCCTTGAGTCAAAATTCCTCATTATCTGGCCCCTTAAAGGAAAAGTTTGTGGACACCCCTGCTCTACAGTTCATAGTGTAAAAGAAATGTAGGAGATACCATGCAGAGGCAATCAGCAAAATTCAAGGTGTGGAAAACCTCTATTAAATAAACAACTTAGTTTCTTCAACAAAAAAGTGCTAGTAAAAGGGAATTTGAAAAGAGTGGTGGGGGAAGAGATGAGATGTATCAACTGAATGCAATGTGTAGTCCTTTAAGAAAAACCCTGATTCATAAGTCAAGTTGAAATACATATGTGACAATTAGGAAAATTTAAATACTATTTGATGGTATTAAAGGATTCCTATTAACTGTTAAGTTCTAATAACAGCATCATTCTTATGTTGCTCCTTTAAAGCATCTTTGCCTTTGGGAGGTGGAGAAAGAGGCACATACACAGAAACAATAGACATGAAATGAGAGTGAATTTCATGATTAACGGACATTGTAGTCACCTAGAACATGGGTAAGTGGGGTTCATTCAGTCTCTCCACTTTTGTATGTTTTAGATATTTTTTCTTAATATAAACTTTTATAAATGCAAGACTTTTTGGAGGAATTATAAGAATTTATTGAGGGACATTATGGAGGCCTTAAAGGAGAGATATGCCCTGTTTATACATGGAAAGACTCCATACCGTGAAGGTAAATGTCACTTCTTCCCAAATGAAGCCCCAGAAGCACTCACTCCACTGCAGCTCTCCAACACCCAGACGTTTGGTCAGCCTCTCGGGGGGGTTTGCTGTCCAGGCCACAGTTCCCGAGAGCAGCCTTCCCCATATCCCGGCAACAGCTGTGTCCCAGGGCAGCCAGAGAGCTTCATCACCGCCCAGCTGGCCCCAGTCGCACTTTGTCTGCTGAGGTCTGAACCCAGCCTTGGGTCCAGGGCTTCTTTTCCAAGGTTATTTGTTCCTCAGATACCCTCCTTCAACCCTTGGATAATTTTTGGAGCTCTCTTTTATGTCCTTTCAGTTGCTAACTCCCTATAAATGGTCAATAGTTTTCTTTATGGTGGGCAGTCCCTGTTCAGACTGCTGTGTGATTTGTATCTCCTGAGCGGACCTGCCTGATTCACTAGTAAAGTCGAAGTCCTACGCACATCCTTGTCTTTACCAAGCTTCTCTTTGTTGTACTTTGCAGATAATGCATTCTTTACAAATCAAAGGTCCGTGGCAGGCCTGTGTCCAGCACGTCTATCCGTATTGTTTTTCAACAGCGTTTGCTCACTTTGTGTCTGTGTCCCATTTTGGCAATTCTCACAATGTTTCAATTTTTTTCGCTATTATTTTATTTGTTGTGGTGGTCTGTGATCAGTAATTACAACTTGCTTACATCTCACATGATGGTTAGCAATTTTTAACAATAAAGTATTTTTTAATTAAGGCATGTACTTTTTTTTAGACATAAAGCTATTGTATATTTCATAGACAAGAGCGTAAACATAACTTTTATGTGCACTGGGAACCAAAAAATTCATTTGATTCACTTTATTGTGGTATTTGTTTTATAGAGGTGGTCTAGAGCTGACCCTGCAATAGGGCAGAGTCATTATGCCTGCACCTACATGGCAGGTAGGACCCAGCACTCTTGTGGGCGTGTAGGGAGAACCCCCAACCACATAACTTACTGTAACTCAAGCTGGTCAGCCAGACTTCCATATCCGCTGGTATCTGTTCCTGCATTTGAATGCCCAACAGGACCTCAAGCTTCATATGTCTGGAAGTGGTTTCTATTAGGGAGCAAGAGGAAATTGCACACGTGTGGCCAAGTACAGATACAAGAATATTCACAGCAGTGTTATCCAGCATAATCTAAAATTGAAATCAAATCTAATTGTTTGTCAGCAGCAGACAGGTTAGCTGTGGGATGCGAGAGAAAGAGGAGACAAGGACATCTCCAAGGGTGTCAACCTGAGCGACTGGAAGACAAGAGCTGCCACTTCCTCAGACACGGATGTCTTTGAGAGGAGCAGGTGTTGACACTTGGAGATAATATTAGAAACCAGCTGTTGACATATGAAGCTTGAGATCCTCTTAGGCGTTCAGATGGAGGCAGCAGTAAGCAACTGGAGATGGAAGCCTGGAAGACCGGCTTGGGTCACCATTAAGTCACCCATGTGGGGGTCCTTGGCATACAGAGTCCTTGAAGTCAAGGGGGTGGGAAATGTTCCAAATGCGTGAGCATGGGCAGAACAGAGAAGGGGCACGTGACTGGACACTGGGACACCCTTCTGGGTGACTGCTGTGGTCTCCTTGCCTCTGCTTCGGGTGTCACGCACCCCCATCCCCACCCCCAGCGGGTCATCTTCTCAGCATCTGGAGTGACCTTCTAAAAGTGTCAGTCAGGGGACATGGCTGCATGGTTTAACCATGCTCATAGACAGAAGCCCAAACTCCTCACCTTACGCACCCGGCTCTGCCCCACGCCTCCGCCATCTTTACTCTTTCCTGACCTTCTTCTCTACAGATGGTCCCTCTATCGTGAGGGCTTTTTATTTCTCAAAGGCATGGCTCCTTCTCTTTTCAGGACACTTGTGCAGCCTGTCCTCTCAGCCTGGAGGGCACCTCATCTTTGCAGGGCTGCCTCCTTTGAAATTTCAGCTCAAAACGCTTCCTCTTCACTTCCTGGACACCTTGAACCTGTCTGAAGTGTTTGCTCTCTGGCCATTCTAGCAGGTCCCTCAATAGCATGTTTTCATAGCACTGATATCTGACAGTAAGTATCTTGTTTACATATTGTCTGTCTCCCCTGCTGGACTCTCAGTGCCCACAGGGCAGCCACTCGGTCTTGTTTACTCTTTTTATCTTCCCAACACCTTGAACAGTAAAGCCACCTGGTAGGCAGTCAATAAATACTTGTTGAAGACATGAATGAGGGAATTCAGAAATTTTGCATCCTTTTTAGCTTCCCGATCCAGGGAGAGAGCCCTGGGCTGTCATCCTCTCTTTGTCCAGCCTTTATGTTTTTTCACGTCCACCTCCTCCTTCCCCGCTGGCCCCTCCGAGGTCACCAAAGCCCAAACGTGCTCTAAAGATACTGGAAAGAATACTTTCTCCCAAAGCTTGTGAATCAGAGGATTGTGTAAGAAGTTACTTTAATCGCACGCACCCGGGGAATCCGGAGCGCGGCTGGCACGTCCCCGAAGCAGCCACGCCTGCGAGGCCAGAGAGGGATCTGCTGGGTTCCAAACGGCATCAGCGGCCGGGCAGTCATGGGGGAGCTCCTGGAGCAGTTCTTTATTTTTGTAGGGCTGCTGGTGTGTCTTGTCCACCTGGTGAAGTGTGTGAGATTCTCTAGATGTGTTTTCCTGCATTTCTGGAAGGTTCTGCCAACATCGTTCTTGAAGTCCATGGGGCAGTGGGCAGGTAAGGAAAGCCTCCGTCTCTTGTTTCTGGTTGGTCTGCTTATTATTATCAGTGTTTCAAAAGGTATACTGCCTCTTCTCCCTTTGAGAGCAGAGATGCAATTCCTTTGGGTGATTTTAATTTGGGTGGCTGGAAGGCATGAGGTTGTCTGGCAAAGAAGATCTGGGGCATAGGCAGACCCGCTGGGATTACTACTCAGTTCTCACTTCTGTGTTTGTCCTCTTGTCCCCATTTGCTGGGTTTTCTCCTTTTTGGAGGTTGTGAGGATACAAATAATAAATGCTGGGAAGCTTCTGCATCATCTTCAGACTTTCGAAAGCCCAGGGTGCTTACATGATGTCAAAGGGTGTTTCAAAATTCTAAAATCAAGATAATTTTAATTCACTTTGTTAAAAAATTTTTCTCCAGGCCCTTCCATGAAGTGGGTGTATTACAAAATCAAGGCAGCAAAGATCTCTAGAGATGTTTCTAAGATGGTTAGATATGGACTTTGGGTCTGCTTTGTGTCCCATGCTGTTTGTGCCTCCCAATGGGATTTAGCTCCTTGAATGGCCACACAGGTTTTCAACCCATGCCTGGGTTTAAGGTAAAGGGCATGAGGATATGGTTTCAGCATCGCCTTGAATGAAGTGCTAAGTTACATTTCCAAGTTGGGCATCAAGAAATTCAATGACTTAAAAAATAAATAATAAAAGAATTTAAGCTGCTTTAGAAATACCATACCAGGTTAAACAGGAGAGGTTGTAAACAACCTTGTAGGGTTGCCAGATAAAGCAGAGGATGCTCAGTTAAATTTGAATTTCAGATAAAGAGGAAACAATTTTTTTTATATCATAGTATATGATATCCCAAATTTTTTATATCATAGTATATGATATCCCAAATATTAAATGGGACATATCTGTACTAAAAATTATTTGTTGTTTACCTAAAATTCAACTTTAACTGGACGTCCTGGATCCTTAGCTAAAGCTGGTGGCCTTATAACCTTTGCAATATAAATTGAAAAGTTACCATCTGTATGAAAATTGTTTAGAATGAGAATTGTTTTTAACTGTTGCTTGTTACATTTGAAGAATCTGCATGTGTATGTGTGAGCACTCCTTTGCTCTTGGGGCAGTATGCTGTCTCTGGTGGGCTTGCTAAACAGCTTGACTCGAGCTTTCTGGATCCAAGTAGCCTGCTCCACACAGGTGCAAATGCCCGTGTACACAGAGAGAGCTTAGAATTTTGCACCACGGCTGCCCCCCACTGTGGGGCAAAGGCCTTCTACAAACACCCATTGCAAAAGAAGTTCACATGGGGCCAGAGACTAGAGCACTTATTGATCCCAATTAAAATATGTCATCTTGACCTGTTTTTTGAATCAATATTGAATAGAGTTGTCACTAATGAGAATAAAATCTTAGGCGTAGGCAGCTATCAGGGAGATAATATATTTCAAGTTGGGGGGCAAGAAGAAACAATTAACCAGAGACCAAACTTTTAAGTTCCCCAGAGCTCTGTGGTTGATCTCCTACTTATGTCTCTGGTGTATCTTTATAGACATGTGGTCCCCAAATCAGCCAGCCTGGGTTCCAATTCTGTCATCATCATTTTTATCAGTGTAATCCTGATCAAGTTAAGAGCTTTTTCATATACTCTAAGGAAGATGATGGTCCCTCCATTATAGGCTTGTTTTGAATATGAAATGATATGATGTCTCTAACACACCTGATACAGAGCATGGTGGGAGATAAGCCCTCCACAGACACCAGCTATTGACTGATGTTATTGTAACTATAGGATGGGCCCTGTATTGGGTGGCTGTGAAGCTCCCCTAAGGAAGGGGAAGGTGGGAGGGAAGATAGGTGGGAACATGATATCTCTCCTAAGTGGAACAGGTAATATGCATGGATTCGCTTCAAAGTGCCTAAACAAACAGATCAAATCTTTAGTAATTATTAAAATGAGGTGCTTCTGCTTGAGGGTTGTTTGGAGCTGGGAACCTGGCCTTCTGTCACACTCAGGTCAAGATGGACTTGGAGCTTCTGTTCACACTTTTGGAAGACATCCCCTTCCTTTAGTGCAGGGTAAGCTGCAGATACTACATCCTGAATCATGGTGCAATCTGAAATTGTGACATTCACACAAACGAGGTCCATCCTAGAGCTCGGTCATTAGCTGTGTATGTAATGTTGGATGTAAAAGGATTGGAAGCCATCTGATTGTTATACATTCATCATAGCTGGATTGAGTACTAGTTCTTGCGGCCTTATGATTTCATTGCATTTTTGCGTTTCTGTGTTCTCCTCTCTAAGTTCCCTTTCTACCATAGTCTCTGATGGCTGCTGTCCTGCGGAGTGAGGAGGAAGAGGGAGAGAACTCGACTTTTAGGAGGAACCTTGAATGTCCCACAGTGGCAGCTGTGTGTGTGGGTTGAGAGATAATAGTGAACACCGCTGCCCTTGACGACTTGAAGCTTAGAGGGCCTAATGCCCTTATGGGGCCTGAATGAAATGTTCCCTAGCTGACATCCTCTGTTTCATTTTGGGATGCGCTCCTAACTCCTCCCAAAACAAGCTTCATTTTGAACATTATGTCAAAACGTTCAAGGAGTCAAGGGCTGGAAGCTTCCCAGTTGAGCAGAGGTGGGCAGGAGGGCAGAAGGGCGTTGCTCTGCGATGCTGTGTCCTGGAGGGTAGGCCTGCCAGGAAACAAACACAGCCGGTGAGCAAGAGAACTTGACAATGATTCATTCCTCAAAACTACGTCTGCTTTTTGCAGTGATCACCGGAGCTGGAGATGGGATCGGGAAAGCTTATGCATTCGAGGTGAGCTTATGTTCTCGGAGACTTTCTCCCCCTTGTGGTGAGCGCATCGTGGTGGCAGGGCCCCCACCCCAGACACTAGTTTTCTGATTATAAAAGCAAAAGACATTCATTTATGAAGAGAAATATTTTCTTTAAAATAGCAAGTTTAAAAACCATAATCTCACCTCCTTTAAAAAAATATAGTGATATTCAAAGATGTCTCCCCTTAGAAGTTGTTCTGGGAATTTAGGGGGGGCATTGTCATTTTCTGCTGTAATTGTACCATCACATTAAGAAAAATGAAACACAATTTAAACACAATTAAAAAAACACTAAACTACTCTCCTTTTACTTATCCTTTATATTATAGTGAGGGCATATATTGATTTTTAAAAAATTATTTGTGTAGGTGTGGCATATCATCTGTGACTTTTATTTCAAGAAAATGAATGGGCATCACAAAATATTATAGAGGATCAGAGAGGACTGACATTCCCTGGACTGTGATTAGTGTCTTTGGGTATTTCCTTCTAGGCCCTCGTTTCTCTGCAGGTAAATGGACGATAGATAGATATACTTTTAAAAAGTGCATTTATACAACATGAAGTTTTGTATGCTATTATTATTACAAGTTTCCCATTTTCATTAATCAAGTATTGTTTCCTGAAATTCCTGTATACTTGATTCCTTCCTCATGCCTATTCTACTGACCTCTAGACCCATATAAAATACAATAGAAGAAATAGAGCCCTGGAATTTATAAGAGCACTGCTAAAAAATCAAAATACCTTAAAAACATGATGAAAACAACTTCGATTATGAAAACACCATTCAACTCTGTGCAGAACCTTGTATCCCCAAAGGCCTGCACCACAACAGACACCAAACCGTCTCGTGTGAGGTGTGCAAAGTGTGTCGGAGGCCCTTGATAGAAACTTCTGGCATGTTAAGAAACCAGAAAAGCTCCCAGTGTGGGGCTTTTTTGGGCTTGCCTCCCATCCAGCCTCTGATGATCATTTCTTTGGTTCTGACAACCTGCCTCAATTCTGCTTTTTTTTTGAGCAAAAGAGTTCTTTACTCTTATCCTATTTCCTTATCGCTATGTGCTGTTGGTCAGTAGAGCCTGGCACTCAGTCGATCAGTAGTCATATTTGAGTGACGAGGCTGCAGAGACCACTCAGCAACCGCTTCGCCAAGCCTTGTGTCTTCTGTACCCCAGAATCAGAAGGATAGCTTTTCTATTCATTTGCACTGAAACTGTATCCCTTTATATTACTGTTTCCCACCTTAGACCAGATCGCAGCCAAAGATCCATGACCTTAACTCTCCATTCTCAGGATTGTCGAGAAATTCAAGCTTGCTGTTTATGGTTTTCCAGATTCTTTCCACAAATTCATGCTCACCTGGTCTGCTTGTGGTTCCCTCGAAGTCTTAAGACTCAGACACTTAACCCCTTAGCCATTCGTTTCTTTACCCTTCCCAAAAGCAATGGCCTGAAGGTCAGGAGCTGTGGGCTCCAGTCTTCACTCTGGATGCTTTGGGCAAGTTACACATCCTTTCTGGGCTCCTGGGTCTTTTCCAGCATGAAAGATACCTCTCAAGAGCCTCTAAGTCTTAACTTCTGTTCTGTTCTAGACCAAGTGTTGCTTTGCTCTTTTCATAGAATCTTTTCTTTTTGCTCTTTTGTAAGGCCAACAGGAGTTTTCTGGGCTCGCTACCTGTCCTTCATGCAGGCTTTTCCCCTCCAGAGAGCCCGCTGCCTGCCAAGTGCTGCCCTAAGTAAAGTGGTTCAGTCTGGGATGCTGTGGACTGTAATGGTCAAGAGCCCAAGGTCGGGAATCAGTCAAGAACCTGTGTGTTCAGACCCCGCCTCCAGAGCTCGTTGTGGAATTTCCCCATCAATAAACTGGACGTGCTGATAATCCACCTGGGCTTTTGTAAAGGTCCAGTGGAATGAGGTGGGCGAAATGCTTTAAGTAAAATTAGCTCTTCAAGCTAGCCATTATTATTATTAGGTGTTTAGACTGTTTCCTTTCCTGTATATTGTTTTTTTTTTTGGAGAAGGAAAATGTATTGTACTTATATTTTTACTCTTTCCACAGTTCTTTCTTCCTCTCTGATGTTCCAAGAGTCTTTCTCTTGTCATCTCTCTTCTATTTTGAGAACTTCCTTTAGCTACTCTTTTAGAGTAGGTCTTCTGCTGACAAGTTCTGTTTGTTTTCCTTCATCAGAGAATGTCTTCATCTCCCCTTGACTCCTGACAGATAATTCAGCTGGATGTATGACTTGTGATTGGCATTTTTTTTTTCAGCCGCTTCTTTCTGGCCTCTGTGGTTTTGATGAGTCTGATGTAATCAGAATTGTTTTCCCCCCATAGGTAAGGTGTTGTTTTTCTTTCATTGCTTTCAAGATTTTTTTCTTTGTCTTTAGTTCTCAGTTTAGTCATGTTTCTTGGGTTTTTCTTTGGGTTTATCTTGTTGCAGCTTCACTAAGCCTCTTGAATTACAAATATGAAAGTTTTCATTTAATATTTCTTTGAAAACTTTTTCTGCCTGTCCCTCTTATCTTCTGGGACTGCAATGTCATATATGTTATATATTTCTTATAGAACAATGGGTCTCTAAGATGCTGTTTGTTTTTCATTCATTGACTCTTACCCTGTTGTTTAGATTGGGTATTTTCTATCATTTTATCTTTTGGTTCACTGATTCTTTCCTGGTCCCCCCCATTCTGCTATTGAGCCTATCCACTGAGTTTTCAGTTTTGGTACTAAAATTTCTATTTGGTTCTTCTTTATATCTTCTATTTCTTTGCTGAAACTTTCTGTTTTTTCATTTGTGTTTGTAATTGCTTATTAAAGAATTTTTATGATGGTTCCTTTAAAATCCTCATCAGATAATTCTAACATCTGTGTCATCTTGATGTTGTCATCTGTTGGTTGTTTTTATCTCACTCAGGTTGAGATCTTCCTGGTTCTTGGTGTGATAAGTGATTTTTGATTGAATCTTGAACATTTTCGGTTTTATGTCATGAGACTGACTCTTATTTAAATCTTCTATTTTGGGTCTATACCACTAGGTGGGGGATTGAGAGTGCCAACTTGTTCCCAGCAGGTAAGGTAGAAGCCCAGGTTTTCCACTTGGCCTCCACGGGGGGTGCTGCCTTCTTGTTACTGCTAGTGGGTGGGGTGCAGTGTTGGGTTCTCGCCAGGCCTCCTCTGTTGCCCTCCCAAGGGAAGAGAGATGGGGGAGGTGCCTGGGCACTGCCAGTTGGAAATACAAGTTCAGGTTTCAGCTGACTTTGATGGGGGAACATGGCTGGGATGAAAGGCCCAGCTCCCTACTTGGGCTTCTCTGATGCCAACCTGGCAGGGGGCTGGGGCCCTTGTTACAGCAGCCTCATGAGAGTGGAGGTCTCAGCTCCTGACAGCTTTGCGGGTGGCAGTGCAGGTGGGACCATAGATTTTTTTCGAGTTTGCCTGGAGTAAAGCAGTTTTACCCAAAGTATTATGCTTTCCTAGGCTGTCCCCTTTTCTGGTCTTTTGGTTTAAAAAAGCATGCTTTTGTCAGGACTTTTATGTCTGTGCATGTTGGTGTTTCCACATTGCCAGATTCTTCAGCAATGAGCCTGGAATATACGGGCAAAAAGAAAACCCAGGAAACTTACCAGTGGGCTGTCCCTCGGGGCTTGAGGCACCTTGTTATCTTTTGGCATCTTCTGGTTGCAAGGTTTAGTTGCATTTCCTGGGAGGAATCGGGGACAGTACTTTATCTTTCCAGAAGCTTATTCTATGTTGCATTTTAACCTAATCTGTATTCGTATTTAGAGTAGCAAGAGAGGCTTTGCATCCTGCTAAAGGAATTTCAAGCATTACTAGAAGGAGGTGGGAAAAAATTGTTGAAAAAGATTCAGTGTGTGTGTGTGTGTGTGTGTGTGTGTGTGTGTGTGTGTGTGTGGTGGGGAGGGGCAGAAGGAGAGGGTGGGCTGCTCTTCTGAACCTGAAGCCATTCCTTTACTCTGTCCCACACCATTTTCACTCTTTTAGCCCCTGCATTCAGGCCTGCCCTTTTATTCTCTGCTACACAGAGGAGGCCCTGTCTTCCCTGGCTTTCTCACCACCTGCTATAGATTAGCAGCAATAAGTGCCTCCCCTGGCCCAGGCCCTCACATGCAGTGGAAGGAAAACAGGGCCATTCATCCCAGAAGCAGCCGTGCTTCTTCAGGATGGTGCCTGGGAGCACATCCGGGAAAGGGGTGCTTCTGTGGCCTAATTCCCTGCAGACGGGAAGGCACACCCACCTATGGAGCCTGTCAGCCTGGACATTTGGGACATAAGGCTGAGCCCTGCTCAAGTGGACAAAGGTACAATGCCTGGCCTGGACAACCCCAGGTTCTCCTTGCCCCCTGCTGCCCAGACCACTTCACAGGGAACCTTTAAAATGTCTGTGGCTCTGGAGAGCCTGGAAATCTACCAGGCAGAGTGCATCCTTTGTGTTCAAAATGAAAATTGTTTTCCATTTAATGGGTAGCCTGTCCTTCAGCAGGCTGATGAAGTGGATGGTGAGACAAAGGTGCTTGATTCTGTAGCCATCCTTTTGATGGATTCCAAGACTCAAACTGAGAGCTGGGCCTGATGGGGGATGTTCCACAGGGAGAAAGAGAGAAAACTCAGGAAAATCTGGCAGGGTTAGCCTCGAAATGGGACAGTCCTTGGTTTTTAATTTTGTCTTTTTACTATTTATTTTGAAATTTTTGAATGAATTTTATTTCTTAGAGCAGTTTTAGGTTGACCACCAAACTGAGTGCAAGGTACAGAAGATTCCCACATACCTCTCATCCCTGTAAACGCACAGCTGCCGTCCTATTGACACCCTGCCTTGCCAATGGGTTTCAGCCCTGGGAAAGTTAGCTATGGATTCACTGTGACCAAAGAAATTGACAGCAAAATTGTTCTTGGGGTGAAAGGGTTATACCCAACTTTATTTCCAGGTGGCAGGTCAGCCACTAAAATCCCGTTCACTCAGAGCGAGTCTGCATGCAGCAAGCCGTTCTCTGCCTCTGGGCCCCTCTGTCCGCACAGCCGTCCTCTGGGCCTCTGTCCTCGGTGCTGCCACCACTCGAGCCTCTGCTCTGCTCTCCTGCAGCCTTGCAGCCCTGGCACCGTGTCACACCCAGAGCACTGCGTGGAGCTCTTTATATAGAGTCAACAACCATGTATTGCCCACAGGTGTGCAGTGAGCTTATCAACCAGGGCCAGGTGAGAATCCTGGCCACAGGAACTCTCATTTTATCCACACACCCCAACCGAGTGGGAGGTTTGTTTCAACCGACGAACCTGCACTGACAGTCGGTCACCCAGAGGCCATAGTTCACCTCAGGGCTCACTCGTCCTGCTGTGGCTCTGCTGGGGAGCTTGTTTTCAGAGGCCATTATGAGGCAGGCACCGCTGAAGGTGTGTTTCATTGAGGGAAACTGCCCTGGCCTTCCCTGCCTCTGCTCAGTCTGGCCAGAATGGAGCTTATCTAGGGTTAGTCAAAATTGACGTGAAAGTCTGCGAGAGATCTTCTGAGGGTGTTTTCCTTTTAAATCATAGCCGTGTTCCTACCAAACTGTCAGTGGATAAACTTTGGGTGCGTCATGTTTAAATATACCAGGAAATCAACTATTTACAGGAAACAGCAGGTGCAGAGTATTGCTCCTAAATATCTTTTTTATATGTCTGTATATTGATGAATTATCTCTTTATAAAGCAGAATCTCACTGTACAGATTCCAGGCCAAGAGTGGGACCTGTGACAACACTTCATGGCTGGCGATGACCTGTTTGAGTGAATGTGAGTTTAGAGTACTTAGGCATACATGATATGGTGTGTGGGTGCATCAGTTCTCCATTTTAAACAGCTTCTGTAGACATAATTCACACACCATAAAATTCACCAATTATAAGTGTACAATTCAGTGTTGTTTAGTAAATTAACCAAATGCTCACCACCATCACCATCCAGTTGTAGGACATTTCCATCGTCCCAATACGATCCTAATAGGACCCCTCTCCCCTGGTCACCATTAGTCCCCTATTCTCATCCCTAGCACTGGGCCTGCCCCTTATCTGTTTTGGACATTTCATATGAACACTGCCACACAATACATAGTCCTTTGTGACAGGCGTCTTTCACTTAGCATGGTGTTTTTGAGGATCACCCATATTGTAAGATGTGTGAGTGGTTCTTCCATTTTTCATTGCAGAATGGCATCCGCATGCAGGGTGAACCACTTGCTTATTCATTTACCAGTTGTCAAATGTGTGGGCTGTTCCCACTGTGGCTGTACTGATCTTCCTTGACTTACCATGGGGTGATGTCCCGATAAACCCATTCTAAGTTGAAAATACCTTAAGCTAAAAATGTATTTAGTACAGCTAACGTAGGGAACACCAGAGCTTAGCCTAGCCTTCCCTGAACGTGCTCAGAACACTTACATTAGTGTGTTCTTGGGAAAAATCATCTAACATAGAACTATTTTATAGGAGTCTTAAATAGCACATGGGATTCACTGCTGTGCTTAAAACGACAAACAGAATGGACCTGTGGGCGCAGGCTGGTTGTCAGCGTGTCGCTTGCGGACCCCGGGCCGCCTGGGAGATGTGGTCCCCTGCTACCATCCAGCATGGGGAGGGGACCAGTCTGCAGTCCCTGTAAACGCACAACTGCCGTCCTATTGACACCCTGCCTTGCCAGTGGGTTTCAGCCCTGGGAAAGTTAGCTATGGATTCCAAGGATTATGGATCCCAGAAGAGACCCGAATTAGAAATTTGAGTATAGTTTTTGCTAAATGCATATCACTTTTGCACCATTGCCAAGCTGAAAAACTAAGGTCAAACTATCGAAAGTAAGGGATAATGTTGCTGTGAACATTCATTGTGTTTTCAGGTGGACGTATGTTTCCTTTCTTCTTGGGAAGATTACCTAAGAATGGAATTTCTGGGTCATATGGTGAATATGCATCTAAGGTTGGTGAGCTTCAGTCCACATTTAGTAGTTGTTGGACAGTGGAAGCTAGTGCTCAGAGGTGGTGTGTGTTGGGTTTCTTTATTCTCTGCCCTTCTTCGCTATGTGCCTAGGAGGCTGACTTGCATGATGGGGGCCTCCAGTGTAGCTGGGCCGGGCCACTGGAGACACTGGCAACTGCATCAGTGTGAGAGGGAGAGAGGAGAGCGAGGCTGGGCTCTTTGGGGGCTCTGCTCCTTGGGTCAGGCCTGGCTGTGTCCCAGGCTGCAGGCCGCTCTGCAGGTTCTGTCGGGGCCTCTCCACGCAGCTGTCCTCTTTGGGTTCTGGTACCTGCTTGTTCCCCAAAGCTTTCAGGCCCACAGGTGACAAGACCTTATCAGCCCCAGGGTATTGGGGTTTTTCTACACTGTACCCATACTTTATACATCGTCTTTTTATTAAATTCTCTCAAGTTGTGCAGTTGGAATGTGCTCTTTTTTTCTGCCAGGACTGACTAAACGCAGCTTTTAGTTAGTTTTTAAAGATGCTAAATCACAGTTTATCAGCATCTATGGACTTTCATAGACAGTTTACCACTTAGCCGAACAGATGTTATAAATAATTTCCTGAGGAGATGTGGGTCAGAATAGGCAGTTTGGCTGGAAACACGAGATAGGCACCTCACCCTTGTAGAGCAGAGGGGCGGTGTCTGTGAGCGCGGTGGAGTGGCATCCTTGGCCTTGAACTGGTTGGGCCCCTCGTCCTGCCTCTTAGTGCAGGATTCTGGAGCCTCTGCCCTGGGAGGTTGACTGCAGCCAGGCCCAGAGCCTTATCACAATGAGTGGGATGAGCCTTTGCTCCAGGCACTCACAGAGCCCAAGGGGCAGAGAACTGCACCCTGCTGAGCCACCAGAACAGGGCCAGGGCTGTTTGGATGCTGTCATGCTAAGAAATGTCTTGCTGCGTTTTGCAAGATGCCATCGGCTGGTGGCGGGATTGTGTGGAAGGGAAGCTGTAGCCCTTCTCTACCTCATCTGCGGGAGGCCGATTACTGAAAGCCAGGTAGGCTTAGACTGGAGAAGGTCTTCACACTGACTGCCTCCTGGGGGCCCAGCCGGTTAGGGTCCCAGTGGCTCAGGCCTGCCCCGGGAAGGGCTCCCCAAGGGCCCGAGAGCCACGGTGCTGGCCTGTATGGAAAGCCGCCCACCTGGCCCCAAATGGGACCAGCCCCTTGGCCTCCCAGCACCCCTCCTTAGCCCCCACGGCCACTGACCTGGCCCCCATTTCTATTGTTTGTCATCTCAAGAATGCTGTATAAATGACATCATATGCTTGAAGCCTTTTTGGATTGGCCTCTTCAGCTCAGCACCGTTCTCTGGAGGTTCATCTGGGCTGTTATATCAGTAGTTTCTTCCTTTTTTGGCTGAGCAGAATCATGATGTGACTGTTCCACAGTTTGTTTGACTGTTCATCTGCTGAAGGACATCTAGGCTGTGTCCAATTTTTGGAAATACAAACAAAGCTGCTGTAAATATGTGTATATAAGTTTTTGTGGAACGTAAGTTTCTATTTCCCTGGGATAAACGTTCAGGCGAGCAATTGCTGGGTGGTATGGCAGCTGCACATTTAGTTTTTTAAGAAACTGCCAAACAGTTTCCCAGAGTGGCTGTACCATCCCACCTGTGATGTGTGAGTGGTTCCTTTTCTCCACATCCTCGTCAGCACTTGGTGTTTTCACTCTTTTTTATTTTAGCCCGTTCTGATGGCTGTGTGCCAATGTCTCCTGGTGGCTCTATTTTGCATCTCCTTGATGGCTAATGATGTTTATGTACATATTTTAAATTCAAAGAGGTGTAAAGAAGTATAAATAGCAAAACGGCCATCATCTCTTTTCCCAGATCATTCCTGGAAAATGATGATGAAAGTAACACAGGCATAAATCAGAAAAGATGAAAGTAACACAGGCATAAATCAGAAAGCACAAACAGTACAGACAAACGCAAAGAGAGAAACAGTGGCCTGTCCCCACCTGGCCCTTACCTTGTCCCTTTCCGCAAGGTCACCAGGGTTAAAAATATCTTGAGATTCCTTCCAGAAAAGGTAAAGTAAAACCACAGCTATACCCGTACTTCTATGTTGATAGTGTGGTAAAGATTGGCTATAGTAACAGACCCAACAGGAATCCAGAGACTTCAAAGAAATCAGGAGTTTTCTTGACTGGCTGCCAGCTCTGCCCAGGCCCCTTCAATCTTGTCTTCCCTCTCCCATGTGAGCTTTGCTCTGCTCTTCAGGGTTGCAGCTGGTCATGAGCATGTCTGTGTCCTGTGGGCCCACTGATCGAACTCCATCCTGTGGCCAAACCCCGTGCAAGGAAGGCTGGGGCCCTGGGCCCAGGCGGAAGGGGGGGGCAGGTGCTGGTGGCCCACTAGTGGACTCCGTCAGAATTTATACTTGTCTGTTGAGCTTGTGCCCAGGTGGCACAAATGAGATCCTACTTTACAGCCATGAACCCTGCTCTAAACTTTGCTTTGCTTGTTTAATAATACAGCATGGAGATCTTGCTACAGCCAAGGCACACAGATGGCCTGCATTCTATCCCATCCCAGGGATGTAACAAGTCTCTCTTATTGGCCTCTTAGGAATGGGCACTAAGGTTGATTTGTGTTTTTATACATAATGTTTCAAGATATACTTATACCTTTCAACACATACATATCCAGGTGTACATCCTCATCAGGGAGCTTGCTGGCCCAGTGGGTCCTGTTG
Organism: Phataginus tricuspis; assembly: GCA_029783875.1. Lineage (NCBI taxonomy): Eukaryota > Metazoa > Chordata > Mammalia > Pholidota > Manidae > Phataginus > Phataginus tricuspis. Next base: position 1,645,019 of record JAQQAC010014596.1, on the reverse strand, counting down.
GCAAACTGTTCTCTGCATGACTGGACCAGTTTTAGTCCATCTCATGTTATTTCAAAGCTTGATGTTTATATGATTTACAATATGTATCTAATATGTATTTCATAAACATTTTACTTGCCCAGAGAATGCTTGAAGCGAAATACACAGCTAAAGGTTGTGTGGTTTTAGTCCTCCACATCTGTGCACTTCTGGGGCCTGGGGCAGGGTGGGTGCGGGCACTGCTCACAGCTCCAGTGTGGCAGACAAGGTCGTCCTCAGGGCAGTGCTCTGGGCAGCTACATGTGACGGTGCAGAGCTGACCCTTGGATTGAAGCCACCTGGCTGGCTCGGCCTCAGACCAGTCCAGGAAAATCACTGCTTGCCTGTTCTCGCATTCATCACACATTTACTTGGCAACGTGTCATGGCGTCTCATGCCATTTCAGCAAGGGCGAATTTACCCTAGTCGGAATTGCTCCAGCTGCGCTCAGCTTTTTCTCTTTCATCTTGCCTTCAATGAAAACAACAGCTTTTAATTATTTTTATATTCCTCTGGATTCACTGCTTTAGTCCTGTGTGGTTGACTTCAACCTATCATTTCTGATCTGGGTTTGTTGTAGGGTGCCATGGCTGCATGTGTGTGAGAGAAAGAGAGAAATGTATTAAACAAGAGGGTATCTAATGCCTAGGCGTGATTATGAAAAAATAGTAAAATGAGTACTGTGTTCCCTATCACCCAGCTTAGGAAACTGAGTATTACCAGTGTTCTTGAATTGCGTCACACAGGCACACATGCACACTTTTGAGTCTCCCTTCCCTGTCCCTATAGGCGTCAACCTTATGGACGTTGTGGTACTGATTTCCTTACTTAAGACACAAGTTCCATCACATATGTATGAATCCCTAAACAGAGGACTGGTCACACTGCTTGTTTTGAACTCAATGTAAATCGATTCGTATGTCTTCTGTGATCTGCTCTTATTGATCAATATTATGCTTTGATCAGTATTATGTCCTCATGCACAATGGCATGTGTAGAATGTGACTCACTCATTTTCAGTACTGTATAGTGTTCCACGACAGAACTGTGCCCCAGTTTATTATTCTTTCCTCTGCTGACAGACGTTGTTGTCATCCATACATCTGCTGAAGTCTTGTGCAAGCCTTGCAACATGCCCTGGGGTGGGATCGCCTGCTCACAGGCGAAGCCTCGTCGCCATCACACCATGATGCCAAATCGTTTCCCAAGTTTTGGTGTCAAGGTTATACCAACCTCCCACACTGGATAGGAAAAATTCACCTCTTTTAAAGCACTCTGTGATTTCGAAATGATTTTTTTTTTAATGTTTGATAGACTTCGTAAAACCATCTGTGGCTGGAGTTTTCTTTGTGGGACGATTTAAACTGCTCATTTATATCCTTATCATCAGGACATTACTATCATTTCTATTTTTTTTTTTTACTGGTTACAGAACTATTTGGGCTTTTAATTTTTTTGTGAATAAGCTTTGGAAATTTAAATTTTTTTAGAGATACATCCATTTCATCTAAGTTTTCAAGTTTATTGGCATAATTTTTTGGTAACATTAATAAAGCTGTGCCTTTTTCTTTTGGTTGGTATTCACTGTGTATATGTATAATAATTTTTTCTTCTTTTAAGTTCCCATCATTCTATGACCTTCTGTTTTAGCTGTGTCTCTTGAAAATACCATGAATCCAGACTTTAAAACTCTTCTTGGATATTTTCTGTCTTTCACAGAGCATGAGAGTATATTCACTTCTGAAATCTTGGAGACATTAGGGTTTTAGTATAAGTGTTGTGGCCATTTAGCCAAATAATTCAAAAGATTGGCCATATTTTATCTTCAGTATTGTAGTAACCTAATTCTGTAACAAGATGCATGCTAGCACTTGTAAGGTTTTATTCAGCTTAGCAAGGAAAGATACAGTAGGAAGGCACAAGAGCTGATTGAAAAATATATGGATTTACATAGTCAGGGAAGGGGTTAATGCCAAAATATAAAATTCTTTGTCAGAATGTGTGCAATTATGGCCTTATTCATTAATAGAGTTAAGGGTAACCTTAGCTAAAAAATAAACTGGAATGGCTAGAGGCAGCTGTAAAATAAGCATTTGTAGACAAGAAAATTAACATTTGGTAGCATGGGTGTTGCGAAACTTAGAATAGGTACACTTAATAGCAAATGAGAGGGAAATGCCACACCTGTTACATTCACTGCCATCAGGATATAGATGTGGGTCTACCTGGCAGACGAGCTCTAGGTTTTTCTATGTTCTTCCTTTCCCCATTAGTTTCTCACCACCCTCCTCCTTATTTGTTAATCAAAGCCTCAGAGGGCTGGCATAGAAACGTTAATCTCATCATACATCTCCATCAGAGCTGTTGGGGTCAGGTACATCGTCCAGGAGTGATCATTTTGAAAGGAATCTTTTTTTTTTTCTGAGCAGTCGGCTTAAAATACTCAATGAACTATGTTGTCAACAGATGTACTGTCATCCAGGCTTTGTTGTTCCATTTGTAGAGCACAGGCAATGTGGATTTAGCATAATTCTTAAGGACCCTAGGATTTTAGGAATGGCAAATGAACATTGGGTTCAACTGAAAGTCACCAGCTGCATTAGCCTAACAAGAGAGTCAGCCTGTCCTTTGAAAGCAGGCATTGACTTCTTTCTCATCATGAAAGTCCTCAATGTCATTTTCTGCCAACTGAAGCATGTGTCTTCTCCATTGAAAATCTGTGGTTTAATGTGGCCACGTTCGTTGTCTTGGCTGATCTTCTGGCTGACTTGCCACAGCTTCTGCGTCAGCCCTCGCAGCTTCACCTGCAGTTTTATGTTCTGGAGATGGCTTCTTACCTTCAACCTCATGAACCAAACTCTGCTAACTTCAAACTTATCTTCTGTAGAGTCCTTATCTCTCTCAGGCTTTGGCTTAAGGGAATATTGTGGCTGGCTTGATCATGTACGCAGACCACTAAAACTCTCTCCATGTCAGCAATAAAAATAGAACTATTTTGCTTTCTCATCATTAGGGTATGAACTGGAGCAGCACTTTCAGTTTATGTCTAGAACTTTTCCTTTGCTTTCACCGCTTGGCTAACTGTTTAGCACAAGAGGCCCAGCTCTTGGCGCGTCTTGGTTTTCAACATGCTTTTCTCACTAAGCTTCATCATGTATAACTATTGATGTAAAGTGAGGGATATGTCACTCTTCCTTTCACTTGAACACTTAGAGGACATTCATTGTAGGGTTATTGATTTGCCTCATCGCAGTGCTGTTTTGTTTCAAGGAACAGGGAGGCCCGAGGTGAGAGAGATGGGGGAATGGCTGGTGGGGGGAGCGGGCAGAACACACACAACGTTTATTGGTCCAGTTCGCTGTCTTCCATGGGCATGGTTGGTGGGGCCCCAAACAATCACAATTGTAATGTCAAAGATCAGTGGTCACAGATCAACATAACAAATATAATAATAATGAAAAGTTTGAAATATTACAAGAATTTCCAAAATGTGACCCAGAGACACAGAGTAAGCAGATGCTGTTGGAAAAATGACGCCAATAGGCTTGCTTAACACAGCGTTGCCACATACTTCCAAACTGTAAAAAATGCAGTATCTGTGAAAAGCAAAGTACAATATGCCTGTATTTCACATTCTGGGGGATATTTCCATAATTTACCCTAAACCCAAGGCTACATTATTTGCTTCTTTTGTGCATTTGTAAGATCTTACATGAAATTTTACCAGAGTCCTCATTACTATGCATTATCATTTAATATTAGCTCGTGTTCCTCCCCCATCACACTGACATTAGGCATTTTTCAGCTGATCAACTCTTATCCCTCTACCATATGCTGTTAACACCCGACACAACACACCAGCATACTGAAGTATACACTGCCCACTGTGTGTGTGTGTGTGTGCTTATCTCTTGAGGGATAAAACCTTCTTGAAAAACTTCTCTGTCTATTTATCCTGTCTCTTTGGTGATATGTAGCTCAGGCAGAACATAAAAACTGTACCAGTCGTGCAGACTGGGTTTTAAAACTTTGTGTTGAGTAGTAGAATGAGCAACAAGAAATAGGTTCAGATCACAGATGTCAGTCACCGTGTCGACTTGCAGATCTCATCGAAACTCCGTGAGTTTCAGTTTCGTCATCCGTCAGTGACATAATGTGATTTGCTTCATAGAGCTGTTGTCGACTTAACTGGGTTAATGTTTATGAAATATTGAGCACTCTGTGGGTCATATTTTATCTAACTTGGATTATGCGAGCTTCAGATTGTGGGATATAGATACATTAATGCTGCCACTGTATGCATGAAATTTGAAGGCCGCACATCTTTTTTATGACTTGGTATATTGTTGGTTCTTATCTTGTTACATGATAACTTAAACTGGTAAATGGAAATATCTCTTGTTCTTTTGCTAGTATCCTATCAAATTTACTATTGGTTATGTACAATAGTGTTTTATCAAGATAAAAAAAAAGGCCTCAGAGGGCTGGGTGTCACCCATCTGTAGGATGTCCCTCTGTCATCTTTGCTTCTGTCCCCGTCCCACAGTCCCCTTCCTCCCGTACGCAGACGTTCTAGTATCTTTGATGTGTATCTTTTTATTTGTATGTTTTTTAAATAAAATATTTATCGCTTTGTGCGTGTTTTTCATTTATGGAAATGTTTTACTAATCTGGATACAGAACTGGTCTTTCTGTATTTACTTTGGGGAAAAAATGGCTATTTTTCTTGTAACTTATTTTTTTACAAAAGGCACAGATTTGCCTTTACTACCCTTTAATCAAATTCAGTGCTCAGTTACCCAGTGTGAGGCAAATTAGGGAGGCCTTGTGTTGATAGACAGGAGCCGCTGGGTGGAAAGAGCAGGGCTGGGACCAGGGCAAGGCATGCGTGCTGAGCACCAGCCTGAGAGTGAGGACGCCACGGGGCTGAGCTGAGTAGCTTGTGCCAACAGGAGTCAGCGGTGGAAGCAGGAACTGAACCCAGGTATTTAATTCTAGAGATTCTTCCTTCCATAGTAATTTAGTGCACAATGGTAAAAATACGTGTAAGGTAACTCTGGCAGGAGCAGCCAGCCCAAACAGACCCCTCCTTTGTCTTCCATGGTATAGCACTGCAGCCGGGGCATGACTGCCCAGCTAGGGCTTTTCGCAGCCTCCCTTCTATCCAGGTAGGGCCATGTAACTAATTTTGACAATGAAATCAAGCCGAAATGATGGGTGTCCCTTCTTGGCCAAGTGGTTTTGGGAAGGGATGTGTCTTCTGGACCTTGTATTGGTTGGATGTCAGCAATCTTAGAAAACCGGGGTTGACTATGGCAAAGCCTTTCTCAGTCAAGGGCCCGAATGATCATGTGGAATCGAGTTTATCATACGAGACAAAAAAACGAACTTCATTGTGTTAAGCCACTGAAATTTTGGAATTATTATAGGAGCTAATGTTATCCTACCAAAGCAAACTAGGAGAAATATCCAAGGTTTATATGAATAAACTTATAAAAGTCTTTAGAAAACACATGAGATCTGAATAAATGGATACCATATTTATGGATGAGATAACTGATTGCTACAAAGACTATTATATTGTAAAATATCATTTCCCCTAAATAGCTCTAATTTTGATATATTACTTGACCTGTTTTATCACTTACTTATCACTTATTAAACCAAGAAGATAAAAATATTTTGAAAGAAGATAATAAATGATAGAGACTTTCTATAGCAGACATCAGATATCAAAGCGCATTTTAAGATTATGACTTAAGTTGGAAGTGGGGCTGACACAGCAACTGACAAACAGGTCAGTGAAAGAGAACAGATCAGACACAGCACATGTGAGGGTCGGGCGCGTGACTAGACATCTCACATTGGGAGGGAATGGAGAAAGAGAAAAAGGTGGACACAACTAGTTGCGCATTTTGAAAACAACAGTGGTAGATGATTTCAAGCTCACACTGTTTTCAAAAACCAACAAACAAAAATAAATACAAAATGTTATAGGAAAATGTATTTATATCATTGGAGCTAGGGAACACCATAAAGGACATTTTTTGAAAAAACATAAGGAAGATATTCACAAACTTGGTAATGTTATAATTAATATGTAATGTATGGCAAGGACACTATAAACAAAGGAGAAAATACTACATATAGTAGGCAGATCATTAATATCCAGAATATGTTAAAAAAAACTCTTATAAATTTATAAGAAATTTGTAAGAAGATTAATTACCCAGTAGAAGAATGGCAAGGAAATACTCTGGTTATTCACATGTAAACATACAAAAGGATGCTCAACTCCAGTGATAACTAAAAAAAATGCAAATTCAAATAATAAAGAGATATAATTTCTTAAACCATAAGGATGGGAAAAGTTGAACAAGGTGCTCATATGAAATGTTGGCCAGAGTGTGTGGAGAAATAATAGCTATATTATATAATAGCTGTATTTTTATGGTGCAGTTGTAAGGGAGGGCACTTTGGCAATAATGTTAAAATTGGAAGAGCACATACCTTTTGACATGATGATTACGCAAAGATGCCCCAATTCACCTTTAAAACAAGCTGTGGGTAAAACTGTAACATTTCCATAGCTCACCTGACTTTAGTGCATTTGCATATCCTCCGGGGTGGAGAGAAGTTCTTCTCCATGTCAGTGGGTAATTACCTGGGCAATGGAGAGGCATCTGAACCTGAGAGTTTCAAGGGGAGGGACTGGCTTGCTTCTTCTGGAGCAGGGGGGAGAGAGATGGTGCTGGACTGCAGTTTGTAAGCAATAAACGGGTTTTAAACTTTATTTCTCCCTTTGACTGATTTCGGTTTTTAGAGGTACTTTGTCCTGGGATTTCCTTTCCCCGGACTTAACACAGGCCTTCCCTGTCTTTTTCTGTTTTCCCACCCGCACCCCCAGCTGGCAAGGCAAGGGCTCAATGTGGTGCTCATCAGCCGGACACTGGAAAAACTTCAGGCCGTTGCCGCGGAGATCGGTGAGTGAAATAAGGGGATGTCTGTGGAGCCCACCCACCAAACCTGCTCCTGTCCTGCCTGGAGGGACCTCGTCAGTATCCCTAGGTTGCTCCCTGGAGCCTGGGGCACCGGGCCTCTGTGGGGACCTCAGTTCACAATTAAGGGTGGACGTGACGGCTCCAGTTGGCCCATGAGCCTCCGGGCAGGTGAAGCAGGAGGGGCTCATGGACAGTGTCCTTCTCCTTTGGTCCCCTGTCTTCTGCTCCAGGATCAGCCCTCCCCCACCCAGAGGCCCAGCTCTGTGGTGCTTCTGCCTCCCTTTCAGAAGCAGGACCTGTCTGGGGTTTCACTTCCCAGCATCTGCGCTCTTCCCCCTGCAGGAGGGTGAGGGCCGGTGCTTAAAGGGGGCTATCAGACTTCTAAGAAAGACTTGACCCAGGGCTGCCGCATAGAGTTCTGAAGGTTCTACACTGTATAACTCCGTGAGACAGCGTTTATATTACAACGTTTTATTATTATGATCCACTCCGAAATGTTCTTAGTTAATAATGACCACTGTTCCTCTCTGGATATTTCATTTTAATAATGAATTATTAATTTAGTAATTAATAAGCTCCTTAATTCAAAGCAGCAAGTCTTCAGTTATGAAAAATAGACTGTGGCAGGCTGTCTGGGGGACAGCCTTGGGTCCCTGGGGGAGATGTGGGGCAGCAGGCAGACGTGGGAGCCACAGGGCTGAGCAATCATGCGGTGGAGCTCAGTGCCCTTGGGCCAGTGAATTCTGGTTTTGTTCAGTGTCTGGATATCAGAAGTGACTTGGGCCAGGACTGGGACATTCTTCAGTGTTTCCCTCATGATGCTAACAGTGCTTTCCATTGTCCTCTTGAGAAGCAAGTAGTGTCTTTGGACTAAAACATCCCCCACCCCAAACTATGCTTCAGATCACTTGCCCCAGGGAAGTCGGGTCTAACTTCCAAGCTGAGCCACTGCTGCTGGTGAGCTCTACCTGGTGTGGTCCTGTCTGCATGCAAACTGCCAGAGAACAAATCCAGGGAACTGTGGATGCATCAGAGCATGGTGCCTTTGGGCAGACACTCAGCTTCCCTGAGCCTTCATGTTCGCCTCTAGAAAATGGGGGTGATATCTACTTGGCAAGGGTGTTGAGAGGATTAAAGGAAGATACTGTGTATACAGATGCTTTCCGAAGGCTGAAATGCTGGACAAAGACAAAGGGTTGCTGTATCTATGCTGAGGGGACCCGACACAGCTCGCTTTGCTCTCACAGCCCAAGGCCAGTGCCCTGGGGTGTGTGAAAAGCAAATCACTGGGCCCCCTCCCTGGGTTTCTGGTTCAGGAGGTTTGCGGTGGAGCCTGGAAATTAGTTTCCAACGAGTTCCCAGGGATGTGCATGCTGTGGTCTGTGGACCCCACTTTGAGAACGACCTCATTAAATCTGATTTAGTTCATAAACTTGTCACTATAGTAACTCTTACAAACACACAGGAAAACCGTCATTCACAGATCTTTCAGCACAGCCCAGCATTTATCTGGGCTATTTCTTGTTCCTAACTGGGGTGGTGGGCTTGTTCCCTTAATGTCACCTCAGGTGGTACAGGAGCATTGGGGTGCGTCATGGGCAAATGGTGATCTGGACCCTTGTTCATTAAAAACAACTTGTCTGTAATGCAGAGCGCTCTACAGGGAGTAGTGTGAAGATCATACAAGCAGATTTTACCAAAGGCGACATCTATGGGCACATTAAAGAAAAACTTGAAGGCTTAGAAATTGGAATTTTAGGTAAGTAAGTTGTAAAATACACACCTTGTAAGTGAAACAATTATCTTAGTGACACCTGATTATTCCATAGTAGTTTAAATTTAGCCCATGGTTGTATTTTAAGCAGTAGCATTAAATTGAATATTGAAGTTCAATTCTTCAAGAGGCACATTTGATTAATACATTTATATAAGGTTTTGGAATATAACAAATTTATATATTTCAACTTTTCTAACCATATTTTCTAGTATTAAAATAAATTTTCTTCCACCAATTATGGCATTTGGCAGGAAGAGGCAATCTCAGAAACATTGGCTTAAAGGAATTAGTTTAACAAACAAACATTTCTGTGATTGATCCATGAAACAGCAATTCAGTGTGATTATTTGAGGGTTGACTCTTTTTCTTACTTAGAAGAAAGATAATATTTTTTCTGTGATGATTTATAGACAGAATATATGATAACCTCATACATAGTACAGTGTTTGTATCATATGTAGAAGGAAGAAAGATTTAATTTCTAAACTTTCTGCTGAATTTTAAAAAGAATTACATTTTTTACTAATAAAATGTTAAATACATTATTGCAGAAAAGGTGGAAAGAATAGATGAGCACTAATAAAAGAACTATGGATTTCTTAAAATCCTGACAGCCTGAGAGAGCATTTTGGTGCAAAACTTCCAGACACATTTATGCATATTTTCAAAACTGGGATTAAATTTACATACTGTTTCATAACCCTCTTTAAGAATCATACATCAGAAATGTGTTCCATGTCCTTAAACTTTGAAGCAGCCGTGATTTTGGATGGTGCGCTCCGTCCCACCGTATGGCCACCCCAAGATTCATTTCATGTGCTTCCTGTCATCAGACAACCACATTTTCCCCTCTGATGTCCTCACTGTTATCAAATCATGTTGCAATGAACAACCTTGTATATATATATATCTTTTTGTATGTGTTTTGTGAGGAAAACTTCTCAAGAGAAGAATTCCTGGGTTGCGGATGAACATTTTTAAAGATTTCAATAAACGTTGCCACTGGCTCTTCTGACGTCTTTGTTTTGCCTCTTTGTCAGTCAACAATGTTGGAATGCTGCCAAATTTTCTGCCAAGCTGCTTCCTTAATACCTCGGAGGAAATCCAGGTAAGCCTGAGCTCTTCTGGGAGGCGGTTTCCTCTCACCAGATCGCCACTGGAGCCTGGGTGGGGGCAGTGGGGCAGTCTGGCCAAAACTCCGCGTTCCAGGCGATGTCTGGAGGTCTCCCTTCACCAGAGTGCCTGACACCCAGTCGAGGGAGCCACGTCCATGACCATCTCCAGGATGAGGGTGTCGTCGCCCTCCTCTGCACGTCAAAACTTCCCTGCCCAGCGTCCCATTCCTTTGGGGCTCTGTGCTTTTTGCTAAGACTAGGGGTAATTCTGCTTCATAAATTCATAGCTGTGGGTATAAATGGGAGAAGGCCAGCTCTTTGGCTTTCTTTGTCTCCCCAGTAATAAAATTTGTCCACCTTTCAGCATGAGGGTTGCCCATGATAGGAACTCTGTGTTGTGAGTTCAGGTGTGACTCAGGCCCGTGGCTGCCCCTGCTGGTGAGGAGTGACTGCATCATGCAGGTGACAGTCCTTGAAGGCCCTAATTGTGGGCTTTTATTTGGCCCTAAGCTTTGACGTCGTGGAGTTATACCGGTTCTGAACAGGCTCTCCTGCTTCCGCTCCTTTGTCCCACAGGCATTCCTAGGGTCCTGTTCAGGCACCCAGCCGACTGCAGGGGCGCATAACGCCTCAGAGCCTGGACATTGCTGTGACACACGGCCAAACCCCACTCCCCACCCTCGCTTGGCCGTGTGTCTAACCTCCAAGGTCCCTGTGTCTGGCTGGAGTCTGTGTCTTTCCATGACGTGGGTTCCATTCTTGCTTCTCTTTCTCTGTTCATGTCTGCTTTTCTGCTTGCTTCCATGCCTGTCTTTTCTTTCCTACCTGCGTGTCTTGGGTGACTCTAGTAGTTTCTTTATCTGCCCTCTGTAGCCCAGAATCTCACTCTTGTATTATACAACCACCTGCCTTTCCATTCTCTGGCTATTGGCCTCTAGCCCCACGTATGCTCACCTCTCCTCCCTAAGCTGGAAATGAAACATCTCCCTTTGAAAAATTGTTTGCATTCCTCCCTAAATTTTCAAGGGAACAATTAACTTCTGTTCAAGATCACATTCTTATAGAATCGTAACGGATGCCAGAAATGTCCTGGTTCTACTGCGCATACTCACTGAGTCCATCAGGAGCTGCGACTGCAGGCTGAGGGGCGGCACACAGACTGACTTTTGCCCACTTTATGGTTCTTTAGCCCTGACTACTTCTCAAGAGAGTTTTCCAGTGGTCTGGCTGATTCATGGTTGTGATTATTTGTTACAGAGCCTCGTCCACTGTAACATCACTGCAGTAGTGAAGGTATGTGACCAGTGTATGTGCTAAATGCATTGACATGTAGGCGCTACTGCAACTTGTAACTCAGGAGAAATGCTGTTCCCTGGACAAGCAGGCTTCTTTGAAGTTGAACCACAGTTGACTGAGAGGCCATGGAGTGGTCTTTTAATTATCTTACTCTGTTCTCATCAAGAAAACACAGGGACAGATTCATTACCCCTAATATCTGACTTCTGTTTCTCCCTTCAGTTTGTCACATGTCAGAACATAATAGGTGTAATGATGCTGAAACATACTCAGATGCCAAGGCAGATCTCAAAAAACATGAATAACACCTTCCTACAGTTCAGCCTTTGTAAACAGAGCAGGGCTCTCTGTTTGGAAACATGATGGAGGGCGTGGCTTGGATTTTCTGGACTTCTGATGTTCATAAGTATTTGTTGAACTGACGTTCAAGTTCAAATGTATTCAGATCCCAGCTCAGCTACTAGTTATTGGACAGTGCTGGGCATGCTATGTAACCCCCCTGAATTTCAGATTCCTATCTGTTCAGAGTGTTGGACTAAGAGGTGTGTTGGGCACCATTCAGGGCTCAGGTCCTTTATTGGACTTAACTGCCTAAGTGCCAGCATTTGCAGGCCTGACCGCAAAGCTGCCCATGCCAGGCCTTTGTGGAGGTAAGGGAAAGGTATCCCTCTGGACAGAGAGTTTGGAGAAAAGGTGCCACTTAAAAGTGGACACAGCCCAATGTGAACACCATGTACCCCTGACCTCTGAGGGTTAAGAGTCCCCCCAATGGCTTGTGAGGAAACCAAGGGCTGTCAGCCTGCACTCACCCTCACAGCCGTGCACCTTGCTCAGCACACAAAATTCACAGCTGTGCATGGAAGCCCTGCTGACCCGTCCAGAAGATCCATGGACTTGCAGCAGTGAATCAGGCATTACCCCTGATTTCACAGGGCTGTGACCCTAATTGGGAAGCAGTGAGAGGTTTAGTCTTATCCACAAGACATGGGCTGGTTCTTCAAAGGAAAATGGGTTGCCAATAACATAAGGAGTGGGGATGGGTGCTGTGTAGACCTAAATAAAATTATTTTCAGGTGGATAAGTTGGGCTGACAAAAACTGTTTTCACCACTGGTTGTATTTCTGTAAACATACTGGTATTTATAGTTTCCTGCCTGGTTTTTATTGGTCCTCACATTCCTCTTATGCTGAGTAATCAATGGCTTTTTAAAATCCCCGCTGATGTAATAGTCGGTTTCATGTGTCCCACGGTTGTCAGCAGCCTTACCACTAAAATCTTCCCTTTTACTTCACACTTTGATCTTTCAGTCTTGATCCATTTGATCACAGTATTTCCCAACTGTGTTTAACAACCCTCTGACTCCTTTAGCAGAGAAATGCTTTGCTTAAAAAAAATCGATGTGTGTATTGGTAGGCACTGACTACCCAGAGAAACAAAGGAAACAAATTGCAGGCTGGGCCCTGAGTGTGCGGCGCCCCAGTGGGCCAGCTGCTCGGCAGCCCGGCTGGCAGCCACTCACCATTCTGAAGGAGGCGTGTGGAACAGCGAGCTTCTCTATCCAGGGCGGAGATTCAGGGATGAGTTTGAGGGCAAAGACAGTGTGAGATAAGAGATAAAAATTGGACACTTTGAGACAGGGACCCACGAAGCCCGATGTCATCTCTAATGGGGATCGTTTGCCTAAGGTCTGGTGAATTCACGTGGGGGACTGAGGAGACACTAGCGGAGCTCTCAAGTGCTCCAGCGATTCCCGGAATGAGGCTGGGCGCCCGAGAAAGGGCGATGACCCGACCTCGTCCGCACCCTTCCCTCACCTGCCTCAGAATCCAGTGTTTCAGGAGGCGCTCTGCTGGGTCCTTGGGGCCAGTTCCCCTCAGTCGTACTTTGGAGGACATTTCAGCCTGTGGGTTTGCTTCTTCCTTAATTCATAATATGGGTGCCTTGTCATTGTGATGTAAAAGGCTCTTTTAATGAGCCAGTCAAGCTCCAGACTGGCAGGGAAGACGTCTTTGGGGGCAGTAGGTTGGACAGGAAAGGGGCTTCCCAGTGCTGTTTTCATTCCGGTGGACGGTCTGCGGGCTCTTTCACAGGCCGCCTACAGGCTGTTTCTGGGCCACTGTCTGAACTGAGGAGCTGTCCCTCTGCTTCTCGCCTGGTATGTGGGATGCTCATGGACTCCTGGTAGGTGTCCTGACGGTCCCCCGATTCTAGCTCGTGGGCGAGGTTTGTGATGGTCCGCCTACTTTGACCTGTCTCCCAGAAGAAGTATCTTGGGAATCTCAGTGTGGCCAGAAGCCAATTTCTGTAATTTTTCACTGCCCTCAGTTTAAGAAGACTTCAGCTTTTTGGGGAAGAAACCTGTGGCCTCTGAACAATCTGCCATCTGTCTAGATAGCCTCTCGTGGGTTCCTGCAGACTCTAGTGTTGCCAAGATTACCTCCAGGGAAGGGGAGCGATTTTCAAGGCCACCTGAGATCAAGCTCTCTCTCTAGCTCCCTCCAGCACCTGCTGCCCATCGCTGCTTAGTCCCTATGCAGGGCTTAACTTTGACCTTCTCTTATAGATGACACAGCTCATCCTGAAGCACATGGAATCAAGGTGAGGTCATTTTCTGAAAAACTCGGGGCAGTGCAGCCTCCCTGGCCTGGCCATTGGCCAATGTGGGCGCTCGGGGTGGGAGGGTGGACGTGGGGGGACAGGATTCATCGGCTGCTACTTTAACAAATGATAAAACTGCAATGAAAGGACACAGAGGTGATGAGAGAGAGCTTAACATCCTGGGCCAGGTCAGCCTGGCAAATAGATAAACATATTTGAAGGTCGAATGCAGGGCGAGGGGCCAGGAAGAGAGCAGCAGTTTGAGCGCGTGTTGTATTAAAACAATTAACTTGCATCGAGCATAAAAGCAACTGCAGACCAAGACCATCTCTTATTAGGGGTTTCAGCCCTGGTCAGAGTGAATACTCCAAGTTAGTGCTAAGATTACCACTCCATCCATGTTCCCATTTATTCCATGTTTTTATTACCTATTACAATGCCCATTAGGGGGCTGATACTTCTCAGGTGGTTTCATTAAAAGAAAATGGTCGATAGTTTTGTCTTGCCTAGAGCAAGCAGGGGCTCAACCTTGCAATCTACTTTGCAGTTTCCTGGCTTTCCTGGCCCAAACCCATTTAAGTGGGGAGGATTAAAGATATTACATATGGACCCCAGGGACTTGGGGGATGCGTGGTGAGCAGATGACGGACTGTCCAATTCCACCCAAGACAGGATTGCACATGACATCTGCCCTGTTTCGTGTCATCTTTATGAGTCGGGGGGCCCTCGGGCTCACATCACATTTGAGAGAAGGGTCCCCTCCTCCTTGGCTCTTGTCTGAGCTGAATTGGTCTCTGCATTTTATGGGAGATAGTTTTGTAGGGGAGCCCCGGCTTCCAGTCACAAGCCCTTGATGTCAACTGACTGCTGAGTGACATCACTGTGCGGTGTCGTAATCCACGACATGGGGGACGTTCCACTCAGAACATGTACTGTGTGTGGAAGCCTGGAGAGGATGGGGTTTTGCAGGGCTCATGGGCCCTGTCGTTCTCTTCCTTCTCGAGGTGTGTGTGATCAGGCACTAAAGCAATCGAACCTTTGCTTTTTGCCTTTTAGGCGGAAAGGGCTCATCTTGAACATTTCCTCGGGAGTGGCCCTCTTTCCCTGGCCTCTATACTCCTTGTATTCGGCTTCCAAGGTGAGTGACAGCATGTAGTCCAAGCCTCCCCTGTCTTCCTTTGTTCTTCCGGCTGGCATCTTCCTTCTCATTGCCTGGTAAAGGGATGGACAGATTCGCCTGGAGGCGCCCTTCTGTGACAGGGCTGGGCTAGTTGGCAGGTGTCTGGGTGAGGTTAGGAAGAGGCGCTGACTGCCTCTGGGCAGGTGCATGGTCCCCGTGGGACCCCAGCCCAACTCAGCCTCTGGCCTGGGAGCCCTGCTTTCTTCCTGCCTGCAATTGACACTAGCTTCCTTCCATCCTGGAAGTCTAGCCGGGTGTCCTCGCACCTCAATCCTAAAGACACACCCTTGGAGGAGGGAGTGCTGTGGACAAGGCAGAGCTTTCCCTGGATAAGGAAAAGTGGGGGTTCTAGAGTGCATTTATCTCAAAATGTGTGTTTCCACTTATGGAGGGAGCCTCTCCCAGAGCAGGAAGTACAGCCCGAAGTCCCAAATGACTGTATTTGAAGGTGAACAGGGAGGTTCTCTGGGCTGCTCCTTGAAAGCCAAGCAAGCGGGCTCTGATGGTGACAGCAAGCTCTAGGTCCTTACGTGTTTCTTCTACTTCTCCAGGCATTTGTGCGCACATTTTCCAAGGCACTGCAAGCGGAATACAAAGCGAAAGGCATCATTATCCAGGTGAGTTCAGGAGCTCTGGGTCCTTGTGGGCTGGATCTGTGCACCCCGCAGGACTGGCTGAGCATGTGGGGTCATGAGAGAGGCTCTGGCCGGCACCATGAGAGTCTCTGGGACCATTGTGGTGGCCACTGGGCCGCCCCGGCTCCCCCTGCTGCTGTTGTCATGCATGCCCTGGTACAGAGGAGGGCGTGGGGCAGGCGAGTGAGTGACAGGCTGTGAGGCGAGGACTTGTGGAGGAGACACAAGAGAGAACTGGGCCCTTGGTTCCGCACTGGAGAGAGGGAGGCGGATCTTCCCTTGGGGACGTTTCATTCGCGATGGACTTCATCAGCTGGGGCGATGCGCTCTCCAATGGCAGATCTGTCACGGAGGTGACCTTGTCTGAATTCTGAGCAGAACCAGGTTGTCACCGTCTGCAGGCTGAGCAATGACGTCTTGAGGAGCTAATGCTCCCCATGTGCCTAATTCAGCAGCACAGAGTTAAGCTGTTTCTGGAACCTGGAGTAAACAGTTTACAGAGGTTTTTGTTATTGTTTGGGAAGAAGTTTAATGATATACTATTAGAAATGAAAAAGTTACATGTAACTCACAGTTGCATGTTTAAAATGATTGTTGTATATATATCAATTTTCAACTAAAATACCCAGGTGAGAATATCTCAGGTGGCTGTTCCTATAAATTAACCAGCTATAGGATACAGCTCACTCAATAGGCAGGAGTGAGTTAATGGTGGGAACTTTGCAAATGACACCATCTTCCTGGCCATAGCGAGTGACTGTCACAGCCGGGTCACTGGTCACAGTCCTGCTCTTTGCCCTGTTGAACTAAAGCCTCACTCTCAGAGATTTTTCCCTCCCTCTCATTCACTGACTCCCCGCTGACAATGAATCCCTTTGCAACGGTGCCTCTCCATATAGGCAAAGTTTGTTGCAGTAAAAAATAAACCCTAAAGTCTCATTGGTGAAGCCCCAAATATTTATTTCTCGTTCATGCCAGCCACTCGCTGTGAGCCGGCGGAGGGGAGTAGCTCATTGCAGTGACACGGACCCAGGCTGGTGGAGGAAGCTGCTATCTTAGGTCTTGCCACTGACCCGCCAGAGCAAAAGAGGCAGGTGTTCTGGATGATCTTGCTCTGGTAATTAAGGGGTCTGGATGGGAAAAGACACACACCACTTTTGCTTATACTCATTGGCCAGATCTGGTCACACCCAACCACAAGAATCAAGGGAATACAACTCTGTCATGTGTCTGGAAGAAAGAAGAAAGAGAAATATTCTTGTGGACCGCACTATGGTTGTACCACAGCTACACCCTAGTGATGTGGTAGCCTGGGTATCAGCTGTTCTTGGTGACTGTGGGCCGGGAGTGCTGGAGCTGCCCAGGTGGCGGGTTCCCTGGGACAGCAGGGGAGCGGGGAGGTGGCGCCGGGGAGGCAGCCCACCCTGAGGAAGGGGGAGAAGGCGAAAGGGCTCTGTGGACCATTTGAGAAATGACTGGTCTCTCCAAACACACATGTGATTGGTACTCAGTACGTCTCTGCTTAGTGGATGAGCAGGTATTACTACGGACGTGGTTTGGTGTTCAAATCCCAACTCTGCTATTTATCATCAGACAACCTGCTTAAACTCTGAAAGCCTCAGTTTCCCCATCTGTAAAAAGGAGTTTATTACACCTGCTTACTTCCCTGCATTATTGGCAAAATCCAATGAACTAATAGGTATGCAAGTTTAACTAATATTTCTTGAGACCCTGTTTTGTACATAAAAGTGTTTTGTCAGTCAACCAAAACTCACTGTAGGAATGAAAGTACTCATTAGCATTTCCATGTCTGGAAACTGGGTTGGAGAATATATGCTCCTCATATTTCTCTAAGGTAGTTATTTTTGAGATCTTTGGAAGAAAAGTGTTCTGTAAGTAATGATAGCCTACATTTCCATGAGGAACAGTTTGACTGGGTTGGTGGACTTCTACTTGGATTCAACTATGAAACAACATAATTTCAAGTGGGATGTGAAGATAAATGAAACCACAGAAACAACCATGGATCTTGTTTCCTTTCTAAAAATGCCAAGGTCTCTGTGTCTGGGAATAAAGGAAGAAGCCCCATTGTGAAACCTCTCTCCAGGCCACACGGTAGTGAGACCTCAGGTGGAAACACCTGTCAGATTTGCAGGGCGCAGTGTGGGGTGGTTTATTTTTCTACCACAGCAGGAAAGATCAAGGAGGATGGGCCACTCCTGGCTCCTAACTGAAGTGTGAAAGTGGGAATCCAAAGGGCTTTAAATTGCTCCAACTTTGGCCAAATATGTTAGAAATAAACCTCTGAAGTAGGGTTGCCAGATAATATACAGGACATCCAGTTAAATTTGAATTTCAGATACATGACAAATAATTTTTTTTTTAGTGTAAGTATATCCTGTGCAATACTTGGGACATAATTATGCTGAAAGTTTTGTGGTTGTTTGTCTGGACTTCAAATCTAACTGAGTGTCCTGCATTCTTATTTTTGAAGTCTGGCAGCTCTGTTTTAGTACACAGTTCATGCTCTCCGTGCACCTGAGCCTGTGTGGTGAGGCCAAGGCCTCATCTTGAATTAGTGGTAGAGTTAAACCAGAACTTTTCAGTTGTCCACTTTTATTTAGGGTCCTGAAACCTTTTTACAGCCAGAACACAGTTGGAAGACAGAGGGGTGGTAAAAGGAGCGTTAATTTCTCAGGCTTGGGAACTGCTTCTGCGTCACAGCCTTGATCTCCCACCGCAGGTGCTGACCCCCTATGCTGTTTCTACCCCAATGACCAAGCACCTGAGCACCAGCGTGGTGACCAAGACCGCCGATGAGTTCGTCAAAGAATCACTGACTTATGTCACCACCGGAGATGAGATCTGTGGCTGCCTCGCCCACGAATTCCTGGTAACGGATAGCATCTCCTTTCTGTAAGGGAGTGAGGGCGGCGTGCGGGAGGCCCTAGCAGGGCTGAGCTAGCCCTTTCTTGCTATTGGAACACTCGTGGCAAGGATCGCAATGCCAGAGGTTAACTGGGCTGTAATACAGCCAGGGAAAAGGTGCATGGAGAGGGGGAGGAGAAGCTGGAGGCAGGGTGCTCAGCCCACGGAGAGCCCCAGGGTTGGCCAATCTCACCCTGGGCTGCCTCGCGTCTCCCCTCAGGTGGTGACGGGGCTCCCTGGGCTCTTGGGAAGGGCAGACCAGGACCCAGGGCGCTTTCGTGGGGGACCACTGTCTTCTCTGGCCCTCTTGCTGGCCAATGTCTCACCACCTGGCTGTCCAGGAGGAACAAAACACCTTGATCGGCAGCCAGCGCTCCTCTCCTGGTCTCACTCCTCCCCCAGGGCCGGGGGTGGGCCGCCACGGCGCTGCCCCCGCTCGCGAGTTTGGGAGCCGTGAGCAAGATGGGCTGCTGGAAGCGAGCGCCAGCCGCCCCCGCACACCACGGCCTCCCATACGGTTCAAGGGCTCGTGGTGGGAGGAGTTCTCGCCGTTCCTGCGCTGCTTTGAGAAACAAACATGAACCAAAGGTAGACTTGAGCGTCACACTCTAAGGCTGCAAACAGTGTCTGCAGTTCTGTTTCTAGACTTTTAGGCAGATCTCTGCTTTGCCTGCCTATGTAGACAGATGTCTACTTTCCCTGCATGTGCCACCTTCTTCCTCCGACTCATATGCTTTTCTACCACAGGAACTGGGCTTCTGTCCCTCAGGCTTTTTCTCTCCCTCTCAGATGCTAGAATAATTCATGGGTCAGTGCATTAACCTCCCCAAACACTCAGTTACCTCCTGGGACTTAGGGAAACTCTGGCAAGAGACACCGATTTGCCTTAGGTGACTATTCCTACTTTTACTTAGAACCTCAACAATGTGCAGAATTTATCCAGTTTTACTGACACTACAAGGTGGACAGGCAGGAAGAATATAAGATCTTTATTTTACTCATTGCTGATCTGGTCTTTCTCCAGATCAGCATTTGCTGCACGTCAGGAAAACAAAAGAATGAAATGTCCAATGAGTTTAAAGTTCATTTGATCTGAAAATATAAACTGGCCATTTAGGAAATGTGCCCTCTGTCTTTTAATTAGAGAAAAATGTTCAGTATTTCTGGGTGCCCCCTTCTCCTGTCTTTCTCACTGAGATGATATTGCAGACAAGAGTCCCTGCTGGTCCTTAAGTACGGGTGGCCCTTCCGCCTGGTGGCTGTGCACCTTGCTGATTTATGGCTGTGGGGAGTGAAAGTGACGGCCCTTCTGGTTCTTTTAGCTTGGCCAGTGGACCCCCCGCTGCTCCCCAGCCATCTCTGCTGCCTCCCCATGTGACCACAGGCTTGCAGTCCACCTGCAGCTTCAGTTCACAGAGGGCCCCTGGCTCTCAATTCTGCGTCAGCATCAATGTGGATCTGAGGGACACTGGGAAAACCAAACCTGGGCACCGGTGTCACCACGCTGAGATGATGTTCTGCAGTTCACACTCCAGAAGAGTGAGGGCAATAACTTTTCCTTTACCCTCAGTACCCCTCTTACTGCTTTATCTTACTTCCCTAGCTTTCACTCCAATCCCCAGCCTAAGTCCAGGGGACACATTTCAGAGGACACACATTCTCCAAGGTGCTGATGTATTAAATGGAATCCATCAGTATCTAGAAAATGTTTTCTTGAGGTAAGAGCCTGGTTTGCAAAGCTGTCGTCTTGCCATGTGATCCAATTCTAGATGTCTAAGGTTGAAATGCTTTTCGACTTTTCTCTTTTGATTTCTTACGTAACAAATCTAATCTCTTCTGGCAAACAGATGCCAAGAAAAGAGTAGGACAAAGAGTCTTGGTGCCTGGTGGGGCAAAAGAGAAAGTAAAACACACAAGTTATTAAAGCTATTAAAGGGAGGTTGTAATGTGCCAAGATTTAGAAAGACTATTAAATCTAAAGTTATGGGAGATCAAGTAGAATCAACTGGTAAGCCAGCAGTCCTTCCACTGCCCGCTGAAGGAAAGAGAGCAGGCGCTCTGCCCCAGGGAGTCCTGGGGCAGGCACTGGGGCTGAGCAGAGACTCAGGGGGAGTCCATGCGGCGTTTGGGGCTACCTTGCTTGATTCTCCTGAGCATCTTGTGAGATGGGTCACTTGGCTGCTGCTTCACAGTTGAGAAAACCAGACTTGCAGCAGGGTGCCCGAGGCCGCCTGGGGTGGTGGTGCGGCTGGAGTGTGTGTCCGCTTTCGTCCGACTCAGAGCCTTTCCTGGCTTCTTCCTGGCCCTTCCCACTGGGAGGAGGTAGACAGAGTTGGAGATGGGAGAGGGGACTTTTTAGAACATTTTCTAGGGGTCTGCAGCTCTAATTTAGTTTCTTTATGGCTGATTTCATGAAGCCAAAATATTTATTTCAAGGCAAAACTGATGACAGGGCTTGATTTTGCTGAGAGATAGAACAACTCTAGGGGAGAAGAACGAAGCTCTTGAGGAAGAAGTTGCATTGATCCGTTGACCTGACTAGCAGAAGAGTTCTGCTTCAGTTCCCAGAAGATGTCTCTGGTCCGCTGTTTGGAGATATCTCGAGTGCAGGGATGCAAGGGTCTGAGCTGCCTGAAGAGTGAACACTCCCTAAAAAGCTTGCATTTCCCTCTGGTTGCAGTTCTGTTGTCCTGTGGGGTAGGTGCATTGAGGAATGCTGACGAACAGGATCATACTGTGGTAAAATGAGTGCTTCTGGGGGCCTGGACCTATCTTGCAAGGCACAGGTGAGATTTGAGGGCAAGAAGCCGTGTGGGCCTGTGTCTACTGCCCGAAAGGTGTTCTGGCTGTGACTGAGCCCTCTTATTCAAAGCAAATGCTTCGTGTGAATAATTTACACTCTGTGGTGACTTTTGTCCACTAACTCATTCATGCGTTCACGTATTCTATCCGCACCTACTATTCCTCAGATGTGCTAAATGTGAATGCATTTCTGATTGCTTCCTGGAATCTCCTTTTAATGGAACCTTGGGTGGAAGCACACAGAGACACGGGGAGAGGGAGCGCCAGGAAGGGAAAGAAAGAAGGGCGGGCCTGTCACCACGGACAGAGCGCTCCTAATTCGGGATTTCCTCCAGGCTGATCTATGGTGGCTTAGGGTTCGGAGAAAACCATGTTTGCGAACAAAGTGTCACAAGACCTTTAAACTTCAGCAACTACTTAAAAGATTTTGGGATGTAACTTTATTAGTCAGAAAAATCTTTTTAAAGGTGATGAACACACACTGAGATGCTGTGTCTGTAAGCGGCCTGGCGGTCTGCCCTCTCAAACACCCCCGTGTCTGTCTCGTCCAGGCGCGTGTCTTGAGCCTGATCCCGAAGTGGGCCATCTACAGCAGCACGTTCCAGAAGATGGTCCTGACTCACTTTGCGGACTACCTCAGGCAGAATACCAACACCGAGCGGGCGGCAGAGGTGCCGGCTGCAGAAGACCAAGGCACAGGCCAGCACCTGTCACCTGCCTGAACTGGGACGGGCTCTGTCACAGGCACAGTGCCTCAGATACAACTTTGTTCCCATTTTCCTAGAGTCTGGAAATCTCTGGGAAAGTTGTGGTATAAAAACATGTGTTGTGCAGTGGGGTTTTAGGGTTTTGTGTGTGAGAAGGTAACTGCGTCTCTAGGTAAAATGAAGAATTTCTATATGGGATTGTAATATAAGTGTGCTGAGAAGAAAGCCTCTGATCCTTGAATATCGAGAATAATTATATGTAGTAAGTTACTTTATCACTATGTTAAAGAGTATCTGAAGTTTCTAAACTTTATCAAGACTGCTGGAGTCTTAGAGCACTTGCTAGTTCTCAAACTGGGTTCCTCAGAGACCCAGGACACTGTCCAAGGGAAGCCTGGGGCGACAGCTGCCTCAGGCTCTACCCCATCTCATCCAGCACCAGCCTCAGCTTCAACTAATACACCACCACCTTTATCTAGTTTGTTTATAATTGGGGTTCTATGTTTATAAAAATAAAAGCAGAAGAAGATATGTTGACAACCATAATTTAAAAACCATTGCCGCAGTGTGGGAGTTGATAACTGTAGGAATGAGGTCTCTGCAGGGTTGAGGTGGGGCCTTTAGCTGTCCACACACAGTAGGTGGAGTTGAGGGCTTCTGAGGAGGAACCTGAGAGCTGGTGACCCCGTTTTGGCTGGCAGTTGTCAAGAGTGCTTCCCCAGGATGTCACCATGCCCTAGGTACTGCCAGTGCTTGGTGGCCCTCATCTTTTCTGAAACTGTCACTGGCATTTATAATGTGAGAAAGGAATTTGTGTGGCTTCACCAGTCACAGAAGGAGTCTGGCAGGTCTGGATATGTTTATGGGGCATTTTGATGTTTTTTTGGGAGGCACAGTTTAGGACATTTCAAAGCTTGGTAAGCTCGGAACGTGTGGGCTGTAATATCGTCACTCTGAGGATAGGACTGGGAAAAGTTATTCATTCTAAGGTACAGATACTCACATCTTCTCAGTTATGGGTAACAATAATAACTATAATATAGAACATTTTAATGGTACCCATATGCACTGGTCATTTACCTGCTGTCCTTCAGTCCTGAGCCCCATCTTTTATCCTCTGAGCTATGATCCTGGGCTGGGAAACTTGAGACTCAGCTCCTGAGACACTCAGCCAGCTGGCTTTGTGATGAAGTCACTAATGGAGGTGAATTTGGGAGCGAGAGTGAGCTAGCTGTGTAAGAAGCACGGCTCAGAGGGGCTGTGACCTTTGGCTGAGAGATTTCACCACCCCAAAGAGAGGGAGAGGGGAATTGTGATACTGTGATTTGTAATAAGCCATATATACTTCACCTTCATCCAGATTCCCTGGAATTTCCTGGGTAATAAGAGTGATAAATGTGTCATTTATTATTCATAACAAGACCCTTTCAACCACACTTGAATTTAGATTAATTGGGTGCTTTTGGAAATCTCCTAAAGATGGGATTTCCAGGGGATCCAACCATGTGATTAGAGGGTTTGAACTTTCAGCCTCACTCCTCAGCCTTTAGGGAGGGGAGGGGGGATGGAGATTGGTTCAGTCACCAGTGGCCAAGATTCAGTCAGTCACGCCTCCATCATGAAGCCCCCACAAGCTATGACCTCTGAGCTCTGTTGTTCAGAGAGCTTCCAGGCTGATGAACGTGCTGGTGGGCCAGGAGAGTGGTGGGCCTGGGGAGGGCCTGGACACTCCATCACCGCTTCCCACACACTCTGTCCTCTGCATCCCACTCATCTGGCTGTTGCATCTCTTTATCATAAACTTATAATGTAATGAGTAAACTGGTTTCCTGAGTTCTTTGAGCCATCTAGAAAAGAATGGAACCTGAGGAAAGGTTGTGAGAACCTCTGATTTTCAGCCAACTGATCAGAAGCCCAGGTGACAACCTGGACTTACAATTGGCATCTGCAGTGGGGGTGGTTTATGGGACCGAGCCCTTAACCTGTGGGATCTGGTGCTATATTTAGATACATAGTGTTAGCATTGAGTGAAATTGTAGGGCACCCAGCTGGTGTGTCTGGGAATTGCTTGGTGTGGGAAAACCTCCCCACACATTTGGTGACCAGAATTGTGGGAAGTAGAAATTTGAGAGGAGACATGGGAAGGTTTTTCCTTTACAGAGTGAATACCCAAACTTCCTTCTCCTGCTGGCCTCTGGGTCTCCTGCTGGTGTGTTCCGTTGGTCACATACAACTGGAAACTCACTGATTCAATTCATAAAGTTCATCTCCTGAGACACCAGTTTGGAGGTTTGGGTGAGGGGAGAAGGGTAGAGAGTGGATTTGGAAGGAAGCAACATAAGACCCACATATTAAGTGACTACTAATAGTTGGTAGCTCCTGAATTGGGACTCTAGGCCTCTGACTATATTTCACTCTATATTTCAAAAGGGATAAAAATTTAAGCTGAAAGAATAAGTATCTCATTGTGAAATTCAAGATTTCAGCAAAGTGGGGGCTATTTTTACAGGCATTAGAGTCTAAACTGCCTAAATATGAGGCAACCACAATTGTTAGCATTCTCCTTACTGTTGCTGCGTAACAAGTGGTTCCCCCACCTTAGTGGCATAAAATGATGACAAATTTTTTTGTGCTCATAGATTTTGTGGGTCAAAATGGATACAGTGGGATGGTTTGTTTTGCTCCATAGTGTCCAGGGGCTTAGCTGGCAAGACCCAAAGGCTGGAAATGATTCAGACTCTGGAACCGGAATCATCTGCAGGTTTGCTTAGTTACATGATGGGAGGTGTTGCCCCAGCTGCTGAATGGAAACCCATATCCATGGCCTTGCCAGTGCTGGGGTGTGGTGGCTGGGTTCCAAGAATGAGCACCCCGAATAAAGCTAGGAGGAAGCCATACTGTCTTGTGTGACAGCCTTGGAGGACACAGCATTGTTTGCCCCCAGATTCAGTGGGAGGGAACACAACCCCACCTCTCGATAGGAGGAGAATCACGTGTACTAGGGAATACGGCAGCGGCCATCCTCAGAAAATACAATGATCCACACGAATCCATCTCACTGTAAGTGTTGTCCTAGCATATATCACTTATGGGGAATTACTTGAACTTCAACTATTGATGAAACAATTTTTAGAAGTGTAGACATTGTGTTTCTAAGCCTTCACATCAAACCATGGTAAATTTATTTTGGGGGAAGAACTTTGACAACCAGCAGCTTAGGGAGAAAAAGAATGTACTTCAGCTTATACAACCGAGGCAGATTTTAGAGGTGATTTTTAGTTGGGTGATACAGGGTTTTTCCAGAGTATTAATGCTGGCTGATTGACTGAATGCTGATTGGATAACAAGCTTTTTGAGGGTCTTTAAGAGAGAATTTCCTCATAGTTAAAGCCCCAGGATGTTGGACTGGCCTAAGCAATGAGGGTAGAAAAGCTTTGTATTTTAAGGATCTTTATCCCCATCACTACTAGCACTAGATAATAGCCTACATTTCTTGAGCACTAATAGAGTGTCAGGGACTATGTAAATGCTCACAACTTAGGAAAGAGAAACTATTATCCCGGTTACCTTCATTTTATACATGAGTAAACCAGGCACCGAAAAGCCGAGCGATGTGCAGAGGTCCCCAGACCAGTGAGTGGTAGAGCCGGGATGGACTGAGGGCCGTCTTCCGGCATAAGTAGGTCAAGGCGCTCCAGTCAAGCCCTACCTGTCTGGAGAAGGTTCCTTCAGTGGATGTGAACACTATTTCTTCCAACTCTTGTGTTTTTCATTTTCACATGTTGTGGAGAGAGGGGAGAAAGCAGGCTTTGTCACCAAGTCCGTGTGTCTCACTTTCAAAACTGACCACTTTCCAAATTTACCATCATCTGGGAATCATTTGAGAACAGGGAGTTTTGCCAAATCTCACTGAACTTTTGTTTCCACTGAGGAGTACTGGACTCTTGTTTCTTGCCTGATTGGAAGGCTGGGGACCCCAAGGAGCGGCGCTGGCAGCCGGTTACTTTGAGAGAAGCGTCCCGTCTGTGTGCCTCTGGCCTTCCATGGGTGCTGCCTCCCAGAGGCTGGGGAATCCCTCTGACACCTCCTGGAGCAGGAAAATGAAGTGAAATTTTTTAGATTCTGCTGCTTCAAAAAATCTGGGAGGTGTTGGTGGGGGCAGTCCCCTGGGGTGTCACCTATTTCTTATTCTTGTTGGATGGGAACCAGAATGCTCCACTTCAAAAAGACTCCTTTGGCTGACGCTTGCCAGAGAACACTGAAGATGGTCATCTCAGGGCCAGATTTCAGTCCTGTTTGTCTGCTTCTGATACCAAGAAGGATGGTTATTCCCACTGTAGTTGAGGCACTGAGCTTCGGCCTCAGCCTGGCTTGACTTGCTATACTGCCCTCTGATGGTCTGCGAGGAGGCTGTTGGGTCCTTCTGTCTGATCTTGTAGGAATTTTAGAACAGAATCCAATTTGAGGAAGATGTCCCTCAAAGATATTTTATTTCTTTTTTTAAAAAATTGAGACATAATTGACATACGACACTATATGAGTTTCAGGCGTACAGGAGAATGATTCCATGTATGTATATATTACACAGTGATCACCACAGTAAGTCTGGTGAACGTTCACCACCACACGCAGTCTTTTTTTCTAGAGATGAGAGCTTTTAAGATCTACTCCCTTAGCAACTTTCATATACACAAGACAGTGTTGCCACCCGTAATGGCCATGATGTACATCACATCCCCAGGCCTCACTTATTTTACAGCTGGATGCCTGGACCTTTTGCTCCCCTTCACCCTCTTGTCCACCCCTTGCCTCTGGTAATCATCAATCTGTTCTCTGTATCTATGAGTTCATTTTTTAAATTGAAATGAACATTTTTTAGATTCCACATACAAGTGAGATCATACGGTATTTGTCTTTGACTTATTTGTCTTATCATCATGTCCTCAATTATTAATATTAATGGTCCATCCCTCAATTTCTTCTTGAGCTGCCTCTGTGTGGGTCTAGGAAGGTCAGCAAGAGAGGAAGGAAAGCAGGAGAGAAGAGGACGGAGCTGCTTCATCTTCACATACTGAGACGATGGCCGACGAGGGCCCAGGACCTCGGCCTCTCTGGGCTCTGGTTGCGTCCTCACTAAAATTAGGAGGTTTGACTACATGATCCATCATTTTCTTTTAGCTCTTATGGTCTCTACATCTCAAGTAAGTTTTGGAAATAAACTCTCTCAATCTTTAAAAAGTAATTTCTGATTACAAACATATATGTGGTTTAGGAAATATAGGAACTATTGCAGAAAGAAGAAAATAAAAATCACCACTTATCCCACCACCTAATGTTAGCCATTCTTTATTGACTGTGGATTTTCTTTTATAAACTTTCTCTGTGTGTCTGTGTGTGGGTCTAAGTGCAAATTTTACATTCTGCCTTTTCCCTTAAGATTACAGCGTGAAGAGGGGAACCCTTCTACATTGCTGGTGGGAATGCAAATTAGTTCAACCATTGTGGAAAGCAGTATGGAGGTTCCTCAAAAAACTCAAAATAGAAATACCATATGACCCAGGAATCCCACTCCTAGGAATTTACCCCAAGAATGCAGCAGCCCAGTTTGAGAAAGACAGATGCACCCCTATGTTTATTGCAGCACTATTTACAATAGCCAAGAAATGGAAGCAACCTAAGTGTCCATCAGTAGATGAATGGATTGAGAAGATGTGGTACATATACACAATGGAATATTGCGCAGCCATAAGAAAAAAACAAATCCTACCATTTGCAACAACATGGATGGAACTGGAGGGTATTATGCTCAGTGAAATAAGCCAGGCTGAAAAAGACAAGTACCAAATGATCTCACTCATATGTGGAGTATAAGAACAAAGAAAAAAAAAAATGAAGGAACAAAACAGCAGCAGACTCACAGAACCCAAGAATGGACTAACAGTTACCAAAGGGAAAGGGACTGGGGAGATGGGTGGGAAGGGAGGGATAAGAGGGTAAAAGGGGCATTACGATTGGCAGACATAGGGTGGGGGGGCACAGGGGGGACTGTACAGCTCAGAGAAGACAAGTAGTGATTCTCATCTCACTACACTGATGGACAGTGACTGTAATAGGGTTGGTGGGAGGGACCTGATGAAGGGGGTAGTTTAATCATCACAATATTGCTCATGTAATTGTAGGTTAATGATACTAAAAAAAAAAAAAAAAAAGATTACAGCGTGAGGTTCCCTTGTGTTAGTAAGTAGTCAAAAGACAATTTACAGTGGTTTCTTAATGTTTGTTCATATGACTAAGCAGAATTTATTTTGCCATCCCTTTTTCTTTTTATAATTTATTTTGGTATCATTAACCTACAATTACATGTGCAATATTATGGTGATTAAACTCCCCCCTTCATCAGGTCCCCCCCACCAACCCCATTACAGTCACTGTGCATCAGCATAATGAGATGCTATAGAATCACTATTTGTCTTCTCTGAGTTGTACAGCCCTCCCCGTGCCCCCCCAACATTACATCTGCTAATTGTAATACCCCTTTTCCCCCCTTATCCCTCCCTTCCCACCCATCCTCCCCAGTCCCTTTCCCTTTGGTAACTATTAGTCCGTTCTTGGGTTCTGTGAGTCTGCTGCTGTTTTGTTCCTTCAGTTTTTTCTTTGTTCTTATACTCCACAGATGAGTGAGATCACTTGATACTTGTCTTTCTCCGCCTGGCTTATTTCACTGAGCATAATACCCTCTAGCTCCATCCATGTTGTTGCAAATGGTAGGATTTTCCTTCTTCTTATTTTGCCATCCCTTTTTGCTTTGCATTTAGGTGTTTTCCAATTTTTAAAATCTTATCAATAACATAACAATATACATTTTTGTATGTGCATCCTTTTGTTGGGGGTGATGTTGATGTTTTGAGTATTTTTAGAACAGCTTTATTAATTCCCGTGCTGTACGAGTCACCCATTTAAAGTGCACATGTCAGTTGTTTCTAGTGTGTTCACACGGTGTGCAACCAGCACCACAGTCCATTTAGAACATGGAAACCCCATACGCATCAGCAGTCACTCTCATCCCGCAGCCTGTCGTGTGACCTTTTGGAACTGTCAGACTGTTTTCCCAAGTGCCTGTACCACTTCTGCATTCCCACCAGCAGCATAGGAAGGTTCCAATGTCTCCACATCCTCGTCAACACTTGTTATTGTCTGTCTTTTTTATTACAGCCCCTATAGTGGATATGAAGTGATACCTCACTGTGATTTTGCTTTTGCTTTCTCTGTTGGCTAATGATGTCGAGCTTCTTTTCACATGTTTATTGGCCATTTCTATATCTTCTTCAGAGAAATGTATAGTTAGATCCTAAGCCAATTTTTAAATAAGGTTTTCTTTTTTATTGATGTATGTGCATTTTACATTACTGTTCCTAATAGTTATTACCAGGTTGTTTCTAGAAAAGTCGTATAAATTTACGCCTCCATCTTTAGCAGTGGTTCTTAACCAGGGGTGTAATTTTTGTCCCCCAGGGGACATTCTGCAATGTCTGGAGACATGTTTGGTGATCCCAACTTAGGGAAGGAGGATGCTACTAGCGTTGCTTGTGGGTAGAGGCCAGGGATGCTTCTAACATCTTACAATACATAGCACCACCCTTTCCCTCCGCCCAAGACAAAATTATCTGGCTCCAAATGTTGATAAGTGCTGATACTGAGAAACTTTGATCTTTGGTTTTTGAGGGTGTCTGTCTCAATACATCACTGATTTCATCTACCGATTCTTGGTTTTAGAATTATTTTAAATCCTGCATGGTCAAATGATTAACTATTATACTTCTTAATTATTCCCTTGTGGATCAGTATGTCTTCCTTCAATACAAACTTGAGTGTGATATATTCACTCTCACAAGTATCTGTTGAGAGCTACTACATGTTACTTATTGCTAGATGCAGAGTAGCTTACAGAAAACCAAGACATTAACTCTAAAGATAACAGTTATTTACTATTATTCTTGCTACCTAATCGGTGTTACAGACACACACATTTTTTGTCATCACAGCACACTGTGAGGCAGGTATTGTATTAGGTTTAAGTTTACTTGTGAACTTATATTTTGTAACAGAGACTCCAACAATGACTTAAAAAGGGAAAACATTTATTTCTATTTTGCATAAAACCATTGCTAGGCAGTCCGGGGCACAAACGGCAGCTCTGCCGAATGATGTTTAGAAGTCCCCAGGTTGCTGCCAGCTTACCACCACTCTTACTGCTAGGGCGCCCGTCTGGGGGCTGGATCCCCGGCCGTCCCATCCACATCCTGGTAGCATGATGGAAGAAAGGGATGACAAAAAAGGAGCAGAAAGTGTATGCCAGCTTTGTTTTAAGGAAGATTCCAGAAGCCATGACCCATGAGCTATTTTATTCCTCATTGGCAGCACTTAGTTATCCAGCCACACCTTGCTGCTTGTCAGCCTAGCCAAACCCAGCATTCTGTGACATCACGTGTGCGTGCCAAGCCTTCTTTTACTGTGGAAAGAAAGGTGCCAGATGTGGGGAGACAACAGCAATCCACGCAGGTTTAGCCCTCCTTTGGCAGATAAGGACCTGGAAGCTCAGGCACATTTGATCGTCATAAATTGCATGGATTAAATGTGTCAGACCTGAGATTTGAGCCTACTCTTCCTAATAACAAAATTCATGTTTTTTCCTCTGTTGTATCACATCACCTTTCAAAGTTTTAATGAGGTGTAAAGACATGAATCAATTATCGAACAAGGCAGATTTTTAAGAAGTGTTTTACTATGTGGCAGAGAGCACAGCTTTCCCAGTTCTGGCTGTGGCTTTGAAAGCTCACGTGTGGGACAGCATGCAGGGATCACTCATGGGACAGGCGGCCCTGACTGGGGCAGGGGGTGGGCTGCTCATCGAAATGGCTGATTAAATCTGGAAACCAGAGGAAAACACAGACCTTAACCATTTTGACTTAAAAAAGCGTGGAACATTCCAAACATACACAAAACAATCAGAACTGTATAATGTACCCTTATTATACTATTCAACAGAGATCAGTATTTTGCCATTCTTGCTTTGTCTATGACTCCCTCTTCTCCTTATCCCCTACTTGTGCTTTGAAATTCGTTTTTCTTTAGGTAAAATTTACAGACATAAACATACATAAACCCTACCTACAATTTGACAAATGGACATGGGTGTGTGAGCCACAGTCCTATAAAGACACCTAACATTTCCACTGCCCCGGAAAGTGTCCTGAGGGCTATCACCATAGATTAGTTTTTGCCTTTGCTAGAATTTTATATGAATTAAATCGTGTAGTTTGGGTTTTTCTGTGTCTGATTTCTTTTACATGCCTGCAAGATTCACCTATACTTCATCTTGGTACTTGCTTTCATTCATTCTTACTGTTGAGTATTAATTAGTTCACGTGGGAATGCATCACGACTTGTCTTTGCTTGATGGGCATTTGTCTTTCCAGTTTGGGTTTCACGACAAATGCTGCTATGAACATCTTTGCCTACGTATTTTTGAGGACATATGTTTTCATTTCTCTTAGGCTTATACCAGGAGCGAATTTACTGGGTCAAAGGGTTAGTGTATTAAACATTTTATTTTAACTTAAAACATATTAAAGTATATTCCTTTGCCAGTCTTTTGATGTAGGGCCAAGTCTTTCTTTCGAGTCTGGGTCCACCGGTTGGAACTGCAGCTTGTCTTCCTTACACAGATCACACCCATATGATGCCTCAACTACAAGATACAGTTTTCATTTCTCTAAAGGGGAATGAGAACTTATAGACATTTAAAAGCCATCTGAATGCAGAAACCTTTTGGATTTTCAAAATCCCCTATCGTCTTACATAGTTATCTTGTCCACATCTAATTCTACTGTAATAATTTTCACTGATTCACCCTTGTTGAGTCTTTCCAAGGTGCCCACTTTAGTTTTCACAATGATAACCCTCACTTGCTGATCATTCTTTTCATGTCAAGACTTTATTGGATTATATCATTTTAATTCAATTGTGTGATTATAATAATAAACACAATTAACATAAACAGGTCTGGGAACAACACACTGCCTCTTCACAAGCACGGAATCCAACGGGTGGGAAGAGATGAGAGGGTACATAACAGACAGGCATTTTATACTTAATAGTAGATGTTTAATAAGCATGTAAATAATTCATAATTTGAATCAGTATGTTTTGCAGAGTGGACAGAGTGCCAACTTGCTCTGGTGACTATCGCAGGTAATGAATATTCCAAACTCAGCAGCTTAAAGGAAGCATTTATTAAGCCCATGGGTTCTGCAGGTTATGAATTTTGCAGGATATTGTGGAAAAGACTTGTCTCAAGATATCTGCTTCAGCTGGGAAGGCTTGATGGCTACAGGCGACAATGGCTGGGACCTGGAATCGTCTGGAGGTGTCTCCATGTACATATGCAGCCCTTGAGGTGAGCTTTTGGCTGGAACCTCTGCTCACTGTCGGTTGAAGCCTCTGCGTGGGCTTTCTCACGGCACAGAGATCTTCTCACCTGGAAAGCCAGGGCTTTGATACAGAGTGTCCCAGTGAATTTGTAGAAAATGCATTTTTCCCCCCTAGTGTAGAGTTACCACTATTCATTATCAATAGATGTTATTGAACATCATTTTATGGACTTTTTTGCCATCCCTATATCTTCCTTGGTGAAATGTCTGTTCTAGTCTTTCACCCATTTTCTAATTGGATTTTTCTGTTTTCTTAGTGGAGAGTCTCGAGATTTTTTTCTCCATCTTCGCATACAAGTCGCTTGATATTCACAGCTATGATTTGCAATCCCCTTTTCTCTCTCCCCAAGTCTGCGGCTCATCTTTTTATCCTCTTAGCTGGGTCTTTTGCAGAGCAAACCTTTTTAATTTTGTCAAAGTCCAATTCTTTGATGGACTGCCCTTGTTGTTATATCTAAAAATTTTGTGCCTGATCCTAGGTCACAAACATTTTCTCTAAAAGTTTTATAGTTTTACATTTAGATCTATGACCCATTTTTAGTTCATTTTTGTATAAGGTATAAGGCTTAGGCCGAAGTTAATGTTTTTGCCTTTTGTCCAGTTATTTAAAAAAATGTCTGTTGAAAGGCCTGTCCTTTTCCCACCGACGTGCTGTTGCGTCTTTGTGAAATATCAGTTTGCCATCCTCATGTGGGTCTGTTTCTGAACGTTCTATTCCGTTTCATTGATTTATTGTCTGTATCTCTGTCAATACCACATTATCTTTATTGCTATAGTTATAATAAGGCTTAAAATCAGATAATGCTTTAAAAAATCCCGTCAGTGATCTAATTCGCCTTTCCATAAACATTGTAGGTTTGGCTTGTCAGTACAAATAATCGTATGTTTTCACAGGAATTGTGTTGAACCTTTAGATCAGTTTGAGGAGAATTGGCATCTTTACTATGTTGAGTCTTAACAGTCTGGGAATATGGTATGTCTCTCCATTTATTTAAATATTCTTTGATTTCTTTCATTAAAGTCTTGTAATTTTTAGCATGCAGATCCTCTTACATATTTTGTTAAATTTATCCTAACTTTTTGCTTTTTCTTTCTCTTTTTCATCCAGCAATTACAAATGATTGTGTATTTATTTTTCATCTCAGTTTCCAAATGTCCGTTGCTTGTATATAGAAACACAATTGATTTTTGTATATTGACCTTGTATCCTGGGACTTTGCTAAAGCCTCTTATTAGTGCTAAGCATTTTAAAAAATAGATTCCTTGGGATTTTCTACATAGACAGTCATGTCACCTGCAAATAAGGACAGTTTTATTTCTTGTTTTCCAATCTGTATGCTCTCACATCCTCTCTCCAGCCTCTATTCTTATTTCACCACTGAGACTGCTTCTCAAAGTCAGCAGTGGCCCTTGTGTGGCCAATCCAGTGGCCACTTTTTGGTTCTTATTTTGATTGTCCCCCAGTGACTGTTCTTGGAACATTTTCTTTCTGTGGCTTCATGCCACCACGCCCTACTTTCCTTCTACCTCACTGACTGCTCCAGAACACATCTATGAATTTATTCTCCCACCAGCCATGGCATCAGGATAGTGTTAGTTTAGTAAAATGAACTTTGAAGTTTTTCATCTGTTTTTATCTTATAGAACGGTTTAAAAAACAAAGACGTTTTCAATTCCTGAGAGATTTGGAAGAGTTTGCTTTTAAGCTTGCCTGGGCCATCATATTTTTTGAAATGGTCCTTAGTTAATACAGTCAGCTTATTCCTTAGCTATTGACTCACTGACGTATCTTTATTTTTTTTTTTGCTCGATTCTTCCCTGCTTGTTGGATAGTGACTTGAAGCATGGAGTGCTAGCTTAGAGGTTTTAGTTATTGATTTATTTACACTTTATTTATTTTCATTCTAATTTATTTCATTTCAGTTAGGTCTAGAGGATATTGTTCTGTAAGGAGAAGGACAGTTGCAATGCTAGCAGTGAGTCTGTTCTGCACACTGTAGGATTAGGGGAGATAAAAGAAAGGTGAAGTGTCCCCATGTTCTTCCACCCTCCTCTTCTGCCTGGAAGAAATTGCAGAAGTGTTTGAAATGATCCCGGGATTTCACTCTGCTTTGCCTGGACGATGAGCTCTCTTACCTCTGCCGGCAGGAGATGCTATGCCGGGCTCACTCTCCCACACCATCCCTGGTGTCTTCCCTGCCACCAGCTGGGAGAGCTGTGACTTCCCAAGATCCCTATGTGTTGCTCAGGTGGCTTTAACAGATAATTATTTTCAACTGCTGACGCTCAAGTCTGGACTGGTACCCGAATGGCTCACACATGACTTTGCCGGTCTGGTCCCTCAGGGCTTTCCTGTACCAGAGGGCAGTGGGGCTGGAGGCCTGCCCCTGGCATGCAGACCCACACTCCATCTCCAGGGAGAGCCCGGGCTCCGGAGCCCACCTCGTGGGGAGAATGCTCATCCTCCCTGCTGAGCCTCCCAGTGCTGCAGGCTGGGCAGTGTCTCCTCACGCTTCACGTGTGTAAGTTCCAGGCCCAGGACTTCAGAACGTGACCGTGTTTGGAGCTAAGATCTCTAGAGAGGTGATTAAATTAATATAGGGCGGTTAGGGTGGGTCCTAATCCAGTCTGACTGGTGTCCTCTATGGAGAGGAAATTTGAATACACAGTCATCAAGGAGCTCCCGCAGAGGAAAAGACCATGCGAGGACACCGGGAGAAGGTGGACACCTGCAAACCAGAGAGAGAGGCCTCAGAACAGACAAAACTTGCCGACACCTCGATCTTGGGCTTCCAGCCTCCAGACTGTGTAAATGATTTCTAGTCTGTGGTGTTTTGTTATGTCAGCTGAGCAGGCACCCAGTAAACCTGTTTCTTAGCCCCTGATATGAGTGTGTGAATTCATTCTAAGCTTAGAGCCTGACAGGTAGGTAGAGTCGGGAATGGGCCTCATTTGCATGATCTGAACCTAAACTCCCACCTTCTCCTAGAGAAATAAAACAAAACCAGGGATGCATATTAGGAGATGTCAGTAGAAGTCAACAGTGTGACAGGTAGGAGGAGGAGGAGGGAGCAGCTACATTAACAGTGTCAGCGCTTCAGTGCAGCCAGTCCCAGAAGTCTCATTAGGTTAAATTTATAGACGAGAAACCTGAAACTTGGAGAAGGTAAGCAAGCCGCCTGAGTTCTAGGCCAAGTGTTTGAACCGACCAGCCCCATGACAGCCGCATGCTTTATTGACAGCCCCGGCCCTGGGGGCAGTTCTCAGTAGCTGGGAGGCATCTGTGGTGGCCCACAGGTGCCTACTCAGGAAGACTGAGATAATGCGTGTGGGTTCCCAGCACGGACCAAATAAGGGGGGATATTTTATTTCCCAGAAGTCTTATGGTCAGGAACCACTGGGCCGTGAGTCGTGGGAGGCATGTCAGTCACTGACTGAGGCACGAGCTGATTCCTAAAGGTGAGATAGGACTTCACGGCAGATAATTTCTATTCGAGAGAGTTTCAGGGACAGTCGTCTGGTGGGAGCTGGAGCTAACTGCACCATTCACGGCACCACTGTGAGTTACCAGGGCGGCTTAGGACAGGGGGAGATGGTGTTTTCGAGCGGCCTCCTGGTGTTTCCCCTGCTTGGGGTTGCTTGTCAGGGCACATGACGGTCACTGTCTCCAAGCACGTCCGAGAACGCCTGGGATGAAGGACAGAGCTGGGTGTGGACCTCTGCTGCTGCCTTCTCCTCTTTGGTCTCCTCAGCAGTTGGTTCCCAAACCTGACCGTGCCCTGGGGTCTTTAGGTCAGGTGGGAAGAGAGCTTCGCAGGCTCTACCCATTTCTGCCTGACTTCACCAGTGGGGTACAGCCCGGGATTTGATGTTTCCTTTTATTTTAACAGCTTTCCTGAGGTAAAACTGACATACAATAAACTCATCCATATTAAAAGTGCATAATTTGATGAGTTGTGAACCGTCACTGCCGTCAGTCCTGATCATCACAATATTGATCGCTACCCGCTGAACTGTTGTTTGGGTCCCCCAGGCTGTGGCGACCTGCTAGGGCCACTCCCACCAGCTCATGCCCTGGGACGCCCTCCCTCCCAGCCCATCCCAGCCCCAGGGGACCACTGGTCTGCTTTCTGTCACTCTAGGTCAGTCTGCATCTCCTAGAAATTCATTTAAAGGGAATCACACAGTACGCACTCTCTTTTGTGCTTCTCCCACTCAGCATGATTGTTTGAGGCGCGTCCATGTTGTGTGTGTAGTTCATCCCTTTCTACCACCAAGTGGAATTCCAGAGATCGGCTGCACAACGACTGATTGATCTGTTCGCCTGTTGAGGACATTTGGGTTGTTTCCAGTGCGGGTCTCTTACAGGTGGAGCCTCACACTGTTATGAACATTCATGTTCCAGTCTCGGTGTGACTGTATATTTTCATTTCTCTTGGGTAAACACCTAGGAGTCGAGTGGCTGGGCCAAATGATACACGTCTGTTTAATTTCTTAAGAAACTGCCAACCTGTTTTCCAAGGTGGCTGTACCATGTTTTTCCCCATCAAACTCCAGTCTGCCTCACAATTTTGCAGGATCTGTGTTTTTTAACTCACTCAGTAGTGATGGTGAAGGAACAGAGCCTGTAGCGGACTGAGGCTGTTTTTTGGTTGCTACTGATCCAGGCAGTGCTTCCAGGGACGCCGACCAGCTGGTGGAGGCAGAGATGCGGGCTGGGGAAGGTTCGGCCTTGGCGGTGGAATGAAGCGCCTCTGGCTGAGCCGTGATCAAACATTACATATGCATGGCTGCTATTTATCTCTTCCCAGCCATCCCTAATATCTACGCCAGATGAAATCCTAACACCAAGGCCTATCTCAAGTTCTATCTTCTCTCTTAGAACCTTCCTGTCACTCGGCACTTCTCTTATATGAAACTGCAAAAAGTATACGGGGTTTAGCACCAGGGACGTATGAGCTTTAAATATTATTTAGTTTCTCATACTTAGTTCCTTATCTGCAGAATGAGGATAAAGGGCTTGCACTTGGCGTGGTGGATGACTCTGGTACCTGTCTCATGACAGGCACCCGACAAATGCCATCTCTCTCCTTAGCATTTAGTGCTGCACTGGGCTACTTTTCCCTCAAAGGCAGGAACTGAGCCCGCCCAGCTTTATTACCTGCACAGGACTTTGTGTTCCCACAGTATGTGCCTGATAAACGTGTGCTGGGTGGAGGAATATATCTGAGGAAATGTAGCCTGATGGTCCTCCCTGGGCTAGGACATTTTGGGTAACATCCCTTTGGGGGCTACTAGAATCACTGAGTGGGGCTCTGCTCTCCTGGGAGTCCCGGTCTGGTGACTGTGACCGTCCTCCAGAGGCATCATCTTGCTGAGTTTTTCTTTTGTTTCTTCCATCCAATCAACAAGTTGTGTGTGTGGGTGTGTGCGTGCCTAATATATATAGGCACGCACCTCACAGATACTGTGGTTTTTGCAAATTGAAGGTTTGTGGCAACCTGGCATCCAGCAAGTCTTTCAGCACCAATTGTTTTCCAACAGCATTTGCTCACATTGTGTCTTTGTGTCACATTTTGCTAATTCTCAAAATATTTCAAGCTTTTTCATTATTATTATATTTATATGGTGTCTGTGATCAGTGATTATGTCTCACTGAAAGCTCAGATGATGGTTAGTATTTTTTAGAAATAAAATATTTTTAAATTAAGGTATGTGCATTGCTTTTTTAGACATAATGCTATTCACACTTAATAGACTATATCAATATAGTGTAAAAATAACTTCTATATCCACTGGGAGGCCAAAGAATTCATTTGACTCACACTATTGCTTTATCGTAGTGGTCTGGAGCTGACCCTGCATATCTCTGAAGTATAACTGTGCGGGATGGAACAGGGCACTGGAGATCCGACGCAAGCTGTCCTGGAGCAGATGGTCCAGTGCGGGAGACAGACAGCCAAGTCGCCAAGGAAACAGAGGTAGAATTACAGCTGTGACAAGCACTGGGGAAAAGAGGTACTCGGGGCTGTGAAAGTCGGCTAGAGCTTTACAGTAGTAGTCAAGGAGGCTGAGGAGCAGGGTTAGGACTAGAGCAAGGCAAGGAGATGCCCTGGCTGCAAAATTTAAGGAGTGCTCGCTCTCAGGGTCATGGCCTTAGTGGCCTCAGCTCCAGGTGCTCTTTTTACATCTAGTTGGAAATCAAGGTCAGCCTCTGCTTGGGCACAGAAGAGTTTGCTGATTTTTTTATGTGAGGAAAAAAGTGATGAAAGGAACGGGATTTGGGAGAAGTAGTTCTTAATCGGAATCTTTTATCGGGGTGAGGACGTACAAACTGTAAGTGGCTGAGGGTTTACGTCTGGGTCAGGGAGGCAGAAAACGGCATCTCTCCGCTCACCAACCTCGCGGGTTTGAGAGCGCACCTGCCGGTGTCCTCCAGGCGCTGCTCCGCTAGGGGGCGCTGGAAGGCAGGCCCGCCCCGGACGCCCGCGCAGAGCGAGCACCACCCGCCGCGTCCCCAGAGCCTCGCAGAACTTCGGGGACTTGCCGCCGAGCCCCATCCTCTGCGGTCACGAAGCTTTGCTTCTACCTCAGGGCGCCTTCGTAGCTCCTGGAACTCAAGCAGGTGCAGGGAAAAGGCTTAGTCAGCAACCAGGAAGGGGTGCCGCCCCCACCTCCGCACCTTCCGCCTGGGTCTTTGGCTGCAGCACCCGTTTGGGTCAGGACTCTGCTTCAAGGCACAGCATATTTTATGCAAAATCACAGTTTCCCTGGTCCTAGGTGTCGCCCTCGGACTCGCCCATAGGCTGGTGGTCAGTGGCCCGGGTGGCCTGGTTTTAAGATGAGCCGAGCTACCCGGTTTCTCTCCCGGGAGGGCGGGGATGGCAGATGGAGAGCCCGAGGCCCGCGGCGGTGCTCTGTGAACGTGCGAATGGGACGGGTGGGACGCCGATCCGGGGCCCAGGCCCTCCCCGCCAGGGGCCGGGAGCACAGCGAAGCAGCGAGGCGCAGGGGGAGGAGGGCAGGCCCTCGTCAGGGGCTGGGGCCGGCCACCCCGCAGGGCGCAGGCCTGCGCCGCGGCTGCCGGGTCGCTTCTGTGCTTGGCTGTGGGCAGGCCCCCCGCGTCCTGTGGCCTCGTGCGGGGCTGGGGGTGGGGCGGTGGGAAATGGCTCCCCAAGTGACCAGGGAGCCCGAGAGCCCGCGAGCTGCGCTGCGCTGTGCGGGAGAGCGTTGGGGGTGGTCAGTGTTCGCTTAAAATCCCCTTGATACTGGACAGCGACTCCCTTGCCGTGCGCGCCCGGGTGCGTGTGCGTAGTGGTGTGTGCGTGCAGGGGTGTGCGCGCGCGCGCATGCGTGTGCAGGGCCGGCAAAGCCTGTCTGGCACACATTACGTCCCGTAATCCTTACACCCTGTGATGGAAGCGACACAGTTTGGGTTATTTTCCTCCCTTTGCGGAGGGGAACGGAAGGGCGCCTGGCCCGGGGGTCCAGAGCCAGACCTCAAACCTACGGCTTTGGCTCCGCTCTGCCCGTTCCTCCCAGCCTCGGAGTGGCCAGAAGCTCCGCTGGGGCCCGCGGCGTGGAGGGGCGGGCGCCGGGGTCCGCCGCACGGGGGCAGTGTGGCTCCGCGCCCGGCCCGGCGGCCGGCGGTCAGCGGCTTCCCTCGGTCGCCCTTTGCAAGCGCGAGCGGAGGCCTGGAAGGTTTCATTCAGTCGTTCCTCTTTCGGAGGTTGGAAAGGGGGCCGGGTTCTGAGGGGCCCCGGTTAAGTGGATTAGAGCGGGACCTGCTGCTGTGGGTGACGCCCCCTGTTTGCTCCTGCGCATCTCGCCGGGGTCAGTCTGTCCGGGACCCACGCAGTCGCCCAGCTCCAGCCTGTGCTTCAGCAGGGACCTGCCCACGCAGCCTTTGGAGAGTGACTCAAAGGAACGCTTTGCTGGGACCGCTCAGGGTGGTCAGCCTGGCCCGGAAACACGTTCGTGGCTGCTGTGGAGAATGTGGTCCCGGGAACCTAACCTCTGCCCTTCAAGAATCAGCATCAGGGGCCACCCGCCCCGCCGGCATTGCCCCAAGGCTGGCAGAGGACACATTATCCCAGGTCCACTCTGCCCTGCGCTTGAGGGACACAGGCTTGGGCCACTTGTGGGCTTTGTAGCCCTTTTTTTTTACCAAGAGTGATGTTGGTTTCCTTCAGTTTCCTAAAGGGGTCTGTCCCCCACCCTGGCCGGCTCCCCGCACAGGGGCTCTGCTGGGCCCCCAGGGGAGCGTCGGCCGCAGCTTTCAACCTACAGGAACGGCTCGGCTCTGGCCTCTGTCCGAGGAGCTTGGCAGGGCGAGCCGGAGGGCCTGGGGCCGGCCGAGAGGACCCGCAGGCCTTATTAGCACCTATCGCCCCCTGTGTGTGTCAATGCTTTTGTTTCTTGCCCTTCCCGGGCTCTTGGGAACCTCGTGGACAGCGAACCCATCCCAGGGGTTCCCGTAGCACAGGCTATGGACATGGACACATTTCTTCCTGAAAAGTTTTTTTGCCCTTGTAGGGTTAACACACATTTCATTTTTTTAACATGTTATTTTGAAATAATTGTGGGCTCACAAAAACATGGAAAAATTATACAAAGAGTCCCCAGGTACCCTTCACCCAGACAGCCTCCACCACAGGGCTTGAGAGTGAACTGCAGACTGGGTGCCCTTTATTTCCTAGCCCTTTAGCCTGTATTTCCTGAAAATATGAATGTAGTCCAAGATCAAGTCAGGGAACAGACCCCGAGAAATACTATTATGTCACCTCCGACCTTATTCATATTCCCCCATTGCCTGCTGACGTCCTTTCCCGATCATACCCTTGGGCTGTTCGGTGCATCTCTAGCCTCCACTCTCTCATCTGGAATGGTTCCTCTGTTTTGTCTTTTGTGACCTAGACACTTTTAAAGAGCATAGGCCACTTATATTGTAGGAAGTTCCTGACTCTTGGTTTGTCTGACGTCCTCGCTGTAATTTGACCGGGCAGAATTCCACGGGAGTGGCGCTGGCCTCTTCCCAGCACCCTGTTAA
The DNA here is from genome assembly GCA_029783875.1 of Phataginus tricuspis. NCBI lineage: Eukaryota > Metazoa > Chordata > Mammalia > Pholidota > Manidae > Phataginus > Phataginus tricuspis. The sequence goes on along the minus strand of JAQQAC010014596.1, from coordinate 1,603,423 downwards.
GAGGCAGAGAATGTCCATTTGTGCCATTACTGAAGAAGTTAAATTTATCACTTGATGCAGTGCTGTCTGCCAGGTTTCTCCGTTGTAAAGTTGTAGCTTTCCCCTTCATAATTAATAAGTATCTTCTGAATATCCTATTTCTCATACACATTGTGCATTTTAGATGACCTGAGAAGTATAGTCAAGGAGGAGGAGGAAAAAGTCCTTTGCAGCCCCCACTCAGCGGTCACCACTACTTTCGTATTAAGTGTTCATTCTTCTTCCTTTCACTGGGGCCGTTCCCTTTTGCTGCGAATCGTCTAACATAGCCAGAAACGGTGCATCCTAGGGCTGATGCACTCGTGTGTCCCCTGTCCCAGGAGCCTCCTGGTCCTCTGGGGATGTTGTGAGCCCTGCCTGAAGCAGAGGTGTGCTTCTAATTGAAATTTTATGTCTGGCACACGGCAGAGGGAGACTTTAAGTAGTAAAGCCTGTCGCTCCCCCAGAACTCAGCACCTGGGCACTCCTTCCGGGTGGAGAGGTGGGGGGAAGGCAAGCATGTAGGAGCTGGGCCCTCATCACCTGGGGGGACTGCAGAAGGGCCTGGGGCAATGCTTGGGGCCAGGCTGCACAGTGCAAGCCTGGCATGCTGTCCCGTGGGGAAGTTCAGTACACTTGCATCTCAGAATCAGCGACTGAGGTGCAAGGGAGCTGGGGCGCTGACAGACTGAAACTGAGAGTGACTCAGGGCTATTCGTGGGGGTGGCAGAGGTGTGTCATCTCCCCAGGCCTCTCTGCCTGCAGCAGGCACGTGGCAGGATGACTTCTGAGGTCCTGGGGGAGAAACCTCAGGTCGGTGATGCACATACAGTCTGCGGGAAGCCAGAGGGTCCGGGGGTGTGGGTGGGACGCTGAGACGTCGCTCATCAGCTAGCCCATGACCTGTGTGTCCACAGAATGCCTGTCCTCTCACTTCTCTCCAGCTCAGAAGGCCGCTGCTCTAGCCCCAGCCACTGTCCCTACCCACCTTCCTATGGGAGTGGCCTTCTAATGGGTCTTACTCCCTGACAATTCATTTTACACACAGAAGCCAAAACTACTTTTTGATTGTAATGATTAGGACTAGTGGTTCCCTGGCTTGAAGGGCTCCACCTGCTTTCTGTGGTTCAGGGTGAAGCCCAGTGCTGTGTCCTGGTGATTCCCCGAAATCACCTGCCACACCCGACTGCTACTGTCACTGCAAAAAGCCTGGGTGTGTTTGGATACCGCTGAGCAGAGGAGGGAAGGTCATACAGTTTTATGGAGCCTGTGGCAGCACCAGTCTCCGAGCTGTTTTCACCCACAGACATTTACTCAGCACTGCAGCTCATTAGCATTGCCCCACCTCTCTTATTTCCCTGTCCAGGGCACTGGCCTCCTTTACATTCTTAGACCTGCTAAGCTTGTCCGCACCTCAGGGCCTTTGCACTGCTCACTGTTCTGCCTGGAATGTTCCTGCCTCAGATTTTACATGACTGGTGCTGCATGCATGTAGGTCCCAGCTCAGAGGTTAGCTAACCTAATGCAGATTCCTGCCGTGGGAGCAGTGTTCTGGGGACAGGTCAGGAACTCAGGCTGGGTAGAGAAATCAGGATGAAGAGAGGTGAAGGGGCAAGTCATGAAGGTCCGGCCTCATGGACACTCTGGTTCAGTTGCTGTGGGGACGTGGGAGGGTGCTGAGCTGCAGGGGGACAGCTGAGGAGAGGCCAGGGTGCCTTGCTGGGTCCTGGGAGGTCATGGGTTGGTGTGCTTGGCATGGTGGCCCTGTGTGCTTGTGAAAGTTACAGGAGTCAAGAGATTAGAGGGCCTATGAGCCACACCTCACAGTGTCATGGACATTGTTACCAAATGGAAAATGGTTATTCAGGAAGAGAGTAAAGATCTTATGGCAGATAAAAATGATTTTTGCTCATCCTTAGATTCTATGGAATGAAGTTTGTCCAGGTTAATTTTGAGGGGATCATGAACTAAGGGAGCCCTCCAGGACTTGGGGCACTAAGAGCAGCCCCCGTGGGTTCCTAAGTGAAGGTGGGGGCTAATCATTCAGGGAGCAGAGGGCCCAGGGTTGGAAATAGGGGTATAGTAGCTTCTCTTGTGATTCAGGTGGGAGTGAGACTAGCCAGGGAGCTGGGGCCGGGCAGAAGGGCCGCCTGAAGCGCATACTGACTTTCCAGTGACTTCACGAGTCAGTGTGTCCCTGTGCCCTGGGGACCATCCCCTGTGCTCTGCTGGGCTAGAATGTTCTCAGGTCTTCGAGGCTCTGCTGTAAGAGGCCACGTAGGCTATAAACAAAAGCTGGCGCCTGACTTTGTTTCTGCTCCTTTGCCCTGAGAATGCCTTTTTCCTGGGGGGCTTGGTTATTTCTACCGGGTGGCTCATTACCCTTAAAAAGTTATTTGTGTGAATTCTTTGAGGCTTGGATTGAGGGAGAGTCTTTAGGGAGCATCTGTACTTCCTTCTGTCCCCTTTGGCCACTGTCCATCTGGAATACTCTTCACTAAAGTCACAGCGGAGATTTTGTGTATTTGGCTGCAAGCCGGTGAGGGCGGCCTCATGGTTCCTCTCTTCGGGGATGGTTTTCCTCCCTTCGGGGATGGTTTTCCTCCCTTCTCTGCTCAGGCAGCTTCTCTGTGCTCTCCCCTGGGGATGGGCGGGGAAGCCTCATGGGTCACACTTTTATGTTAGGCTCTCCGTCTTGGGTGGTCCCTTGGGGTCATCTTCTCCAGTGCGCCAGGGGCTGTAAAAATTGGAGCTCAAATGTGCCAAGTTCAGCAAATGCCCTTAGGGCCAAAGAGCGCCAAGTCACTGCTCTCTCTCTGGGTTTCTGGTTTCCTTTAGATTTGGCCTGATAGCGATCTTGGATGCTTTTAAAAGGTTAAGAAAATTTACCAGTATTTTGGTTGTTTTCAATGGGAGGGCTGGTTTATATGCTAGCCAGCCATGGTACCAGAAGACTTAGCACCTCCACGCTGGGCCCCTGGGCCGGTCACCTGTCCCCGGGCCTTGCACCCGCGCAGTCGTGCAGGCACCGCCTTCGCAGCAGGAGCATGTTGCCCCAAGTGCCTTTGCCTTCTTCCCTCCATGTCTTGCTGTGCATCAGGGTGACCCATGACCTGACCAGTTCCTAAGTGCTCGGTAGTTTGGGGCATTGCTGTTCCGGCTGCTGGTAGTTTTGAGAAAACAGCTTTCTTTTCCTCCTGCCCTCCCACCCTGAGATGTCTCCAGTGGCTTGTTGGGGAAGAAAGGGGCTTCTACTCTGAAGAATTTTAGACAAAGCCCAAGAAAGAAAAAGTCCTTTTCCTGGGGCATGAATCAGACTCTAAATGACTTCAAATTCCAAAGTTTTAAATAAAGATTCCGCAGATTATGTTTCAATCTAGCTTTAAACCAGGTTTAAAGAACATGCTCATCTCATCCCCGGAAGGGAGGATTTCACTTTATTATTACTATTTTGTGCCTGTCAGGTTGTTTCTAGAGTCCCTGAACTATGACAGTCCTCTGTAGTGTGTGTGTGTGTGTGTGTGTGTTTCAGATCATGGAGGACACAGAACTCCCTTGTCCTTCCCACTTCTCACCACAGTCCCTGGTTAGACAAATTCTTAAGACTGTGGTAGGTGCTGAATAAAATGAAGGACTCAGCTGGCCCTACAATAATTCAGTGAATCTCTCTGTGAGCTAAGAGTGATTTCATATGCCTGCAGGGTTGTAGTGAGCATCTAATGGGATGGAGTATGTGGAAAGAAGCACTCCACCCACACGGCAGGGCCCCCTCCTCCAGATCTGCCTCTGCTGAACGTCTGTGTGTTGGCTGCTGTGGTCCACGCTCAGGGCCCCCAGAGCCAAGTGGGAGGTGGCTCTGCGTTTCACGGCACAGGCTGGCCCCACCAAGGCCTTGTAGTGTATCATGGGTGTGGCGTCTTCAGGCCATGTGAGGTCTGACAGTACCGCTTCTCACAAAGGCGATTTAGACTTGGGAAAAATCACAGACAAAAACACAAAGACAAATAATACATTGTGTTTGTAGAGTAATTAAAATTTTCCTAGTGTTCAGTTGAATCCCATATCAGACCTGAATGGTGAGCAGGGTGAGTATGACTCTTTTCAAGGAAGAAATTCAGAGAAAACTAGGGATTCATGTCAAGTGATCGTCTGGGCCTGTAACTCAAGTCTTAAGCTCTGCCTGAGAGACAACCCTGGAGTTTCTGGAAAATGCCATCCTGGGTTAATCTGGTGGTCTAGCATCTTTTTTTTTTAACAATGGGATCAGGTATTTTTTGCTGAAAGAATGTGGTAATTTTTTTCTGCCATATTAGCTATGAAAGTTTAATGACCCTTCTGTAATAGTCCCATGAGGTCCATCTCAGGGTGTCCTGAGATGTGGGCTGTCATTGTGTGACTCGGATCTCCATGGAAATGCAGGGCACGAACCGTCACGAGTCTCCTGAGCAGTAGACAGAGGCCGGGTGGTCTGACTTTCCCAAGGCGGGTTCTGTCGTGCTGGGTGCTCACATTTGAATGAACAACCAAGTTTTCCTCTTCATATTAACTGCTGGAAAACTCAGAGCTGATTTTAAGGTGTACCCATCGCTCGGGTAGAATTCCATACATGACAGTTCATGCTCCTCCCTTGGTCCCATCTTACGGCTCTATTCTGGCTTTTCCCTTTTCCCCACATTGTATTTTATGCTCCTTAATAAACCACTTAAAAGACTTTTAGAAACAAGTTCCCAACTAATAAGTAAAGGAATGAATGCATGAAGAACTGAATAACTAGGGTTAGAATATATGGTATAAACTGTAGATGTTAAAATAATTTGAGAACAAAAATGTTATCATGGGCTGAACCAATTATTGAATGCTGAGCAGAGGCAGAGAGATTTGAGGTCAAATTCATTCCAGGTAAACATGGAAGGGTGCCACGTGAAAAAGCAGTGTGAACTGAAAATAAAGTTGGGCATGGGTGTGGCACTTGCATTTAACTCTAGTTAAAGGACCGTGTGAGTAAATAGGGGGACCCAGGAGCGGGTAGGTAAGAGGGGCCAGTTGGTGGAGAAAAGCTGTGCAGAGACCTTGAATTTGATTGGACAAACAGAGGAGACTTCTTGTTAGGCCACATGTGCTTTATGCCTGTCCCTCCAAGGAAAGCTCAGGAGGGTGACAAGAAAGGAAATATAAGGAGCAGCCCAGAAAGGTCAAGGTGTGGGTAGAAGAAAGATTTCACAAAGTCTCAGAAAGGCTTGATGAGGGTCTGGAGGGAATGGCCATTCACTTGGCAGCTACCACCCCTCCACAAGGGATGGAGCCCATCTTGTGAGACATTGTGCCTGGTCAGTTCTGGGCTGGGGACATCCTGCACAGCAGGGAAGAGAAGTGGGCTCAGGACTGGCTGGAAATGGGGGAGGTGGTGAAAGTCCTCACAGCGAGGGGCAGGGGCCCTGGCTGCTGAATGAGCCTGCTTTGCCCTCAGAACCTCCGAGGCAGACGCAGCCCGGCCCCTGCCCCATCACAGGCGGGAGGCTGAAGGAATCTTCTCTTAAGAAGCCAAATGGCCCCAGAACGAAGGCCTCCCCACCCTGATACGAGGGACCTGCACTCAACACCTGGGCACCTTGAGAGCTCAAAGGAAGCCCACAGGTTGAGACGCTCTGGCCACACACAAAGCTTTCAGTCAGACTGGAGCACCTAGTCTTAAACAAAACAAATAGCCCCGGATCATGGGACTTTTAAGGGACATCATTAACATGACAGAGTCAGAGTCAAAGAGCCCTAGGGGAAGAAGAGAAAATGCACAGAACACGAGAGAAGTTAGAAAAAGGCCAACAAAAACCTCTGAGAAATACTGTGATATAATGCACTCATCTATCAAGTATAGGGCCCTTTAAAAATAGACAGTTAAAAAAAATTAGACAATAAGAAGAGCTCCTAAAACTTAAAAAAAGCAAAGACATCAATAGAGAAGTTGAAATAGAAAATAAAAGTCCCAAAAGGACGTACAAAAGGCAGAGGGGGGGAAATAAATTATAAAATATTAGAAACATGCCGATCAGCCAAAGATGTACACATATGAAAAAGCCAAAATTGGAACCAGAAAAAGAAGAAGAAATAAGAAATAATAAGACATTTTATCAGAATTTATGGATGAGCCTTTAGAACTACCCGTTTGGCATGGTAGCCTTTAGCCAGCAAGGTAACAATTAAAATGAGTTAAACTAAATGACGTTGATTTTGCAGTTCCTCGGTCATACCAAGCACACTGCACCCGGTCCATGCCCCATGTGGCCGGGAGCTGGCACGCAGGGCCTGCAGGCAGAGGACATTTCCAGCGCAGGCTGCGAGTTCTGTGGGCAGTGCTGCTTTGGACTGACAGCAGCTGCTGGGACCCAGGCGATGGGTGAGACAAACACCTGCTCTCACAGTTAGTGGGGAGATGCCCTAACTCCAGGGTACAGTAACTGCCAGGGCCCTGGCCCTCAGGGGGTCTGCGGGCTGCTGGTCCTCCTAGGCCCTGGGCCCCAGCAGACACAGGAGAAGGAGGGGCTGAGGTGCCTTTCCCGGGCCTGCTTACATCCTCCTCTCAAAGTCCACATTTAAGAATGAAAACTGCTCACGGAGCCCTTCCTCAGGGCCGGGCTCTGGCTGGCTCTGAGCGTGGGACATCCCTCATGTCGTTTTTCTGTTACATCAAGCCCAAGAGGGGGATTCTCCTGTACCCATTTTACAGAAAAGAGAAAGAAAAACCAAGTAACGGGCCCCAGGGCACACAGCCTGGCTTTCTGTTCTGAGGACCCTCTTCCCTAACTAGTGGTCTCTCTATTGCTGGCCAGAGGCCATGTTCTGTGTGTGTGTGTGTGTGTGTGTGTGTGTGTGTGTGTGTGTGTGTGTGTCTTCATTTGTTTATTTGTTTTTGTTTTTTTAGTTTTTTTAAAAGTTGAACTACAGTTGTTATACAATCTTATACTGGTTTCAAGTATACAACACAGTGGTTCAGCAGTTACCCATATTACTAAATCCTCACCCCCACGAGGGCAATTACTACCTGTCAACTTAGGAAGATGTACAGAATTTTTGGCTATATTCTCCATGCTTTGCTACCATCCCTGTGACCAACTGATATTTTGATTGGGAATTTTTGTGCCCCTTTATCTCCCTCACTCTCCCACCCACCCCAACCCCTACCCCAAGGTAACCACCAGTCCCTTCTCAGTGTCTATGAGTCTACTTCTGTTTTGTTCATTTTGTTTTGTTTTGTTTTGTTTTTAGATTCCACAAATAAGTGAAATCATATGGTATTTGTCTTTTTCTGACCTGGCTCATTTCACTGAGTATAATACCCTCTAGATCCATTCATGTTGTTGCAAATGGCCGGATTTCTTTCTTTTTTATGGCTAAAAAATATTCCATTGTGTATATGTACCACCTCTTCTATATGCATTCATCGGTTGATGGACACTTTAGTTTCTTCCATATCTTGGCTATTGTAAATAATACAGCAATAAAGATAGGGGTGCATATATCTTTCTGAATCAGGGACTTTGTTTTCTTCTGGTAAATTCCTAGAAGTAGAATTACTGGGTCATACACTATTTCTATTTTTAGTTTTTTGAGGAACCTCCATACTGCTTTCCACAGTGGCTGGACCAACTTACATTCCCGCCACAGGGCAGGAGGGTTCCCTTTCCTCCACCTCCTCACTGGTGTGTGTCTCTTTGATTTGACCCTTGACCTACACCAGCTTTCCATGTCCTGGGGTGACATACATAATACAGACCAGACGCCCTGAAGGAGCAGCCCTGATGAAAAGCTGGGTGAGCAGCTCGAGATGATTTTGGGGGGAGGTTTGCCTAGCATTTCCTCGAGACAGAACCCACAGGTTGTACTTAAACTGAGCGAAACCCCAAACCAGGTCCCATCATAGAGGTGCCTTCTGCTGGCCCCCACTCAGGGTTCTGTCCCCCAGCAAAGCAACTGAGGAGATGCAGGGGCAGAGATGATGCCCCACCCTCTGCTGTACTGAACTCACAGCCCCGGTGCAGAGGGATGACTTGAGGCCCAGACCCTTTCAGTAAAAGCCATGCAGGCATCCCGGCTGCAGCATCTCCCTGTGGGGTCCCGCGTGCCTCGGGGCGGAGCAGGGGCTCGCTCATGAGACCTGCCCGCAGGCTGTCACTGTGCACGTGCTGTGTGTACCAGGGGCTGCCCCCGGCTCTGCCCCTCCATCTATTCGTGCTCCAGTCTAAGGTGTTTGGAGGTGTGGTGGCAGAGCTTGCTTGCTCCTCCCAAGGGGCTCCTTCTTATGTTGTATTAACTGCTTTCATTTCACTACTAGCACATTCTGTCTTTGTTGCTGGGACCTGAGGCTTATTTGTCGGCAAAAATAACAAGACCAGGGGCCCAGAAGTTCTCAGCAGAGATGGCAAGAGGGTGTGGGGGGCATGTGTGAGGTGATCTTGGGGGCAGGAGGTCATGCAATGGCCTCGGAGGCCAATACTGGGAAGGAAGGAAAAGAAAGACATGAAAAGAAGCCGAAGTGAAAAAGCTATGTCGCCAGATGATAATGTCATGGCGAGGCAAACATCTCCTTATTCCAGAGCCATTGCCACTCACACGGGCCGTCCCGGCCTGGTCCACAGAATGCTGTCTCGGGGTGGAGAGACCCGCCGTGCACCCCGGGCTGGCATCCCGGGCGCGCTGCAAGAACCCTCTTCCCGTGGCGGGAGGATGGCCGTTTGACACGCGTAGCCGCGGGTGCTCTGGAAACAGCACGAGGGACCCCGGTTCACGTGACTTCAACCCATCAGGAGTGCCGAGTTGCGAGCTGAACCCTAAATCAGACGCAGGTTTTCAGAGCATCTTTAGATGGGGGTAAGCCTGCACTTTTGGTGACGGGCACACAATGGAAAATGTGAAGTTTGGTTCTGAGGCCATTTCAGGCATCTCAGGGGACCGGCTCACGGGAAAGATGTTGGGCTCTTAGCAGCCACATTGGAAATGTCCTGGGAAACACGCGGGACGTATCCTGGCTGCAGGCCAGCCTAGGCGTTCTCAGCGAGGGCTCTGAGGCTGCCGGTAATTCTCACACCTGCGCGACACACCAGTAAGCTTGGAATTGATTCAAAAGAGTGGAATCCTTTTTTCTTCATTAACCAAATAGGCATGACTGTTAAAGTCTGATCTGTACCAGTTCACCTCCAGAGTGATTAGACCAAGCGCCAGGATAAAAGTGTTGAAGATACGCTTTGGCGAGAAAAAAGAGCCATACGTGTGTAAAGAAGGAAGACGTTTGAGGAACACATGAGCACATTCTGCCCAGCCCCTGCCTGCCCCGAACCATGTCTCCTGCAGCTTTATACCACTGCGTCGGCCGCAGGGAAGTCTGAGGCTTGATTCCTGCCCCGGGTCTCCGGCTTTGGGGTTTTTCTATCACACCCGCAGTGCCCTTTGAGCAACCTTCCTGTGACCCCTGGCCTAGGGCTACTCTCTGTTCTGAAAAACGAATGAGCTTAAATTAAACTCCTGCAGTTTTCCCTCTAAATTTAATTGCTTCAAAAGGATTATTCCAACTGCCAGTGGAAACTTCTGACCCCTTGAAGGGTGTGTGAAGGGTGCGTGGCCGTGTGGACTGGAGAACGTGGCAGTCAGGATAAGCCAGGTTTGCTGCAAAAACAATCAAACTCCAAATCTCAGCGGTCTGAAAAGAAGGGCCTTTTCTGCCTCACTCTGGCACTCTGATAAGCCGGCTGCTGCTCTGCTCCAGGTGAGCCACGCTCTGGGACCCAGGGTCAAGGGGCACCTCTATCTTCCCGCTGTGATGGAGCTGGAGGAGGTGGGGCAGCCGCATACTGGCTTTAAAAGGTTCAGCCTGGAGCTGGCTTGTTTCTCTTCTGTCTGAATGTCATTGACCAGAGAGGGTCACTTGGCCATTTCTGTGTCCATGGAAAGGGAATACCTAGTTCTTCCTGGAGGAGGGTCACTTTAGGAATAGAAACCAGGGTATTCCGTGGAGTCAGCAGGGTCAGCACTGTAAAGGGGCTTTCTGTCCATTCTTGGCCTGAAATTCATGGACAAGACTTATCTCTGTGCACAGATTTTCAGGAAAAGCCTAAAGTTGATCATTCCATTTCAGGAGGCACCCTGCCAGCCTGGCATCACTGTTCCCCAAAGGATCACGCAGAGCAGGGGTAATTTTCTTCCAGTTCCGCCCTTGTCTTTGAAGCTGAGCCACACACAGAAGCCCAGCTCAGGCCTAGGCCTGCCCAGCCTGGGCCAAGCCGCACTCCCTCCCGGGCCCTGCAGAGCACGTCTGCATCCCCTGGGTGGCCCAGCCCTCCGGAGGCATATCCCTCAGGAGAGCGGAGGCCCCTGCAGCCCATCTGGACCCCAGAGCCCAACTGTCTTGGCAGAGGCTGCCCAGGGTGTCAGTCAAATTCAAGAATATTCCTTTAATACCGAATAACCATGTATGGCTGGCAGGGCTCCCTCCGCCTGACAGATGGCGAACACATGCCTCGGGCAGCCCTGCTCTCCACATCAATCTCTCTCTGCTGGCTTTCAGCACATCCTTCCAGCCAAGGCCCCTCTCTAGCTTTAGCTTGTGACTGTAACGCAGAGTCTCTTCTGAGGTCTGGGGGTGTGGAGAGGTTTTTGTCGGGGAAGGGCAGGAAGTTCGGCACTGCTATCAGATGAGATCTTCCCCGGCCAGAGCTGGCTGGTCCTCGGCCGACCGGCCACCGTGCAGCTCCTGTGTGGGCTGAAGGACCTAGAAATCATGCCAGCAACCGGGAACCATTTTGGGTTTGCAAGACTGGACCCTTCCCATTAGCACTACTTTGGATTTCAAAGTCGATCTTTCTTCATATGCCCTTAAAATGCTTACAGAGTGCTGGAAAAGAGAGCTTGTAGAATTTCTCAGGGGTTGGTAAGAGAGGGGGGTTTGTGTGGGGGCGTGGGCATGCAGCAGCCAGCACCCCACTCTGTTGCGGGCGGGGCCGATGGCTGGCTCTGAGGGTCCCAGTCCCCCAGCTTCCTGCTCACTGTCCCGGCCTGAAGGGCCTCTCACGCCGTGACGACACCGGCATTCGTCTCCAGCCCACCCTCTTCCTCAGCAGACTGCTGTCTGGGTATCTCCGTTTGGATGGCTTAAGAGTATCCCAAACTTTCCACATCCAAAACCAAACCCAGGGGTCTTGCTCAGAAGCTTGTTTCTCCACCAGTGCTCGATCTTGGTAAAAGCCGCCACCCTCTCCCTCTGCTCCGGGCAGAAGCCTGGGTGTCGGTTTTGGCTTCCTCCTCCTCCTTCCTCAGGCCACGCTGCCCTCACATGGCTGCTCCGCCAGAGATCCTTTCCTCCCGCCTCCAGCATCCATCCTCTGTGTGCTCACCTCTCTTCACCTACACGGTCGCCAGTCCCATGCAAGCTGCTCGCACGGTCCCCAGACTGTTACCTCTTGCCCACCCCCACCCCGTCCTGGTGCTCTTGTCATGCACAGCCACTGTGCCCCAGGCCATTTCAGAATCAGCCTAGGAGCCCTCTGAGGACCAAGGAGCAGGCTCTTCTCGGGGCTGCGCACCAGCCGCCTTTCAGCGCTCACTCCCGCCCCGTGCTGAGTGGCCGCACCCCCTCCTCTTGCAGTTCTCTGACCTTTCCCAGGTTCGGCCTAGCTTCAGGGACTTTGCACAAGCTTTCCCCACTGCCTGGATGCGCTGGCAAGCGCCCCACTTGATTGACTCCGTGGGGTCATTTATGTTGCAGCTCAGAAGTTGTAGCTTGTGTGAGATGCAAAGATGACTGGGAAGGAGGGCATGGAGACGAAGTGCCAGGTGAGGACTTAGGGGGAGGCTGTGTACTGTGGGTGGACCAGCTGAAGCCGCCCATGAGGCCTTGGTAGGGCATGTTAGAAGCAGAGATGCTCAAGGCAGGAGGGCCACTTAGAAAGGTGATGCGATAAGCCAGGCGAGAGGTTTTAAGGGGCCTGACTTCAGCAGAGTAATGGGACAAGAGCAGGTAGGGGGTGGCATGGGTCCACTTGTAATTACTGACACTAGTGTCTGAGGCAGAGGAAAGCCCTGTACCCATTGCTTTTCTTTTCTGAAGCCCTCACAGAACCCCCACGGACTGACATTTCTAGTTTAGGTGACTCTAAGGGATCATTTTACATCTGCGGTTCCTGCTGGCCATGCAGCCCGCCTTGCCTGGATTTGGGGTAAATTACCACTGCTTGGGTTAAGCAGCTCTGGTGTGCTGCACACATGCATGATGGGAAGGAATCTTCAAGGGCGGAAAGGGCCAAGTTCCCCCAGGGTAATGCTGCGAGGTTCCCACGAACCTTGTTTGGGGCAACGCAGGGAGCTTGTGCTCCGAGGGGAAGCCTCAGCGGGAACAGCCTGGGCCTGTGCACCCCACAGCACAGCCAAGTAAAACCCTTTCAGGGAACGGGGTGAATCGCTGCATAGCAATAACAGGAAAGGCTGGGGGACACCCAGAAGCAAGGGCCAGCCTTCTGTGTGCTTTCCCACACCATTCATTTAGAGTCTGTGTTCCCACTGGTTACTGACACTGAATTCTGCAGGGAGCGCTTTTCCTCATTGGAAAGGATCTTCTCAACTCAGCACATTGCCTGCCTATCGCGTCCGTGGTTTGCCTGCCATCTGGATGAGTAATACCACTGTGGGTTAGTAGGGGGCAAAGCCCTTATATGCCCCCTTAGCCCGAACCATCCTAAGGGAGCAAGCGTCACTACCTCATGACTCTTCATTCACCATTGAACACGCAGATAATGAAAAGAAAATTCTAGTTTTGAGAAAGAGACCTTAGACTGCTGGCAAAATAGAGATGTGGGCACAGATGAGGAGTCACCAGGCTGCCGTCCGGATCGCAATCCATAAAAATGCTCATAGAAAGGCAGGATTTAGGACACTGAAACTTGCATGATGTCTGAGACACGAAGAAACCGCAAGTAGATACTTTGAAAGAGAGCAGGCGCAGTGCTAGTCTGTCCTGAAGATGCTCTTTAGACAGCAAGTGTGCGTCCTTCCATGCAACATGCCCACACCCTGGGAAAGTTCCCATCGTTTTATTTTATGTAATACGTGTACAAGCCAAGATTTGCGTCCAGGGGGATCAAAGGAAGGAAGCTGGGACTGATGCACCTGGGGTGTCGTGTGGTCTCTTCTGTCGAGATTTGGAGGTGCTGTGGTGGGTGTGGGGTTCTGAGTGAGACTTCCTTTGTAGGAAACCTCCCACCTCCCATGTTTATCCTTGTATGAAGCACAGAAAACATCTGTGAGTTTTTTCAAGGGGTTAAAATATTTATCTATGTTTTTCCTCCGTCTCTATGTTTATTTTAACTGGTACTGTGTGTGAGGTCAAAAAAGCATATACAGTATTTTAAAGGGTATGCAGTGGGCACCGGCACACCCCTGTGTTTGTGCGTGTGAAGGTGCGTGTCCATCGCTATGCTGAAGAACGTGACCAGCAGTGTGCTATGCCCACTGTTCTGTCCCTCTCACTGTTTACCTCAGCATCTTTCTTGCGGATTAATATTGAGCCATTGTATAAATGAGCCCAATGAGGAAACCCCTGGGAGCTACCCTCCCAGTAGCCGCGAGTACAAGCCTAGTTTGCTCTGCATGTGATGTACCACAGTAGCCGAAGGAAAAAACGATGCATGTATCCTCGATTTTTTTCAGCTTTTTTTCTTCATCTTCCTTCTGTCATTAATGTTCACGTTTTCGTGTTACTCAGTCTCTCTCATCTTTCCTTTTTCCTCTCGTGGCTATTACTCCCCCCCCGTTTCTCCCTTGCACACTCTGGCTATTTCAGCTTGGGGCCCTAAGAGCTGGTCGACATGTTCTCATTTCTTCTGGCAACTTTTCTTCTCCCTAGAGACGGAGGGCAGCTTTGCACAAGGCAGTCCCTTTGTGTCAGTGGTTGATGCAAGGTGCTCATCTTTCTCTTTGGTAAAATGTACTAACCAAGAGGCTTCTGTTGGTGTTGGTGTTATTTTTGGTTGGAGGGGAAGGGTTGCTCATTTCCCAGCTTCTCAGCTCGTGGAGCCAAAGGAGGTTGATGTGACTTGTCTGGCACGTCAGAAAAAGAGCAAGAGATCAGGAGAAATCAGGATCCATCAATGTCCTGCCTCCCGGATGCCAGCGATGAGCAGTTGTCCACGAGAGAGAGAGGCACAGAGAAGGGAAAAGCCAGTACGAGTGGGAGCAAACAGAAGGGGAGATGAGAGACACTGAATACCTGTGAGGAAATGAATGTTAGCAACCGAAGGAAGCTTCTGCGGGGATTCCGGCAGCCGGAAGGCAGGTGCTGCAGATGGCCAGAGCTCGGAGCCCCTGGAAGCCTGCAGGAGGAGGATTTCCCCTTCCTCTGTCTTGCATGGACCCTGCATTCAGACATCAGTTTCACGTCTGCCACCGTGGGCCCTGGGGTCAAAAGCAGCGTGCCCGAGTGGTGAAGAGGCCGGCTGGTAGGAAGGGGGCAGGAGGGAGTAACAGGGCGCTGGGGCAGGGAGAGGAGTCGGAGGTGGTGAATCCACAAAATATAGAACTCAGGGAACTGCATTTGGTGGGCCAGCCAGGACCTGGTTCAGGGGCATGAGGTGCTGGGTGGACACGTCTCCCCCGCCCCGGGCTGAGGCCAGGAGACAAACTGGGGGTCACAGACATGGGGGTGAGGGATCACGGCCTGCAGGCTTCACTCCAAGGACGACCCCTCTATGGGAGCCTCCCCAGCCACCCTGCCCCTGCGCCAGTATTCCTGACCTGCCCAGCGTTGTTCTCCTTCCCGCTTGCCACCTGCTAACACGTTATTTTCCTTGCTAGTAGACTTCATCGTTTCATTTTGTAGTACTTTCCATCTCCCCCCATTGAAATATAAACTCCATCAGGACCGAGATTTAACTGTTTTTTATTCTTCCCATTTTGTTCACTGCCGTATCCCCAGGGTCAGGCCTGGGCCTGGCTCCTAGTAGATGCTCATTAAACATTGGTTGAGTGAATGAATGAATAAATGAATGAACAGACAGTGAACACAGGGTACTTCATGAGGTAACCGGGGCCGGCAGGGCACGGGAGTTTCCTCAGCAAAGTGATGCCCAGCTTATTCCATAAGAAAGGCGGCCCCGTCACCCTGACTGGAGGAACACGAATCTCTCAGACGGGTAAGAGAAAGCGATTGTCGCTGAAGCAGGACGTGCTTGCCTTGGACGTCAGCAGAGCGAACGGAAGCTGCTGGCCAGGCCCCAGGCTCGCTCCCGCACCTCCGTCCTGGACGCCTTGAGGGCCCAGAGGGGAGGGCAGCTCTTCCCAGGGAAGAAGAGAGACTGAGGCAGGGAATGGGGGGGAGCTCGGGGGTTCTCCTTCCTCAGGAGTGGGGCCCGAGGGGGTGGCCCCCCGCTCCATCACACCCGTGCTGCTGGGCGGCCTCAGTCATCCTCAGCCCCTCCACCCAGCCTTCTCCCCTGGTCATGCCCTGTGCTCTGGGGGCTCATGGTCTGGGATGAGCTGGGCGCCCCCCATCCAGCCCCCTCTGAGGGCTGCCTTTCTGGGCCCCTGCTGACAAGGCCCTCACCTGCCGGGGTGGAGGCGGCTTGTTCCCTAGTGCTCTGGCCCCTCAGGGTGGGTGGGGAACACTGCTTAGGGGTCCCCTGATCCCCGTTTCTGCTTCTCCAAGGCCTCGGTTCCTCTTACTGCACAGACCCTGCCCTGGGAGACCCAGCCCTGTGGCTCTGCCCCTCCGGCTCTCCTGCAGAGGAGCTGGGCCTCTGCCAGCTTCAGGCCACTCCTGGCTGCAGCCCCGCGCCCGCGTGCCTCCCCATTGGCCATCCTCACTCGGGACTGCAGAATCCACACTGGCGTCTCACCCGGCTGGGGGGACATTCTCCACGAATGTCACGAATGCTCTTTCCCTCTCCTTCAAGCATCCAGCCCCAGGGCCACCCCTGGGTCTTGCCCTTCGTCATCCGAATCCCATTTTCCAGCATCCCATCCTCTGATGATCCCTTGCTGCCCAGTCTCCTTGCTCCCAAGATTCCTTCATCTCATCAAGACTCTTCGTCCATCAACCCTGTACTTTCTGCCTATTAATAAGCCTGCTCACAGGTGTCCGCTCATCACCCACTTACATTTCCTGGTCACATGCATTTCCCCCCCCTTGCTGTCCCTCTGGGATGCTCTGGGAAGTGAGTTGTACTGAATTTTCCAATCCATGTCGACCTTCCGCGTGTGATTCTGCGATGTGTCCTTGTCACTGCCCACTGAGAGCTGGGATCAGACTCCCTGCCCTTGAATCTGGACTGGTTCTTGACTTGACTGTAACTAGAAGGATGCAGTGGATGTCACACCCAGGGAATCCCCAAGCCAGCCTGAAGTGGCCATGCAGCTGCTCTGGTTCTCTTGGGCTCCTCATTCCAGGGAGGCCACTTAACCAACAGGGAGTCCAATTACCCCAAAGGTCCTTGCTGGAAAGACCACATGTAAGCTCTTAAATCAATAATACCAGTGAACCCAGCCTTCCAGCAACCCCACTAAGGTGCCAGACACGTGAGTGAAGCTGTCTGGGATGCTCCAGACCAGTGAGGGGCCTCCATCAAAGCAACGGGGAGCGGAAGGATTACCCAGCTGAGCCCTGCCTTAATTCACAACCTGGGAAGCATAACGAACTTGCTGTCCTTTTAAGCCATTAGGCTTTGATTCGCGCAGTCATCGTAACAGGAATATTCTCCTTGAAAACCCAGGCTCGGTTGGACCCAGTCTTCTGCCTCTTGTGTTGTGATCTCTGAGCAGCTGGAAAAAATCAGAAGGTAGGGATAGTTGGCTTCACTTTAAACATCAAACGGTCCCATGCCTGACCTTCCTGCTGTGCTCATCTGGTGAGCTCGCTGCTTCCCGAGCCACCCGTTCACACGCTTCCTCTCGCCTCGGATACAGGCAGCTGGAGTGTGAGTCTGGAAGCCACAGGAAGGTTGGGGATAGAGAGAAGAATTTGAGAATCAGCAGGGTATGAATGGTGGTTGAAATCATGAAACTGGATGATATTGTGAGGTTGGGATGTGAATGGAGAAGAGCGAGAGTCAAGGGCAGTCGTCGCCCCTCTAAGGCTTGGAGGTCCAATAGCAGAAGCCGACACAGTGGACCGGGAACACCCGCCTGGGTGTCAGAGTCACGCCAGGAGAGGGTCGTATGCTAAAGCCCGACGGAGGAGAAGGTTCTCAGAAGGCAGGTCCTTGAGTAAGTGGAGGGAGACGAGGGAAAGCAGGAGAGCGGGGGGCTTGGTCCTTGAACCCGGGATCCCTCCACGGCGACAGGAAGTGACAGATGGACGCTTCTGGACTCCAGATTAGAAAGTGGGAACACGAGGGCGCTCCCAGTTGACAGTGTTTACAGTGTTTACTTTCCCTGTGAAAGTATGCATGTTTAATAGGCCCGTCAGCCTTCGTATGTGTGAGACACAACTCTGTTCTCCCCTCCAACCCCCTTCCTGCTCTGGCCTTGCCCAGCTTGGTTAACGATTCTGCCTTCCAAGCAGCTGCCTTGCTGAGAAGCACTTGGTTTCTTTCTTCCTCTCACACCCCGTGTCCAATCCAGCAGCAAGTCCTCCAGCTCTTCCAGAACATGTGCCTCACACCATCCCTTCCCGGGGTCTCTGTCCCCTTTGTTTAAGCGGATCTTGTCCATTTCCCGATGACTGCATGTGCTTACACCCTCCCCTTATCCCACACCCATTATCCACAGCACTCTAAAAGGAGACAAATCTAAAACCCATACATCAAATCTAACCTCCACTTAAAAGCCTACAGTGGTTTCCGTCATGCTTAAAATAAAATCCCAACTCCATAGGCATCAGTAGTCATGGATTTTGGGTCTGGTGGACATTGGATTGGTGGGTAATGGATTCGGTGAATGGATGAGGCAGCCGGAGAAAGGGGAAGCTGAGACCCTGACCGTCACCGCCCCATGGGTCCACTTTCTGAAACCCGGACAGCTGGAGTCATCTTGCAGTGGCACCTATGTTTAGGGCTGTTCCAGCCATGTGCGTGATGTCTGGTAAGCTGGGAGGAAAGGCTCACACTGAGAGAACAGTCCTGGGGCCTGGTAAGGATATCATCACCTGCCCTCTCTCATCATTAGAGCTGCGTGCTTGCCGGCTGGGGCCCCAAGTCTCTTGCAGGATAAACCACTTTTAAATTTCAAAATGTAGGCTCCCCACTAGGCCTCCACTGATACCACCCTGGCTGGGACGGGGAGGGTGGCCTTGAGCCTGCTTCCCGCAGGGCCCAGGGACTGTGGGGGTGGCCTTGTTAGGGCCGAGTGGTGGGAGAGCCCTGCTGTCGCTCCTGTGTGAGTGGGAGAGGGGGCTCGTCAGTGCGGGTGCGGGTGGGGGTCAGGCTCCCACACGGTCTCCCTGGACATCACTGGGGCCCCGGGGGTGTGGGGAGAGGCTTGTCACTGCCCAGGGGTCCTGGCTCCCTCCTCAGCCTCTCTCACACTGCCCTGGCAAGAGGTTTGGGTACCTTGTTACAGTTTGGAGACGACTGAAGTCTAGGCTATCCAGCCTTTTTGGCAGAAGTGTTTAGGGGTCTCAGCTTTTCTTGCTGGTTGACTGGAGTAGAGCCGGTCCGACGCTACAAGGAGAGTCTCCTGCCTTGATGGGCCGCCCCTTTCCTGGTCCTCTGGCTTTTCTTCCAGATTGTTTTCGTTTGGGCCCATCGGTATTTTTGGATTGGCAAAAACAGCAGATGTCCTCTACAGAATTAAAAGCTTGCTGATGATGGAGGCAGGGGCACAGATGCTGAAACTCACTTTCAAGATGGTTCTGACCTTTACTCAAAGGTATCGAGGAAGGAGTATATAGGAGGCCTGAGGAGATAGTGAGTATAAGGACAGAAGACTGTCCCAATTACCGTGAGTATTTAGAAAGGTTTGATGAGGTCGCAGAGTATCTCTACAGCAGGGCTCCTAGCTTGTGATCACGGTCCACACAGCAGGATTCTGACCGTGGATTAATTCTGAGAAGAGCTAGCCTGTAAAAGGAACCTCCAGTGACCTTCCAGGATGCCTTAGAGTAAGTTGTGATGGTGCTGGGCAAGCAGTGATCACGGGACATGGCACTGAATTTAGCTGCAGTTCTAAAAATTTTAAAGCATTTCTGAAAAAAAAGCAAAAAAACCCAAACAGAACCAGTTATATGCTGAGGCAGTTGCCCCAGTGTACCAGTCACATCTGGCCTCAGAATGCTCCTGTGACGATTCTGTTACCTGTGAGCCTCTGTCCTCAAGAGAGGGATATTCCCTCAGCCAAGCAGCCCGCTGACGCTTCTTTTGGAGTTTGGCTGGCTGTCCAGCTGTTGAATCCTCCCCTTGGGGAGTGTATTTCTTTTTATAGAGTCAGACTGTTGGGAGGTATGAACTCTTCACTTCATACAATCATAGGAACCCTTTTAGCTTTAATTTTTAAAATCAGGTAAGTGCAATTCCTACAGCCAAGAAATTAACTGTGAATGTAGTGCGTTTTCTCCTTCTCTCCTCTGAAGAAGATTCTGGGAGGTTGGGCTTGAAAGTCTTAATGGGTTGTAAATTGTACTAAGGCTGCTTGTCCAGTGTGTCTCGAATGTGCCAGGCCAATGCCGGGTGGCAATCATGGCGATTCCAGGCTGACGATCCGGGGGCCGACTCTGAGGAAGCTCAGCGGCCATGTCCTCAAGGAGACTTAGTCTAGCTGAGGAGCTAGGACCTCAGCATAGGGAAGTCTGAGTGACAAGAAGAGATTAAAATAATTTGAGACCCATGCATGCCATGTGATTAATGGATCAATGACTTGCGCAAACACTGCTTTGCAGGAAAGAGAGAACTCTTTCTAGTCTCGAGGGGTTGGAGTTTGAGCCGGTTCAGGGAGGAAAGGAAAGTGGGATTTGGGCATGTGGAGCGGCCAGAGGAGTCCGCTTAGGCGTGCAGGAGACATATTCCCAGCAGGGGCTACACATGGATCTTGGAAATGACATGGGGCTCTCTCAGGCTGGCTCGGGGACAGGATCAGCTATGGGCAAAGGATGGAAGCTTTTTATCAGTGTATGTGGGGGTGGGTTGTGCACAGCTTTGAAAATCAGGCTAATGGTCAGTTGATACTGACCACTTACTAGGGGCTGTGCAATATTCTAAACCCTTTACATGTGTTTTAACTCTCATTTTATGTTCCTGTCGCTGAGGAAGCTGAGATGTGGGGTGACCTGCCCAGATGGAGTAAGTGTGAGTAGGTGCAGCCGGGCTGGCCCTGCTCTACGGCCCCTTGTGAGGGGTAGACGGTTAACTGGCCTTCTTGGCAATGGGATCCTTTGGCCAATGTGGTGCGTGCGTTGTCAGCAAAGGCCAGATTTACTACTGGCTGAGGTAAGGAGTATCGGCGTGCGAATGGCTGTCCAGGCGTTTCCTGGGACATGTGCGCCCTGTGCCTGGGGCGCTACCAAGCACCCCAGCTGTCTGAGTCTGGGCACCGCAGGTTGGATGAGCTCCCTCTGAGTGATTCTGGGGTGGAGACTCATCCAGTTCTGTGGAATCTTGCCTTGAGCCAAAGGGGACTGTCCTGACAGCGGGGCTGAGAAGCCCACCAGGTGAGTAATGTCCTTTTGTTTTCATTCATTCATTCAGCCAGTGTTAGGTGAGTGCCATCCTCGCGTCAGGACCCGAGCTGAGTGGGAGGAGTGTAGGCACACTGTTTTCGTGTAGTCAGCCTTAGTAAACGGGGTGCTTGTCAATCTGTGTGATGTCAGTAGAACAGGGTGATGCAAGGAAAGGAGTAAACAGAATAGGCGGCCTGAGCTCCCGACGTGCGGTAGGGACCGGAAGGAGTCCCAGGAGACGGCCATGTCAACAGTGGGGGTGCCCCGCAGGAGCAGCAAGGGGTGCAGAGGCCTCAAGGGCACAGCGAGCCTGGTGAGCTGGAGAAAACAAAGGCCAGTGTGGCTGGAGGGACGAGTGGGGAAGAGTGACAAGGAAGACAGCTGGGAGGGGGCAGGGCCAGGCCAGCCAGGGCCCGTGCAGGTTTGAGGTAAGGAGTTTGGGTTTATTCTGCATGTGATGGGAAGTCATGGGGGTGTTCCATCTGGGGAATAAGAGACTCATTTCATCAGCATGTGTCGAGAGGGCTTTGGACAAGCTTTGCCAAATTGCCCTTCTGACAAAGAGCCTGGTGCAAGGCTCTGGTGATGCACACCCGCAGGTCGTGCTTGGGTGGGAAGTGGGCCCTCCTAGGGGCTCCCCAGAGGACGGAGGCTAGGTAGCTCTGGATGCTGCAGCCACAGCGGAAACCAGAGAGCCCCGGGTTCTGGGGGAGCAGCTCCAGGGGGTAGCAGACGAGGCCTCGCACAGATTTCAGACACACCTCCTCACACGGGGGTGGAATCCACGTCCCCAGCCTTCGAGTCTGGGCAGGTTCTGACTGCTTCCAGCATGGTGGACAGATGCTCGGGGCCATGGAGGCTGACTGCAGGACAGCAGCGCAGCTGGAGAGGCACTCCTGGGGGCCGAGCTACCGTGAGGGGAGTGCAGCTCTCCTGAGTCAGTCGGGCTGCAGAAGCCACCTGGGTGACAGCCCCAGGGGAGCCCAGCCTTCGGTGCAGGTATGACAGTGCGGCCGTGTGCCCCTCGATGCAGCAGAGTGACCTTCGTGGCTGCCGGGTGAGAGAGAATGGCTCTGCTGAGCCCTGGCCACCCGTAAGATCATGAGAAACGGTAAAACGGCTGTTGTGTTAAGCCACTAGGTTTTGGGGTGTTTTTAAGGAGCGGCCACTAGCAGAACGAGGTGCTGTTTCCACAGGCCCTGCCTCTCTTCTTCTCCCCATCCTTGGGGCAGAAGCTGTGCTGGGGAGCCTGGAGAATGCGATCCTTTGTTAGACTCGACACCAGGGAAATAGAGACTCCTCTCGCTGTCACCTGGAACCAGAGTGTAGGGCGGCAGGGACGGGCCGACACAGCCTGACACGGAGGGTCTCAACTCGCAGGTGAATCCAAAGTGGGGAGGGCTGCATTTTAGTTAGGCCCGAGCAAGATCTGTCTTTGGGTCCCACAGTGTCCTAAATAAACACTTGGGAGTACGGAAGGAGTGGAGAATTCAGAGGAAAGACACCTGCAGCCTGTATTTCCTCTCGAGGATGCCGCAAGGAATAGAATGGATGGCTGCACAAGGCCTCGGGGATCCCCAGGTCTCCTTACTAGAGACTCCAGTGCTCCAGAGTGTGGGGTGCCAGCATTCTGTCTGCATAAGCCCGGTCCTTCCACCCTGGCCGGCATGAGGGGTATGACCAGGGCCAAGGAGGGCACCAGCCTGCCCTGCGGCTCCGGCTCCTCAGGAGGGCTTCCAGGCAAAGGCTTCCAAGGATCATTTCCTCAGGGACTTTCTAGGAAAACACAGCTCCGTGTGTTTAAAAGCCCCTCGGCCGCCATGGAAGGCTAGTGTCTTAGGCCACAAATTAGGAACAGCAGAACGCTCACTCCAGAGCTGCTGAGACCCCAGCTGGTTCTGGCTTCCACGCCGTCTTCGTTTTGAGAACCGATTCTATTCTGCAACAGAAATGTAGGTGATGCTTCCAAATAAAAGATATCAAAATTTGTAGTCTTTATTCATAATGTAAGTTTGTGAAAGGAAAAAGTCTTGTTGGTCCCAGGCCTCTGGGCTGGAAGGGTGACCCTGCTTTTGCTTCTCCCAAAATGAGTAAATAAATGAGTGTTTAAGAAAACCCCAAAGAAAAGAGATAAACCTCTTGGGCAAGATGACAATGGGGATAGGGGCACCGTGCTCGGGGCAGATGCCTTGTGGGGATTCCCCGTGGCTGTCTGGTGGCAGTGCGGGCTGGGTTCCCTTTACTTCATTTATATTTTATAACCGGTTCTTAACTTGGCTGTCGGGGTCTTATCCTCATTTTCAAAGGTTGAGGAGCCTGGGACACAGGCGGGATGGCCGAGGGGGAGCTGAGGGGCCCCACGCGGTTTTCGCCCGCTGATCGGCCAAGGGCCGTCGGAGGTCCTTCAGTCTGAGGCCCTGTCACTGTCGGTCACTCCGCCTAACCTCTAACGAGCTGGAGGGGCCGCCTGCAGGCAGAGACTAATAATGGAACTGCAGATCTCCACTTTCCAGAATTCAGTGGCTACCCTTCAGTCTTTTCATATTTAATCCCTCTTATACTTTGTTACTAACTGTTAAATAGTATGGCTACTAGATGGACTTTTCAACCACATTCATATATGTATATGTGTGCATGTATTTCTATTAGTTTTATCTCGATTTTCTGTTGTTTTGTTTCCAAGTTGGAACCATTCAGATATTTTTTCCAGCTTTATTGAGATATAACTGACACACATCGCTGGATAAGTTTAAGGTGCTTAGCACAGTGGTCTGACTTACATGGTTTATGAAATCATGATTGCGGTAAATTTAGTTAGTATCCATCATCTCACACAGATTAAATAAAAAGAGAAAGCAAAGAAATTAAGCAATTTTTTCCCTTGAGATGAGGACTCTTAGGATTTACTCTCTTGACACCTTCCCTATGTATCATACAACAGGGTCAACTGCAGCCATCATGCTCTTTACATCCCTAGTACTTATTTATCTCGTGACTGGAAGTTTATACCTTTCTCTTATACGCCCCTCCCAACTCCCCACCTTTGGTAACCACAAATCTGACCCCTTATTCTATGAGTTTATTATTTTTTCTTCATAGTGGAATATTTAATAGTTAGCAGTGTTGAGGGTTGCATGAAATTTTAAGATGTCGAAATCAATAACGTGGATTTCCCATTTCTTGAGTCTACACCTATTGTGCCCCTGTGAGATACACATTGTCATTGATATGTGGATATAAATAGCTTTAATGTAGGCGGAACATCGTGAAGAAATAACTCTGAAACCTAAAAAAGAGAGATATCAGTTGATTGCTAATTGTTCTAGGTACTGAGACCTTAGATTTTTGCTGCTCTTTTTGTGAATCATATAATTCCACGAATCAGGGGACCAAAACCCAGAGATGGAAATTGAATTTACCAGATGCTCTCCACAAAGGATTTTGCATGAGGATATGATGGATCTTTTCTCCTTGTAAAACTTAGTGAAACAAACCCTTAAAATTACTAACGGAAACTTGATAATCAATTCACTTAGAACAGTTGTACTGTGAATTAACACATACCACAAATAATTAACTTTCATTCTTATCTGTTTGAATATCCTGTTCACCAGGTCATGATTTTGAGAATCCACACCTTTTTCATTTGCCTTCGCCTTTGTGAGGCTGGCTCACCTGCTGCCGACTCGGGCACGGCCTCCCGGAAGGCAGCACCTCTTTGTGAGGCCACCTGGAAGGTGGGGAGCATCTCATTCCCCTCCCTGGACATAGCAAGCGGCTGCCCAGCAAGGTCAGTGCCTCGTGCAGCCTGGGGCAGATTGGGTCTGGCTGCTGTCTCTGGAGCTCTGCATGCTGTCTCGTTTATTATTTCTCTTTATTGCCTCTGTGCTGGCAATAAAGTCAGAGTCATAAAATTAGAGTGCGGTTGCCACGTCCGGTTTTCCAGATTTCCGTGTCATGTTGGGAAGCCCGAAAGTTCCTGATCGGTGCCACTGGGTATTTTCAACATGGCAGTGAAGGGCTGTGGAGGTTGACAGAGCGTCACTTAGAAAGGGGGGGAGTCGTCACAAAGCAAAGGAAAAAAGTGGCATTTTGGAACACGCATGTGCCTTACATGCCGAGGGCCAGTTACTGAAGGCAAATTTGCCGTCCTGATAGCCCCTTTCCCACGGGAGGAACCCGAGGCCTGGATCACACATTGGGGGCCAGCAGCCCGGGGGGCTGTGATCTCAGGCGAGCCCCGTGGCAGCCCTGAGTGAGGGGCAGCCCCCCTGCTCCATGGTCCTGCAGCCTCCCCTGGCCTTCAGCTGACCAGCAGGGTTTTGACTTTCGTCTCCACTGGCCACTCCTTTCTAAGCGACAAGGTAAAACTCTTTGAAGAGGGAAAACTCGAGCAGGTCTAACCACCAGAACAGTGTGCAGAGAAGTTTTCTTTGTTGTGCTTCCAAAGTGGGGCTCTGATTTAAAAAGAAAAAGAGAAAACAAACAAGCAAACATTCCCTGCCCCTGGGAATATTCTCCTGAAACACACAATCTAAAATATTTCTGTTTTTATTGCAGTGCCAGGAAAACACCTCCTGGTGTGGATAAGTCCCTTTGGATGAGGGCATCCCAGTAATACAGGTGAGAGCAGGTGGACTGACCTGACCAAGGTCACGCAGGCGCTAATTCCAGCCAGGGTCTGGTCTGGTTGTCCCCTGAGCTCATGTCCTGACCACCACACAGAGCTTGTCCTCGGACCTCACGCTCCTGGCTGGCTGGCAATGGCTTACTTCAGACATGACCTCCCAAAGAACAGGGGTTCCTGAAGGGAGGGTTCTGGCCCGTGGGTCATTCGGCGATGTTTGGAGACATTCTTGATCGTCACAGTGTGCGACTGGCCGTGGAGGCCATTGACGTCCTGTGCCTCCGAGGGCCGCCTCTGTGACACAGGATGGTCTGGCTCCACGTGCCAACGGCGACAAGGCCGAGAAACTCCACCGTGGATGCTTCTATTTTGTGACATTTAGGTGTAGTGTGGTTTGTGATGTGGTGAACAATTAAAAAGAGAGGAGACCAGAGGGCTCAAGAGAAGCACCTGCCATAATTTGTCCCCATGGCAGCATGCGTTCCTGTCCTTATGCAGAAAATGCTCCGGAAACCGAGTGAAACCCACAGTACCTTGTTAAAATGTAGGCGAGGTGCGCACACCCAGGGGCCTCCGGGACGCGGAGCGACAGCTGCCTTCTGCGCAGCTGCGGCCATTCCGTCTTCCCCTTTGGAGCAGCTGCGCCGGGCTTCCCTGCGGCTTCCTGGCGAGCTGACGTTCCCCCCAGGTCCCAGGCGGAGCGTGTCACCGAGCGCTGGGTGTGTGGCGGAGGCCAAGGGAGCTGTCTGGGTCCTCTCTGGGAATCCTGGCCCAGTGGCTCTTCTCCTGAGGGCAGCAGGTGGGGAAGAGCTCGGCCACGTTTCCACTCCGAGGCCCCCAGCGCCGACGACCAGGGGTCCGCCTCCCCTAGGCGGCAGCCTGCCGCCTGCCCTCCCCTCGAGCCTGCGTGGGAGCCCCTCCCTGTGCCTGGGGCGGCCTCCCAGGCCGGGTTCCTGCCCTTCTTTCAGGCTCAGCCCATGCCCCCTCTTTTATGAAGCCTCTCTTGGTTATTCTGAATTCTTAGTCTGATTTTTGACTGTTTACAGGCTGATATGATGCATTTTCTTTATCTACCCAACGAGATAACAAGTCCCAGGAGGCAGGTTGGCCCTGTATTTCTTTGTGCTCTGTGGGGGGCACACGGATGTGTGCTGCCTGAACGGAGCCCTGTGGCTGGAAGTCCCGCTTCGTGTGGCTCCCTGCGGGAAGGGGACGGGGGGTGGTTGGGAGACTGTGATGTCACCCTTCCAAGCCCTGCCCTGTCGGCCGGGATGGTCGTGTTCCGGGAAGGCCAGTGGGCTCGGGCCGTTGCCTCCACCTTCTTTTCTGCTCGTTCCTCTGTGGTCATTTCTCAGCCCCGCGTCCAGCTCCCCCCTTCTCAGCCAGGCCAACAGGCCTCCCTTCCTGAGCAGTAGCCGGGTCCCGGGGCAGCTCCTGGTGAGGCCCCGAGACAGCCCCCGCTGTGGGTGCCCACTGGGCGGCACAGGTCACGAAGGGCCCCGGGGCAGACGGGGAACCTGCTTTACCGGCTACCTCCTCCGCAGCCTTTCAGAGTCAGGGCGTCTCGTGCGCGGCCGCCCAGACCTCTGTGTCCCGTGCTGAGGCCACGGGCAGTGGTCTGCGTGTTGCCGGGGAGCCACGATATCTGTATAAACTCGGGGACCCAAAATAAGCTTTGAAAGGACTCCGCTGTGCGGGACAACCCCCCACTTGGCACGATGAGGCCCCGAGCCTGCAGACAGCCCTGGGGTGAGCGCCGCCATTCCTTTACTGGGTAAGGGGTCTGGCTCAAGAGCTTTCCTCTGCAATGACTGCCCGCCTTCGTGTGCGCTGAGATGGGGCCCAGGGCTCCGAGAGGCAGGCGGGCTTGCTTTCGGCAGCACAGACGTCACGGACCCGAGCCCGGACGCCGCCGCCTGCCGCGGACCCACCCACGGACGGGCGTTTTCCCGCAGGTGCTTGAGGGGAGCGCTGAAGACCGAGGACAGCGATGCCGGGCTCCCGGGGGCGCCGCAGTGGACGGCCGGGCTGACGAAGCTCCCGAGCCTGGTGATTTGCTGGGGGTCGCGGGGGGATTTCAGTCTCCCGATGTGAGGGCTCGGGTCCCTTTAATCCTGGAAAACGGCTGTTTTTTTCAAATCCTGTCCCCAGAAACATTGAAACGAGGAAGAATAATTCGTCCCCGCAGCAAGGGCTGTGGAAAAGCCGAGGGGCCGGCCTCCCCCTGGGGCTCCGGGTCCTGCACTTGGGAGGGAACCTCGGGCCGGATCCCGGCCTCGCGTGTCATTCCACGCTCTCTCTCTCCCTATTTCTCTCTCTCTCTTTATAAAAAATAGGGAAGATGACGAGAAAACCTCCATGTGGGGGGGAACAGCGTGAACTCAGCTCGCCCACTTCATAAAGAAACCTTGGTGGAAACTTCCCTTGTTAAAACTCCTCCGGTTAAAGAGCTGCGAAGCCATAACGTTCCTGAACAATGGCTTTTCCCACAGAAGGGGGCCTCCCTGCAGCGAGCCTCGGAGGAGGACGGCCTCTGTGCTGGCCGGGCTCATCCTCTGGCCTTCCTCTCCCTTTGGCCTCAAGGCCATGTCTGCCCCCGGCCCTTGCCTCTCCCCCTACCAAGGCCCTGGGAACAGCGGGTCTACGATGTCCAGCGAGGACATTCCTCTGGGCCAGGTGCTCGCCCGGCCGCAGCCCAGGCCCTCCGCGCGAGGACGTGTCTGGGCCGACTGGGCCCCGGGTCCGTGCGGGCACCGTGCGGTGCAGTCAGGCGGACTTCCTCGCCCTTCGCGGAGCACGGCTGGGAGCGCCTGGGAGGAAGGCGAGGCTTCAGTAGTCGGAGCCTAAAGGACGCGGCCTCGGTCAGTCGGAAGTCTGGAGGCTTTGGTCTGGGCGCCCTTCCTGCCCCTCCCTGTGGCGACCCGGGGCCTCTGGCCGGACTGAACGTGCGCCCTTCTGGGTCCCAGGCACAGCGCTCTGCTGCCGCCGGGGGCCAGTCTCTGGCTGGGTGTTCGTAGCCTGTGTTCGGAACACTCTCCCGTCAGGCCTGTTTTTCTGGAAGCAGGGCATTATGGCCAGCCTCCATCCACCAGACTCTGCACCCGTGTTGAAGGGCGCATTGCCCCCCAAGCCTGTCCCCCGGTGATGGCAAACCTCGCAGCGCACCTGTGGCCCACAAGAAGTGCCCGAGAACGGACGCATCCTGGCTCCACAGGACCCAGAAATGCCTCCACCCCTGCTCCTGGGGGATGCTTCGGGGTGGGGCTGCCCACAGGCCTTTGCCACAGGCCAAGGCTCACCAGTTACCGGCTCCCCGGTGTCCCCCCGCCGCCCTCCCTGCTGGAGTCCTGCCCTTAAGTCCCAGTTTCCAGGTCGGCTTCTGACTTCTAGGGGAGCCGGGAAGTCACCCAGACAGAGCTGACCACAAACGTGAAGGACACTGGACATCGAGAAGGGGGATGTGTCACTGTGTGTGGAATATAATCTTTCATGTGTTCATGTGTTTTAACTTAAAAAATAAATTTGCCCTCCAATTCTTGGGCTGCTCTTTATTCCTCTAGGATTTCCCATGTGCAGGCATCTCGGACTCTCAGGATGCCTGAAAGCATGTGGGTGGAACAGAAATTCTGATAGCAGAATATTCTGTCCAGTGTCAGCCCTGGGAAGTGTATGCAATGAAACACAATTATCTACAGAACTATCTCTAAGGTTTAAAAAAGAAACAGGATTCTTCTAGCCTTGTTTTAACACCTCCTTTCCCCTTCGCAACTCCTTGAGTCCTGCCTCCAGCAGATTCTGAATTTTTGGGTACAACCCAGTATCCCATGTTTTATTCTCCTTCCCCATAAACCACTGAGATGTCCAGAATATGAGCCACATTTACCAAACTGCCTTTTGTACCTGGAACCCCCCTGCCCCTCCCCCCGCCAGTAGGTCTGTGGGGAAGTGTGTGTCCCTCTCTGGGGTTTGGGCTGCATGGTTATCACAGCCACTGCCCTGCGCTTGCCTGCAGTGACTCTGGGGGTGGGGAGGGGAGGAGGGGACAGGACGCGGGGACAGGGACGAGGGGCTGTGGCCAGCTGGCCCGGGAGGGGCCTGAGGTGCGCTGCCCTCAGTCTGTAAGCCTCTCAGCACCAGGGGCAAGAGGTGTGGCTGACGCTCCCCTTCTCGGCGCAGCCCTGTGTGCTCCCAAGTCTCATTTACCCAGGAAGACTTTTTATAACCTCTTTAACCTGACTGTACACGAATCCTGTGGCATGAGTGTATCTGTGTGTGTCTGTGTATGTGTGTCTATCTACACCTATATGTGTGTGTGCCTGTGGATGTGTGAGTCTGTGTGTTTCTATGTCTATGTATATGTATCTGTGCATGTCTGTGTGTGTGTCTGCATTTGTGTCTATGTCTACGTGTGTGTGTGTGTGTCTACGTCTATGTGTGTGTGATGTGTGAGTGTGTATCTATCTGTGTGTATGTGTATGTGTGTGTAGATGCACACACACGCTGGGCTCCCCCTGGCTTGGGAAGGATGATACCACCACTGTGGGGTCCAGAGCTCGTGGGTGGGATGGAGTCCTCTGGAAGGTGAGTCAGGACACCTGCGTTCTACCTAGTCTCTCCTTTGCGACCAACCTACTTTCTGTTGGTTCTGGTTTCCTCTTCAGTAACATTCAGATGCTGGTCAGAGCAATTTCTGTGGCTTATCCTAGTTTGAAAAGCTTGACAGGGACTATTGGCAAAGCTGTGGGCACATGGCAGGGAGACCACAGGGACAGTGCAGGGCCTGAGCCTAGTTACGGAATGGCTGGGGGCAGGGGCTGTTACCAGAGGCCAGAGAGCCTTCTAGACAGGAGGCTGCATTGAGGGCTGTGGTCAGCCTGCTGTGGCCTGGGGAGAATGCTGAATAAATGCCAGCTCTCATGCTCCTCCCCTCTTCTAAGTCCTGCTGGGCTCCCTATTACCCAAACCCAACAGGAACCCTAAAGGTGGGAAATATGGTGGGCTGCAGGTCAGCCTCCCCGGAGGAACAGATCGGTGAAGGGTGGGGGACAGACCTAGAGAGGCCAGTGGAAGGGTTGCCCAATGGGGCTGCCTCTTACCCCAAGTCCATGCTGAGCCTTAGGTAGCATTAGCTTCCTCACCAGCCTCAGCTCCAATTTTCATCTGCTGATCAGACTTCAGCCAAAATACCATTAAGCAAATTCTCGGCGTCCTCCCTTCTGCACCCTTCTATATGTGTGCGCTCCTGTTGAGAGCCCACAGCTCATCTGGCTGCAGCACTGATCCTGCGTCTCATCCATCATTTTGGTCCCCTCATCTGGCCCCCAACTCAGATTCCAGAGCCTCTTCCTTTTACTGTGACAAGAGGCTCCTAATTAACCTTCATTTTGCCTCCAGAACCAAATTCTCAAAGCAGCACCCTTGTCCTCCATCTGCTCAGAGCCCTTCACCATGTCCTTGTCTGAGGCTATAGCCTTAGCTCCTTGTTTAGATGGAGGCCATGCTATATAGTCTGAGCATGGCCTCCCTCACAACCCATGATATGGATGGAACCCCCCTTTTCAGGTGCCCTTCATGGCCGTGTGCTCCTGTCAACCAGAAAACACTGCGGCCTTTCCTGCCTCCATGAGGCTAAGCACCTAGTGTGTGCCAGGAGCTGTCCTCGTTCTTCACCTACAAGATCTCAGGTACTCTCCGCAGACATCAAATCAACTCAGAAATTCGTAGTGAACCCAAAAGTCTGGAAGGAAGTCTCTGGTTCCAGAAGCAAAGCTAAGTCCAGAGCCAATGAGAGCCTGGGAACCAAGAATGCCCCTCAGGGGTGCAGACCATGGGTGCAGGCCTGGCGGGAGCTGGAGTGAGCCGCTGCGTGAAGCCATGGTCTCTTAAGGACTGTCACCGCTGGAGGGAAGTCCTACTCCCTGCTTGGGAATGTGGCAAGGAAGGGCTCTGCATTCCAGGCTGGGAAGGAAAGAGAACCTTCTGCAAAAATGTAAACCCCAGGTGGCCTCATGCTGTTGGTACCACGTTTCTCAGACATGGTGGGCATCCTGACCCGTGAGTCGGCATCAGAGAGCTAGAAAGGTGAGGGCTCGCCTACTGGAAAGCTCCTGAAGGGGACCTCTCGTGCCAGATAACTCGAGCACCTTCAATAAAGCAATGAGGGAAGTAATGACCCCACATAAGGCAAAAGCAAGATATTAGGTTAAAATTACAGAACGTTTTAGAAAAAGAAACAAATTCCAGAAATTAAAAAAAAATGCAGCATTGACATAAAATACTCAGCTCAGGGATTAAGCAGGAGGTCAGTCACACTTGCAAGCTGCTGAATAGGAAGACCTGGGCAAATCATTTAAACTTTGCAATAGCACTGGAGGCAACAGTTGTTTCCCTTTGTTAACACAGGAAGACACTGATGTTTCCAAGATAAGAAACTTCCTCAGGAGAGCCTGCCTTTGAAGTCAGGTCTGTGACTGAGCAGTGAGCCGGGCTGGGTGGTAGCAGCCTGTGAGAGTCCATCGTGGGCATCTCTTCCCAATTCCACTTTCAGGGGAGTAATGCTGATAGCTTGAAATTGGCCATGGTGAAAGTATTTACACCACGGAAATTGGCAGATGCTATACTCAGGGCATTTTTCCCCTTAGAAAGTCTCTTGTTAAACACTTACCAGCATACCGCTGGTCTGACCCACACTCACATTTAAAATCAGGAGTCACAAGGCAGTCTCCCACATGGGACCCACGGATGTGTAAAGGATGAGGCAGTTGGCTGTGTGGAGCGTGTGGTGCCCTTACTGAAGCGAGCAGCTGCTGCAGAGCTCCAGCTGACTCTTATTACCATGTGGGTCGTGGCCCCAATGTTAACATCTGATCTTTTGAAGAGAGGTCACAAAATCCAGAAATATGTTTGCAATCTCAGTTTTGAAATTCTGGCAACTGATTCAAATTTTTAGAAAAACATTGCTCGGGCCAAACAAAACACATGCTAGCTGGACTTGGCTACGGGCTGCAGTTTGCGATTTCTGGTTTTAACCAATAAAGTCCGTCACATGTGTCACTGCCCCTTTCCCTAAATGCTTGTGAAGATCCCGCTTAAGTGATAGCATCCCTGTGCTTCATCCCTGAGCCTTCCATCTAGAAGTCATCTTCCGAGCATGAAGAAGATGGTTCTGAATATAGAAGAACTCTCATTACTGTGGCTTTGATCCGGTCTGTGCACACGTGTTTTTGTCCGGCAGCTGTGACTTCCCTGAGGGCCAGGATCCATGTCTTGGTCATCTTTGTTTCCCCAGAAATGCCCAAGTCCTGTGTACATAGTAGACATTCAGCAAATACTAGGTAAACCCGGAAACTCAGTAGATGTTTATTTGAATCATAGCTTATACTTGCCTTGAGAATGTGACTTATTTACTCAGCCGAGAAGGTAAGAGTTTAGATGGGAGTTTCAAAGCCATGTTGAAGCCCTGGGGACATTTCTCACCATGCTTAGTTTTATGAGACCTCTTCAGGAGAGATCTTTATTTTCCCATGTGTGTTGCTGCACATGAATGGGGTTCCTGCACTAAGTTTTGTGGTCCAAGGATGGGGCTTCCCAGAGTCCAGGTTGACTGAGGTGATAGCACACAGAGCATTTTTCCGTTTAGTTAAACTTTTTTTTTTATTAATCAAATAAAATGTACTAAAACCAAAAGCATAATGTTTACCAATATTGGCACTTAAAAGAATGTTTAAATGTCTTTTAAATTAAGGTATAATGTATCTTAGAGTAAGATTTGAAGGACTACAAGCACTTCGGGGCAGATCTCAAATTAAAATTTGACAGTTACTCCTCCCCCTTCATTTTCCTATGTTGTTTTAAATGAAAAATCTCTAGATCTTCCTTTCACTTTCAATAATATAGATTTGCAAAGCTTACAGCTCTTAAAATTCCGTGGGATCCTCACTTGGGTAATCTTTCACTGACTGCCTCAGAAAAGAACTGATTACTTATCTCCACATTCCAAGAATCCTAAGGGCTCCTTTTCGTTCATGGATTGAGTCAGCAACTATAGGGAAAATGGAAGTTCCCGTGGCCAGAATCCTCCCCGGACCCTAATCTGCTTGATGATGTAATTGGCCTACTGCGAGGCTACTGCTTCCACTCCCATGGTCAATAAGCTGTCATCGTCAGTGTTACTGTATAAAGAGCTCTGCCCAGAGGCAGAGACTGAGATGGGCTTGCAGCCTGCCCCAGACGTAGACTTGATTCCAGCACTCGACCTGCCACCCTGAGAATACATTTTAGTATAAACCATTTTACCCCCAACCTTCTGTTGCTGTTATTTGATCTCACTGAACCCAGAATGAACTTGCCCAGGGGCAATCCTCCTCGGGCAAGACCCTACTTACCCTCCATTTTATTTAGTCTAAAAATGCCAAAGACACAGTATATAAATGTCATTTAAATGGAACTTACATTTTCTTCTCATCCTTCAGAAAGGTTTCAACTCTGCTAGCCACTCAAGTTATCTTATTTCTAGAGCACTGGAGATTCAAGTACATTGTGGGCAGTCTTGTAAAACAGGTAATGCATTCATTCCACAGCTACACTCTGGGGGCCTATTCTGTGCAGACACAGCTATGTGGTGGTGAACAAAGCAGATGGGCATGGCTGTGCAGAGACTGAGCTCACAGCTCTGACATGGTCACTACCACATCCTGACCTCTGTTGTTGAGCAGCTCTGAGGTGTAATGTGTTGGCTTTCACTTGCTGGGAAGAGGTGGTTTCCACCATAGCCAAGACCTAAGTTATTAAAATATGAAAGGCAAACTTTCTGTAATGTGTCAGTTTATCATTAGTGTCACTCTGTCAGATGAAGTCCCTGGTCTCTGCTCCTCACCCATTAGATTCTGCTTCACTCCAGAATGATCATCTTTAAACCAGACAGACAGCTGCTGGACGTGGGCAATGGAGGCAAAGGTGTCACTCTGATGGGGACGGCTGCCTTTTGCCTTTGCTCCTCTTAGATAGGCTCTGCACCTTGAACTGGAAGTTTAGGAGATTTCCTTCATCGAGGCTGCAATTAATTATTTTGAAACAATGTGAATTAAGGAGGGAGTTCTGTGGTCATTTATGTCATTACTGTCCACCCCCTCATGCACCCTCTCATTATTTACTATTGTCCTTCAGACAATGGCATAGCTCCAGCAAGTCACGGACTGTGGCAGGGGAGGGCCTGTCGAAGACCCGAATCCAGTCCCTCCTCTGGCTGACAGGGGAGCTGAGGCTCAGAGAGGTGAAGTGAATTCCCAAGGGCACACAGCTGGTCATGGGGTAACAATTTACCTCTTGATCTACATAAGAAGAATAAGGCTCTAAATAATCCAATCCCATGTTTTAGGCTCTTTATCTTGTTACTCTATTGCAGTTAGAGTTATAGCTTATTAGGTTCATTGATGAAATGTATTTATTTATGGAATATGCAAGCTACAGGTTCTCTTCCACGAAGGACACACTTTTCTGCTCAGCTCTTGATGGGTTTATCTTCCCTGAATATGTTAACCATTTGCTGTCTGAGTGTAACCGAAAGAGGTGTTCTGTTTACAGCAGCCATTCCTCAGTCACCCCTGGCCTAGTGGAAGATCAATTCTTTGACTTTCTACCAAGTTTGAACCTTGTCTCCTTTCCTGATCATTGAGGCTTTCAGGTTCTTTTCAGAACGTCGAAGATTTGCTCCTTGAATGGCACAGCCAGATCCAGTGTAGGTCAAAGGGGACCCTCACGCATCGCTCTCAACCACTCCTTCCTTCAGCCCTGCCTAGTGAACTTTGAAGGTCATAGGGGCTTGGAAAATCAATAGTTGAGCACTGTTTCCTTGCTGGAAGTGGTCCAGCCCCATCAGTGGGAGCGACTGCTTAATATGAACCTATTCTGAGAGATGACAGAACTCTCCTCTTACCTGGGCAGGCCGAGACATGGTGCCTTTATCTGAACACCCAGAGGAATGTCATGGTGGGATCTCTATCACTCGTGGATCTAAATGGGGCACCTTGTGTTTTAGCAGAAAATCAGGCTGCCTGGTTGTACTCGGCAGGTAATCAGACTTGTGTGTACTTGACAGTCAGCAGGCCAGCTATTGAAAGAGCTGCTGGCTGCATGTGGGCAGATAATCCCATCACGGGCTTGAGAGCCACCAGTTCTGGGCATAGTGTTTGGATGAGTAGCAGAGTCTCAGTTGGCTGTTCCTTGGCCTCATTTCCTTGTTCCTTAGA
Organism: Phataginus tricuspis; assembly: GCA_029783875.1. Lineage (NCBI taxonomy): Eukaryota > Metazoa > Chordata > Mammalia > Pholidota > Manidae > Phataginus > Phataginus tricuspis. The sequence continues at coordinate 1,567,911 of JAQQAC010014596.1, read as the reverse complement.
ATAGAGAGTCAAGGAAACTTGCCTAAAATTAGAATGAATGCAAGTTTGGCTGTGAAGACCCACACAGCCCGGTTCTGGAGCTGTTGTTGGAAATAGAATCAGAACAACAGGATGACAACCCTGGAGAAGTACTCGGGGCTGACTCACCCTGGGGAAGGGGGCAGGGTGAACTGAAACCTACTGGAAGGTTTGCTTTTCTTTTAGTCATTGAGCAGATTTGATGAATAAAACCTGGCTCTAAGGAAACCTCTGCCTCTCCTGTGGTTGGATGCCCTTCAAGATTCTTCCTGAGTTCCAGAAACCCTGCAATGCAACCCCAAGCACTAAGCCTCACCCACCATTCACTAGCAGGCGGACAGTCCAAGAGGCTGCCTTTCCATGCAAGCAGCACGTTTTTATGGAGGTGTTGCTGCACACTGGGTCTTGTTCGAGGCCGGTGGGGATCAGAGGTGGTCCCTGGAAGAGAAGCCTCAGCATCATGCAGAAACTTGTGAGAAACGCAGAACTCGGAGGCCCACCCATGACCTGTCCTAAGAAGCCCTCCAGGTGTCTCTGAAGCAATCTTAAAGACAAAGAGTGACTGTTCTAGGTATGGGACACGGACAAGCGGATGGCGCAGCTGGGCATGGTTTTGGTGGCTTTGTTCTTATGTGGTGGAGATCATAAAATGTGTCTGACAAACTCTTGCTTAGAAAAATCCTTTAGGCTTGCCAAACCAATAAAAAGAGACCACATGGAGGAAATGATGAATTTATGTTTTGATGAAATGTCACCATGTCCTTTGAAGCTAGGCCACATATTAGGAAATTCTGGAATTGGTACACCATGATGTCATGGTGTAATTTTGCTGTGAACAAATTTAAGAGGCTCGATGAAGAGTTTCGCTCTTTCCTCTAGGTCCTACTACAGCCTGCAATGGAGTTTTGATCCCAGAAGATAACGCTCCTTGGAATTCCTCCACAAACACCGAGGGCATGGCTGGCGATGCATTTGTCACAGAAGTTTGGCCAGTGTAGTTTCGGGTTCTGTTTCCTGCCACCCTGCTTCCCTGCCTTCTTCCCTCCTCCCCTTCTGTTCTTATTTTATATCAAACGTTTAAATTCTGGAGGGATGTCTCCACCATCAGGTGGTACTCTAAAGTTATTTCACACACCTGATTTCTCCTATAGAGGAGAAACAATAAAGGAGTAGAGTTGCTTTATAAACATTCATTATGAACATTTATTAAAACACATACCACGCTGGAGGAACTTTATGGATTCTGGCCTTCCAAATCCTCACAACAGGCTAAGCCTTCTGCCTCGTCCCTTTTGCAGGCTGGACGCCGAGCTTTGCAAGGTGGAGTGATCTGCCCTGGACCCAGGCGGTCAGCGGTGGAACTGGGGCCAATGCATGAACCCAAATTTCTGTCTTCCAACCTCATCGCGCCCACTGGGTGAGACACACCTCTTGCTTGGCCTGTTTTCACCTGTGCCCCAGGAGAACCCAGTCCAAGCTGGGTGGCTTATTGTTGGCTCTCCCCCTGTTACCATCTTGGGTGCAGCCTCCTATCTCATCTTTCTGGAGCTACCAGTCAGAAGTGCTGCCAGAGGAGGCTCCGGAGGTGGACCTGGGAGTCCACAGCAGGGAAGGATGCGCCAAAGGTAGTTTCAAGTGTGGTCATCAGGTGGGACACTGAGGACCCTGGGACACCTTTCTCAGAACTGGGTGGGCCCGGTAGACCAGCAGTCTTGAGCTTCCACTGATGACCGGGATATGCATTTCCATCCCAAATTATGTGGGTGGCACATGTTTCACACTTTCCTTTGGGGAAATTTCAACAGTGCTTATTCCAGTATTGGAGTAGCTCTGCCCTTCCTCAAACCTTTCAAAGTTAAAGAAAGACTGGACAGAAGAAATTTCTTTCCCAGTAGCTGAGTGGCATATAGATGTCAAAAGGTGATACCTCATATACTCAACTTGATTTTCTTTGAAACATGGAAGTTATCTAGGTGAGCACAGCAGATGTTTAGGTGGGAAACGACTCTGTATCCTACTATAATGGGGAGGCTTGTCGTTATACTTGTGTCCAAACCCATGCATAGAACATACCACACCCAGAGTGATCCCTGCTGTGACCCGTGGGCTCTGGGCCCAGGATAATGGCGTGTCATTGTAGGTTCAGTGATTGTAACAAGGGCACCACTCTGGTGGGGGTACCTGATAGTGGGGGAGGCTGTGCATGGGTGGGGATAGAAGGTGGATGGGAAATCTCTGCACTTCTCAGTTTATTTATTTATTTATTTACAATTTATTTTGGTATCTTTAACCTACAATTACATGTGCAATATTGTGGTGATTAAACTCCCCCCTTCATCAGGTCCCCCCCACCAACCCCATTACAGTCACTGCTCATCAGCGTAGTGAGATGAGAATCACTACTTGTCTTTTCTGAGCTGTACAGTCCCCCCCGTGCCCCCCCACCTTACGTCTGCTAATCGTAATGCCCCTTTTACCCTCTTATCCCTCCCTTCCCACCCATCCTCCCCAGTCCCTTTCCCTTTGGTAACTGTTAGTCCGTTATTGGGTTCTGTGAGTCTGCTGCTGTTTTTTTCCTTCAGTTTTTTTCTTTGTTCTTATACTCCACATATGAGTGAAATCATTTGATACTTGTCTTTTTCGGCTTGGCTTATTTCACTGAGCATAATACCCTCTAGCTCCGTCCATGTTGTTGCAAATGGTAGGATTTGTTTTCTTCTTATGGCTGAATAATATTCCATTGTGTATATATACCACATCTTCTTAATCCATTCATCTACTGATGGACACTTAGGTTGCTTCCATTTCTTGGCTATTGTGAATAGTGCCACCAGCTGCTGAAGAGGCTGTTGTCTCCCCATTGTATATCCAAGGCTCCTTTATCAAATATTAATTGACTGTAAATGTTTGGGTTAATGTTTGGATTTTCTATTCTGTTCCACTGATCTGTGGGTCTGTTTTTGTGCCAGTACCAAATTGTCTTGATTACTGTGGCTTTGTAGTAGAGCTTGAAGTCAGGGAGCGTAATTCCCCCTGTTTGATTCCTCCTTCTCAGGATTGCTTTGGCAATTTGGGGTCTTTTCTGGTTCCATATGAATTTTAGAATTATTTGTTCCAGTTCATTGAAGAAAGCTGTTGGTAGTTTGATAGGGATTGCATTGAATCTGTAGATTGCTTTAGGTAATATAGCCATTTTGACAATATTTATTCTTCCTAGCCAAGAGCATGGGATGCATTTCCATTTGTTAGTTTCCTCTTTAATTTCTCCTAGGAGTGTCTTGTAGTTTTCAGAGTACAGGTCTTCACTTCCTTGGTTAGGTTTATTCCTAGGTATTTTATTCTTTTTCATGCAATTGTGAATGGAATTGTTTTTCTGATTTCTCTTTCTGTTAGTTCATCATTAGTGTATAGGAAAGCAACAGATTTCTGTGTGTTAATTTTGTATCTTGCAACTTTGCTGAATTCAGATATTAGTTCTAGTAGTTTTGGAGTGGAGTCTTTAGGGTTTTTTATGTACAGTATCATGTCATCTGCAAATAGTGACAATTTGACTTCTTTACCAATCTGGATGCCTTGTATATCTTTGTGTTGTCTGATTGCCGTGGCTAGGACCTCCAGTACTATGTTGAATAACAGTGGAGAGAGAGGCATCCTTGTCTTGTTCCCGATCTTAGATGAAAAGCTTTCAGCTTCTCGCTGTTAAGTATGATGTTAGCTGTGGGTTTGTCATATATGGCCTTTATGATGTTGAGGTACTTGCCGTCTATACCCATTTTGTTAAGAGTTTTAATCATGAATGGATGCTGAATTTTGTCAAATGCTTTTTCAGCATCTATGGAGATGATCATGTGGTTTTTGTTCTTCTTTTTGTTGATGTGGTGGATAATGTTGATGGATTTTCGAATGTTGTACCATCCTTGCATCCCTGGGATGAATCCCACTTGATTATGGTGTATGATCCTCTTGATGTATTTTTGAATTCGGTTTGCTAATATTTTGTTGAGTATTTTTGCATCTACGTTCATCAGGGATATTGGTCTGTAATTTTCTTTTTTGGTGAGGTCTTTGCCCGGTTTTGGTATTAGAGTGATGCTGGCTTCATAAAAAGGGTTTGGAAGTATTCCCTTCTCTTCTATTTTTTGGAAAACTTTAAGGAGAATGGGTGTTATTTCTTCTCTATATGTCTGGTAGAATTCAGAGGTGAATCCATCAGGTCCGGGGGTTTTGTTCTTGGGTAGTTTTTTGATTACCGCTTCAATTTCGTTGCTGGTGATTGGTCTGTTTAGTTTTTCTGTTTCTTGCTTGGGTCAGTCTTGGAAGGTTGTATTTTTCTAAGAAGTTGTCCATTTCTACTAGGTTTTGCAGCTTGTTAGCATATAGATGCTCATGGTATTCTCTTATAATTCTTTGTATTTCTGTGGGGTCCATTGTTATTTTTCCTTTCTCATTTCTGATTCTGTTTATGTGTGTAGATTCTCCTTTTCTCTTAATGAGTCTGGCTAGGGGTTTATCTATTTTGTTTATCTTTTCAAAGAACCAGCTCTTGGTTTCATTGATTTTTTTCTATTGTTTTATTCTTCTCAATTTTATTTATTTCTTCTCTGATCTTTATTATGTCCCTCCTTCTGGTGACTTTGGGCCTCCTTTGTTCTTCTTTTTCCAATTTCAATAATTGTGTCTTTAGACTGTTCATTTGGGAATGTTCTTCCTTCTTTAAATAGGCCTGGATTGCAATATACTTTCCTCTTAGAACTGCCTTTGCTGTGTCCCACAGAAGTTGTGGCTTTGTGTTGTTGTCATTAGTCTCCATATATTCTTTGATTTCTGTTTTGATTTGGTCGTTAACCCATTGATTAATTAGGAGAATGTTGTTAAGTCTCATGTATTTGTGAGCCTTTTTGATTTCTTTCTAAAATTTATTTCTAGTTTTATACCTTTGTGATCTGAGAAGTTGGTTGGTAGGATTTCAATATTTTTAAATTTACTGAGGTTCTTTTTGTGGCCTAGTATGTGGTCTATTCTGGAAAATGTTCCATGTGCACTTGAGAAGAATGTGTATCCTGTTGCTTTTGGGTGTAGAGTTCTGTAGATGTCTGTTAGGTCCATCTGTTCTAGTGTGTTGTTCAGTGCCTCTGTGTCTTTACTTATCCTCTGCCTGGTTGATCTGTCCTTTGGAGTGAGTGGTGTGTTGAAGTCTCCTAAAATGAATGCATTGCTGTCTATTTCCTCCTTCAATTCTGTTAGTATTTGTTTCACATATGCTGGCGCTCCTGTGTTGAGTGCACATAAATTTATAATGGTTATATCTTCTTGTTGGACTGACCCCTTTATCCTTATGTAATGTCCTTCTTTATCTCTTGCTACTTTCTTCATTTTGAAGTCTATTTTGTCTGATACAAGTACTGCAACACCTGCTTTTTTCTCTTTGTTGTTTGCATGAAATATCTTTTTCCATCCCTTCACTTTTAGTCTGTGTATATCTTTGGGTTTGAGGTGAGTCTCTTGTAAGCAGCATATAGATGGGTCTTGCTTTTTTATCCACTCTGTTACTCTGTGTCTTTTGATTGGTGCATTCAGTCCATTTACATTTAGGGTGATTATTGATAGATATGTACTTATTGCCATTGCTGGCTTTAGATTCGTGGTTACCAAAGGTTCAAGCGTTGCTTCTTTACTATCTAACAATCTAACTTAACTTTCTTGTTAAGTTATTGTGAACACCGTCTGATGTTTCTTTATTTCTCTCCCTTCTTATTCTTCCTCCTCCATTCTTTATATATTAGGTGTTTTATTCTTTGCCTTTAGTTGGTATTTGGATGGTCTGCTTTCTTTGCTATGATTTTATTTTCTCTGGTGATATCTTTTTAGCCTTAGGGGTGCTTCCCTCTAGAGCAGTCCATTTAAGATATCCTGTAGTAGTGGTTTATGAGAGGCAAACTCTCTCAACTTTCATTTGTCTGGAAGTTGTTTAATCCCTCCATAATATTTAAATGATAATCGTGCTGGATACAATATTCTTGGTTCGAGGCCCTTCTGTTTCATTACGTTAAATATATCATGCCATTCTCTTCTGGCCTGTAAGGTTTCTGTTGAGAAGTCTGATGATAGTCAGATGGGTTTTCCTTTGTAGGTGATCTTTTTTCTCTTTCTAGCTGCCTTTAATACTCTGTCTTTATCTTTGACCTTTGCCATCTTAATTATTATGTGTCTTGGTGTTGTCTTCCTTGGGTCCCTGTGTTGGTAGATCTGTGGGCTTCCGTGGACTGTGAGACTATTTCCTTCCCCAACATGGGGAAGTTTTCAGCAATTATTTCTTCAAAGACACTTTCTATCCCTTTTTCTCTCTCTTCTTCCTCTGGTACTCCTCTAATGCGAATATTGTTCCGTTTGGATTGGTCACACAGTTCTCTTAATATTCTTTCATTCTTAGACATCCTTTTATCTCTCTCTGCCTCAGCTTCTCTGTATTCCTGTTCTCTGTTTTGTATTTCATTAACAGTCTCTTGTACCTCATCCAGTCTGCTGTTAAGCCCGTCGATGGCTTGTCTCATTTCTGCATAGTCTTTCCTCACTTCCCTCACTTCCTCCTTCAGCTCTTGCACATTTCTCTGTAGATCCATCAGCATGGCTATGACTTTTATTCTGAATTCTTTTTCAGGAAGATTGTGCATGTCCATCCTTTCAGGTTCTCTCTCTGGGGTTGTCTGCGTCTGAAGCTTTGTCTGTACCATATTCCTCTGTCTTTTCATGGCTATAGAATTGGTTGCTGGTAGTTGCCATGTATGTCAGCTGGGTTCTTTACGACCGCCTCGCGGGGTGCCGAGTCCTCTCAGGTGCAGCTGCCCGCCAGTGCGCTGGGGTGGGGGAGTGCTCGGGTCCGCCGGGTCGCGGCTCCGTATCTTACCCACCTCACTGGGTGCCGAGTCCTCTCAGGTGATGCTGTACGCTGTGCGGTTTCCTGTGTATTCTGGTCTCTCTTTTAGGAATAGTTGTATTTGCTGTGTTTTCGTGAATAACTATAATGTTGGGAGGAATTTTCTGCCGGTCGGTTCACGTTGCCATCTTCCTAGAAGTTCCTCAGTTTTGCTGTGAACCCAAAGTGCTTTCATAAGAAGTCTACTTTAAAAAATAGAATTTATTCTGAAAGAATGGGAAAATGGCTTTTAAGAAAAATTGATGCTGGGGTTCTTGTTCACAAAGCAGAAGAATGAGCTTCACAAACACCCAAGGTAGGAGAGCAAGGTACAGGCTTTTATTTAGAGATAAAGTGAGAGGACAGAGCTCCTGACTCATGCCAGGAGGGGACAAGAGAGCCCAGGGTGGTGCGTTGTCCAGGGGGTTTTATAGGCAATTGAAGATTTTGGGGGACATGAAAAAAGGGCTTAGGGGTGTGGACTTGTACCACCTGCCCTGCCCTTAAGGTGGGTTGAGTTGTTTTCTGTTTGCTAGGGCTGTTTACAGTGAAGTCATGGGTTGTGTTGAGATACTCTTGCAGAACACTCAAACCTTCCAGGCCAAGTTGCTCCTGGCCTTTTGACCTTTAACTGATCTCACTGAAGATGTCTATATTCCTAGTCTGGTATCTTTACCCTAGAGAGTTAGTGCGACCTTGACTTTGCATAATGCTGAACACAGAGTTTCGATAGGGACTTTACATTATTACATTGCTTTGACTGTAAATGTCCTGCCTTGCTCTTTCCGGAGGCCCTCACCCTACTCTGTCTAAGCCCATGGTCCCTGTCTCAAAATGTTTTCCCTTTCTATCTGTGGAGCACATATCACCCTGCTCATATGTCCGGGGAGAGGAAATCCCAGGGCAAAGTACCTCTAAAAACTGAAATCAGTCAAAAAGAGAAATAAAGTTTAAAATCTGTTTACTGCTTACAAACTGCAGTCCAGGGCCTTCTCTCTTTCTCTTGCTGTGGCAGAAGCAAAACCGGCCCCCCCCCCTCGGGTGCAGAGAAGCCCTCCCTGCCCGGGTAATTACTCACTGACATGGAGACAAACTTCTCTCCACCCCTGAGGAATGATGCAAATGCACAAAAGCCATACTTCTCTCCACCCTTGAGCGTCTGTTGATATCCAGATGTACTAAAGCCAGGCGGGATATTCTGGAAATATTACAATTTTACCCACACTGCTGTTGGGAATTAGTGGAGGAATTTGGGTATCAGTCAGATATCATTTTTAAAAACATAGTTGATTTAGTGGGTAAAGGACAAATTAAATAGATAAGGAGAAAAGGCCAGCCAAACTGGCCCATCTAACTGTGCACATGGCCATTCAGCTAAGTCTGGGAAAGCTTTAGAAAAATGAAAACAAAAACAAACACCCAGCCCTCCCTCAGCTTTGCAATAGGGAAAAAGTCTGGTCAGCAGGTCCCTAGTCAAGACATTGGTGACCTGTCAGGAAAGAAAGAATGACACAGGACATGCTAGAACGAATGTGAGATAAAGAGCCTTGTCACAGGCTCCTAAGCTCAACTGCCCACCTGTCCACCCCACAGACACCCCAGGCCCGGCCCTGCTTTCTCTGCTGCTTCCAGGCAGCCTGGCCCCGCAGCCCAAGGCGATTTGGACGCCCATCTGGTTCTTTCCGAGTAGTCTTGTTTGTGTGTCTTTCCAGTGACATTCTGTTTATTCAACCCTTTTTTCCCTTCGGAGGGAGAAAGCTTACATTTTCTTTCCTTTTTATCTGCTTTTCTTTTCACCATTGCAGATAAGAATGAAAACTCTGAAAGCGGGGGAAAAAGGAGGCTTACACCCGGGGGACGGAGAAGGGCACGACCGCGTTCTTGTGGTCAAGAACAAGGCAGCACCCACACTTGTGGTACGTCCATGTTGCATTAAGGAAGACAGATACATAATTTCAAGAAAATACAGTGTGACAGTGTTATAAAAGATCCTAATTACATTCCACCTCGACTTCCTATCCCGACCTGTCTCTGTTTAAATGTTTCACTCTGGGGTCTAGCATGCGTACTTCTCCTTCCAGCTGGATGTTAAGCTTCTGGAGGACCAGACAATGGACTTCAGGCTTTTCACCTCCCACGGGTTTCAGCCCCATGTGCTCTGCAGACCCTGGTAGTCCTGCCTGAAGGTGCTTTTGCTCCCAAGGGGTCATGTGACAATGGGGACATTTCCAGTGGTCATGGCTTGCACACCTTGGGGAGGGGATGCTCCTGACCTCTAGTGGGTGGAGACCAAGGACGCAGCTACATCCTGTGGTGAGCAGGACAGCCTGTGACAGAGCCAGCCGGCCCAAAATGCCCGCGTGCAGGGTCGGGAACCCTGGCCTAGGGAGGTCCTTTGGCCTCCTCCTCCTAACAAGTCATGCCTGATAAACTAGATGAGCTACGCTTACTCCGTAGACTGTGGGCTCTTCCTCAGGGCCCCCTCCTGCCTCCTTGTGCACCAGCCAGGACAGTCCTCCTCTGCCTGCCAGACGCTTCATTCTCTTTCCTTGCTGTGACCTTGAAATCTGACTTGAGTTATGCAGGTGGGGACATGACCTCCTGCTTCGTTTTCTTTAGCCTTCGAGACCAGACTTCTGGATATCAAGCTCTGAGGGCTTTGTTATTCTGATCACACTTCAGGCCATCCGTCTTTAACGTGTGTCCAGGGGCTCCGGGGCCTGTGTCAGCCAGTGTGGCCCCACCTGGAGCCTCAGTGGACTGTGTGATGAAAGGGTTGTGATGCTGGGAGAAGTTTGAAAACCATCCCTGGCAAGCCTCTGGCTCTAACTTGCTCTTTGGGAGCGGCAGAGTAGGGAGGTTCCTGGATTGGCAATGAAGACCTGCTGCTCATAGGATCTGTGTCCCCCACTAGGATGGTCTATGGGACAAAGATCAAAACTGGACATTTCCTGGCTTCTTAACCCTGTAGTGCAGAAGAATTACAGCTGCAAGTTGTTTTAAGGCTGTCAGCTTTGATTCTGGGAACTGGTGTGATGCTGAGAAGGAACAGGGTCCTGAACACAGGGCAGGGTGGGTGGCTTCCTGACCGTGGTTTTGTGAGGCTTATGAGACATGGCAAAGGCCGAGATCAGGAAACTGCTCGGCAAATGGCTCTTCATCTTTGTGGGAGTCTTTCCTGCCAGAGGAGGCGTCCAAAGGCAGCTGGTGTGCATATCAGACCAGAATGTTCTACATTCTGTTTAATGGAGGGCAACTGCTGGTCTTCTCTGGAGTAGGGTGCATCTCTGCAGAGACTTCTGACCATCCTGGTGGTGGGGGTTGGCGGGGCATGGAGGAGGGACATGCAAGTGACAATGTGCTAGGCTAGTGGCTGCGGAAAGAAACAGGGAGGAGATTCTCCCTTGCAGAGGCATGGCCGTCGTGCTTAGGAGCAGTGAGGACAGATATCTAATGCCTGTTTCCCCTTGTAATTCCTCAAAGCTGCTAGTTAAGACCACTGAACATGTCTATGTCCTATGCTGGCTTAGGGAAACCCCTGCCCTGGGGTTGGCTGGGTGTCCATCTGGAGCAGCAGGGCAGGGCTGCAGGGCAGGGGAATAAGACTGTGTCATCTGCTGGAAGGCCCAGGGAAGGCTAGTCTTGCAATTCCAGGAAGGACACTTGGACTATAACAATGTGCATATCGGTGGGGAAGTGGGAACGCAAATAGCTGGAAAGCTCAGGCCATCTGTACTGCAGGTCATTACAGACATGTAGGGGTTTTAGGATGTGAAGGTTAGGTTGGACACCCTGATGGGATCAGGGGTGCCTACTGCCCCAGAGAAGAGCAGTTTGAGCTCATCAGAACTGAACACGCTTTGACCCAGTGGTTCTCAAACAGGGCGGTCTTGCTTCCCCAGGGACACTGGATGAAGTCTGGAGACATTATGGGTCGTCACACCCGGGGGCAGGGTCTCACCAGCATCTAGTAAGTGGAAGCCAGCGAAGTTCCTGGATGCCCTGCACTACACAGGACAGCCTGAGCAAGCAAGAATCGTCCAGGCTGACATGTCGATCGTGCCACTGTTGAGTGACTCTGGGCTAGGACAGACAGACAGAGCTTCTGGAGAAAGACTTCAAGACAAGGGTCAGCGGGAAAGCCAGCCTTGTGGAGGTCTGTGCAAGAGTCCTTTCCACAGAGGAGGGTGCTGCAGACACGAGCCACGTGAGTCTGCAGGATGTGCGGGCCCGTGACCTGCTCTGCACACCTGGCATTGGGGGGGCTAAATCCTAGCTTGTTTTCCTGCAGGTGAGCCTGGGAGCTAATGTCTCCTAGCCCTGTCCTTTGAAGGCGATCAGGTGATTTTCTGCAGTGAGGGAAAGTGAAAATCCCTACTACTTCCTCCTCCATGGAGGAGCCCGAGGGCCAGCATGCTCCAGGCTCCCGCTGTGTGTGGCCAGCCCTCGCCAGGCCCCTCTGCTTGAGGAGCAGTCCCTCCCCTGTCAGAAGCATCAGATTCAAGGTACAGAATGGCTTTGTCACTACTCCTAGTGTTGCAGTGACAGCCAGGGAGGAGGGGGTGCCTTCACCTGTTGTGTACAAGAAGGCCAGGCTCCTGTGCGAGAACCCAGGCCAGGCAGAGGGGAAGGCAGGCGGGGGAACGGAAGGCCTCCTGCAGGGAAGGGTGGCCTGAGGAGCAGGTGGGAGGGCAGTGAAGCTCCCCTAGGGGACGTGCCTCTTTCTGTGTCTGCTCTGGGCCAGCATCTTGATTCTGCTTTGTCCCACTGGGGCCTTGGGAAGAGTGGGCACCCCCACTGGTTCTCAGAGTCTCCTGAGATTCAGCCAACAGTGGCTCTTTCTGGGCAAGCTCGTTGGTGCGGCCTCTGTGGTTGGCCCCTTTGATCGTGCCAAGAGGAGCGTATACAACTGCTCTCAGCACAAGTTGGTGCCATCTTGTAACAGCTGCAGAGACTCCATGCCATGCACACACGGAGAAGAACAGTAACAACTATTAATTTGATTTCTCTGTGAAAAGCAAAGGAGTTTGGATAAAAATGGGTTTAATTTGAATCCAGTTCTAAAGGACTTTCAATGGTGACTCCATTTGAGCCTCAGCGTTCTTATCCATATAGAATTGTCACAGGATCGGGGATCCCTGTGAGAGTACAGTGTCTGGCCCGGAGGAGGTACAACAGAGAAGCTGTTTTCATCATCATCCCGGGGCTTCATGCAGGGCTGAGGAAGTGCGAGCAGGTGCAACGTTCTACAGCCAGCCAACAGGGTACATGGAGTTGCTGTCCCTTAACTATCACTGCCGCAAAGCTTCTTGAAAGAAATGTATGTATGATAGTTTTTAAAATAAATTTTTGACAATAAATTCTGTTGAAAAAGAGGATAGAAAAATGCCTACTCCTGAACATAGAAACATCACCTGGGTCAAAACACTCAAAATTCTTGTCATCTGGTAAAACCCAATGAACCACCTGAGATCTTACCACCGCAGAGCAGGACCTGTGAAGGTAGTTTGGTCATACGCTTTTGTGTCTTAAACTCCAGCTTTCCAAGCCCTTCATTAATTTTGTGTTTCTATCATGGGAAGGAGACATGAGTATCGGTGTAGTTTCTCACACTGTGTTTGAGTCAGTTGGATGTGTGAGTGAGTGTGTGAGTGAGTGTGTGAGGGTGAGTGTGTGAGTGAGTGTG